>OX422142.1:18892757-19270588 GCA_949129095.1 Volucella bombylans | reverse complement strand
CTGGAAAGTTAGAAGAAAAACGGAAGCTCTCATAATCAAAAGGAATGTAAATAACCTTTTTCGTCCGCCGCCTCTTTCGTCCACTTTTAAAAAGGATAAAAAACTGAAAGGGTGATTTTAAGAGTTTTTTTTTTTTCAATATGACAATACGAGTACGTAGACAGTTGATAGTCAATTTGACAGCTGACATCACCTTCTTATTCTGAAGGACCCAAGGCGGAGCAACGGTTGAAAAATTTGCTAAAATTTATTTCTACATGATTGTTCAGTGAAAAAATTTTATAGACCGAGTGAGTCGGCTATATTGCGAACACTAGTGAACAATATTTGCACTACATTTGCTCTTTCTGACTCGAAGCTTGAATAACTTAACCCTCTAATGGCTACAACCGCCTCTAGGCGCGGTAAAGCTAACAAGCATTTACATGTAACGGTATGACCTTTTTTTCAATCTGATAAGCTTTACATATAGTTTAAATATTATTTTATGCATAGCTGTAGTAAGTTTCGTTTGCAGGTTAACTTTTTTCAAAGTGAAAAATCCCCTTGTAAGCACAAAGTTAAATATTTTTTTTGCAAACATAATTTTCGTCAGATCAAATTGGAAAAATAACAGGTGAGTAGATAAAAGTGTTTTCTATCGATAAGTGAAAAAAGTTTTGTGCTGTGACGTCTTTTTATATAAGCTACTAGAGTTTTCTTGAACCCGTCTAGAGGCGGGGTCAGGCAGATGAGTGTAATTTTTTGTTTATTATTTCTCCATAACTGATTCAGTGCTTTGGTTAGGTAGCAATGTCGAGAAGATCTTTGAGGAACCTGTCGAAGGTGACAGATGACGAAATAGCTGAATTGATGAATGCAATTTCAAGCTCTGAAAACACTGACGGTGAAGATGATTTCGACGATGACGACGATTACGACGATGTTGACGATCCAGATTTTATTTGCCCCGAAGATGAACTCTTGATTGATCATTGTTTGATGAATTCAAGTCAGATCCTGATGGATGCAGTAAACGCAAGTCTGGACATTAGCGCTTTAGACATTAGTCATCAAGGGCCGAGTTCAGCCTTAGCATCAATTCCTTCAACATCCGTTGCTGCTTCGGATTCAAACGCCAGAGCTAATATCGCATCTAGTTCCGCTAGTGTTTCTGAGCCTAATATTACCCCTTCACGTTATAGAAAACGTAAACGTTCCTCGAATGACAACGAATTACAAGAAGAAGAAGATGGTCCAAGTTGTTCGAGCAATGGCCAATTCATTGGTACTTCGAATACAATGAAAAATGATGCTCAGGAATTCAAATCCATGTTGTGGAAAGAAAAATATGCAGCTGCATGTAAACGAAGTCATTTTTCGCGGGGTAAAAGAGCTGCCAGATGAAGTAATATCTTTGAAAACACCATTTGATCTCTTCCATTACTTTGTGACTGATGAATTTATGCAATATATGGTTGATGAAATGAATTTGTATGCGTTCCAGCAGAACATCGAAACTCGATTTATTACCAATAAAAAAGAGGTTCGACAATTCATTGGAATCATGTTCTTCATGTCTGTTTACCGCGAAGACAATCGCTGGAAGCAATTCGGACCACAATGACACGGATGAGATTCGAACAAATGCGCCAGTTCTTTCATTTCAATAACAACTCGACTATGAAGTTGCATCGAGTTCGACCATTTATAACCCACTTCAACGAACGCTTTGGATCTCTTCCGATGTTTCATCGTCTTTGTGTAAACGAACAGATGTGTGCTACAAAAATTGGTAGCAACCCTACTCGGCAATATATGCCAGCCAAACCACATAAATGGGGAACCAAGCTGTTTGTTCTATGTGATCACATGGGCTTCTCATATGCATTTGTCCAACAAAATTCCAGACAACGTGAACCATATCCTATATTTTGATAATTTTCACACATCATTGGGCCTGCTAACATACCTAAGAAGCCGTGGTATATATAGTTTGGGAACCGTGCGCTCAAATCGAGTGCGAAACATAAAATTGTCGAGCGATGCTGAACTGATGAAGCGAAAAGTTGAGCGATGATATTCCGAGGAATATGTCGCTAACACTAACGGAATAGATATAAGCAGCGTTTTGTGGATGGACAACAAAAGTGTTCAACTTCTTTCGACTTATGTTGGTATCAAACCATTTCTGTTTCGAGAGCTTGTTCCACCACCCTCCAATCTTCACGATGGGACAGGAAAAAACATCAACAAATAGAAGTTGATTGTCCATTTATAATAAAAGAGTATAATCGACATATGGGTGGTGTAGATCTCATGGATGATCTTCTTGGTCGTTATCATATACATATGACACCCGGTCAACGCATATATTCTTTTTCATAGGTTGCATAAGGAAGTCAAAATCGAGTTGCCAAATTTTCGCTCTGAAGTTGCGGAATCATTGTGCATGATTTCGAACGAAACAAAAAAACCGTCCAACGTCATCCCCAGTAACACCAATCCGCGAGCCAAAAAAGTGTTATTTTCCACCTCCAGAGGTTCGATACGACAATGTGGGCCATTGGTGCATATTTCTCGACCGCAAGGGCAAAATGTTGTGCAAAAACACAGGCATTTTGCACCGTGTTTCTTTCGCTACCATCAACGTTAATGTAGGTAATATACAACTATACAACATTATTAACTTCCTTTTTATCTTATTTTGATACATTTTCATGATTATTTATTCAATAAACTATTACTTTCATAATTTCACGTGTTTGTTTTTTTTTTCCTCTAACGACCCAACCCCGCCTACGGGCGGTGTAAATATTTTTACCTGTAAAAAGTAAAAACATAATTTCTTTGAAAATCGTATTTCAGATTCGTTTTTATCGTGCCCATATTAGTATATACTGATTTTTTGAATCAAGTCAAAAACTAAGGCATTAGAGGGTTAAATAATTCTGGCTCGATGTTTTTTTTTAATTTTCGCTAAATTAGGGTGATCAGATAAATAAAAAATTAAATAAAACACCAGCGGTGTAAGATATGAAAATTGAAATTGTGTAGAATATTACATTACTCAAATGTCCACCTCGGCTTCGCTGGCAGTGCTTCAAGCGGTCGGTCCAATTTTTGATAACTCGGCCCAATATGTGCGGCGTTATTCCGGCAATAGCGTATCAAAGTTGGCCTCGAGCTCATCCAAATAGATTGGCTTATTAGCATAGACTAAGGACTTGACATAGTCCTAGGGAAAATAATCGAGCGAGATGACCTAATCGAGCGTTGCGTCGATTTTATGGCATGTAGCACCGTTTTGTTGGAACCACAGCTCGGATATATCGATGTTGTCGAGGTCTGGCAGTCTCTTAACATCGCTCTATACATGATCCCATTGAAGGTAACAGCGTCTTCTTCGACATTTCGAAAGAAATAAGGTCCGATGATGCCGCCATGCCATAAACCGCACCAAAAAGTCAATCTTTGTGGATGCATTAATGCTCGACCGAACACATGTTGATTGTGTTTGCTCAAATAATGGCAATTTTGTTTGTTCACATAGCTGCTGAACCAAACATGAGTCCGAGGAGGTGATTTTTTGGCCAAAATCCCAATCTCTGTCCTACATTTCTATCGCGCACTAGGCGAACTCACGGCTTTTTTCTATGGTCGTCAGGCTTCAATTTTTGCGTCAGCACAAACTTATACGAGTGCAGGCCATAATCCAACCGCAAAATAATCCGGCTTGACTCTCTGGCCATGTCCAATTTAGCTGATCGGCGCGGAATCCACATTTCTGGGTCTTCTTCAATACTGGCCGCTAAAATGGCTATTTTTTCTTCGTTTCGCACCCATCTCTGTCTAGTTGGTGGCTTTAGATCCAAAAGGGTGTACTCACGCTCAAACTTTTTTAAGGTGCGACGAACTGCCTGCATACTGAAATCATGATTACGACCGACCTGAGCCGGGATTTCAATAATATTTCTTAATAATTTCCCTATCGCCCAGCGTAAAACGATGCAGAATGCAATGTCAAGCCTTTTGACAGCTGGATATCATAACAATTGTTATATTATATTAATAGATTTCGATTAGTACTACAAATATTTCGAAAATTCATTAAATTTTGAATACGGTTGTTTTTAATCTAAGGGAACCGATTCTCCAAGACGATGCATCATCTGACAAAAACTCCTGAGCCAAAATAATTGACACATTCGGACATACTTTTACACACACGCATAAAAGTTTCTTAAAAACTATTTAAAAACGTTATAGACACATTAAAACAGAGAGATATCAACAGATTTTCATTTTCGATTTTCGGGGTGAGTGCAAGAACTACCCTATCAGGAAGTTAATAATTAAATTAACAAACAAATACATCAATCAGTTAATTAACAATTAAAAACAAATACTTGAGTGACGAATTCATTAACTCTAATTGTTCGAGTATTGTACCAAACATAACTAGGAAAATAAATTATTAACGAGGATTATCAGCACCTCTCCTCGAATTTGGAATTAAGTTTATGTAGTGTATGTAGGTTAAATATCAGTTTTAACAGTTAATTGTGCTCGAAAAGCAGTTTTTTTACATGACAAATTGCTTGGCAATAAGGACTTTCTATTAGTAAAGGAATACAAAATTCTAGTAATAATGTTAGCCTCAGGGCTCAGGGTTTGGGTGATATGATGGTTAAGTAGTAGTTTAGAATCAGGGTAAACCCCAGGTATTTGACATATGGCTTCCATTTAATCAAAATATAATTTATTCTTAAGTGATTTGTGGGAAGTTAGCAAGTTTTTTTTCGGGCGAAAAAGATGACTTGTATTCTTTTGCCTATTTAGTCTAATTTTCCATTTTGTATAATAATCGTTCAAGATGTTAGTCGCAGTGACTAAATTCGTGTCAATAATGAGAGCGAGCTCGGCTGTTTCGAAATATGGAATTTTGAGTTGATCTAATGTAAATAGGTTAAACAATATAGGATCAAGAACATAACCTTGTGGTACTCCAGAACTAACATACGAGTACATATTTTACATCAAAACGAGTACTATTCACGAACACATTAGACTAACGTTGGGACAGAAAACTTTGAACTAATTTACATAAAAATGGAGGGAACACCTTACTTAAGCTACTAAGGAGGCTTATCGGTTGATAGCTCTTGGTCGACTTTCCAGGCTTAGGAATTGGAATAACTTTAGCTACTGGGGTTTCCAAAAATGCGTGAACATTATCTTCAGGATATATGGTTTCAACATGATGAGCCCACATCCTGTACTACTGGCAGAATCATCGAGTTATTGAAGGGAGTGCTTGATGACAATATTCTCTCTAGAAATGGACCTGATCTCGATCTCGACAAACTATTTTCTTTGGGATATATGATGTCGTTGGTCTATGCGGATAAGTGAACAACGATTTAACGCTGGAAGCGAACATTAAGCACACTATTCATAAAATACAGCTTTAAATTCTCGAAAAAATGAATGAAAATTGGAGCTCCAAGATGTATTTCCTGAAACGCTCAAAATGTGCCAATATGGTCGGAGTCGTTTTTCATGAAACTATCTATTGAATAACAAAGGCCTTGTCTCGTTTGCTTAACTTGTGTGTGTTCCTTTCGATTTCAATTCTTACAGGTCTTACAGTAAAACAAACACCTTTTTACGTAAACTACGATGAGACAACTACTACCGGTACCAAAAGCAGCACCTACCTTAGTTTTCGACGTGTGAATGAGTACTTCATGACAACTCGCATCGGATTATAATATTTTCAGTATCAGACTATATCCTCGGTAAAACGTAGGAGCAGTTGTGTTCAAGCGACTAACAGATTGACCAAATAACGGGTGAAAACCTACTACCTTGTTGTAACCGATATCCAGTCAAAACCAAAGGCAAGAAAATACTTTGAGGAAATATGAGATCATGGAAATAAGAGAACGAAAGTCTCTTAATAACTCAAGAGGTCATTTGCCACCAGCATTAAGTACTATTAACTAGAAGCGCCGTTATGATGTCTTTGACATAAGAAACGCCACCACTGATAAGTTGAATTTCCCTTGGCTACAACAACGAAACCTCTGATACAATAAAGAATGATGACTAGTACATGCATTGAAGCCAGAAGTGTAAAAATTCTAAAAGGAACATGCTAAAACTACAAAACTCGAAGCGAAGCCAGTAAGGGCATGCAAAGAAACATCGTTGTAGAATTACAGTCTGCAGAAGATTTCAGGTTTGGAATGACCATTTCTGAAGACAGTATATTTTCGACTTTGCTAACCAATAATTTCGTCCACTCGGTCTGGACAAGGTAAATTTAAATTCAAGAAAACTCTGTATTGCCCCAGAGTTGTGTAAAGCGATAATTGAAACTTCGACATTGCTTGCCGGATTCTCTAGAAAGAGACACATGACCTTCAGATATATTTTAAGACTGCTTATGATAGCATTTAAAGCATTTTATAAGTTTAGTATGTATAGGCGTGCTGCATGTTTATGGACTAAACCGAACCTCCATATCAAAAAAGGTAAGGAAAGATAAGATATTTCTAAGGACTGAGAAAGCACTTAATTAGGAAAGCCCTCTCTCGAACGACTAAGGCAAATAGGTTGTTTTGATATACAAATTTGGCGGTAATTCTCGGTCACATATGTATAGACGATGAATTTCGGAGACGAACTATGTGACTGTGTAGCGTGAGGAATTCAAGTGGGTAGGCTTTATGAAGCGGATGAATAGCAGCGCTTAAGCTCGGATAACCTTCGAGTCCATCCTCGAGAAAATGGCGATGTAAAGGCAGTTAAAACAACTAATCGAAGTGCGTAATTGAACGCAGTTATGTTACAATCGACCACGATGGAAAGGCTTGTTACTTTTGTCCCAGATATGCCTCCAGAATATAGCATAATTTAAAGAAGAGTAAAGTAAGCCTGCACTTTAAACTAATTCACCCCATTCTACTTCCTTCGCTGTCTGCCATATGTTCAAATTTTACAGTTCACATAATTCAGACAAACCATACGACAGAATAGGTACAATCCAACAGGCATTATGTCATTTGATTACTTCTCATCAATTGGAATCTAAAAAGACAGCATACACTCAAGGGTTGGATATCATCACATTCGTACAAATAGTCCCAGCTCCATTGCTCAGCTCAAATCAGCAAAATAACATCAAACGAATAATGGGTTATCCAGTTCGTCGCTTTCGCCATCATCTACGGATACGGTGCTGTATGTAGTCATCGCTTATACCCAAAGCGCATTACTTTGATTTGCACACCATCGCGTTTCAATAAATATGCTCATCATCTAAACGCGCCGCTACACATGTCACACACATTCTGATACTGCTTAAACATTCAGCATTTTTAACAACAAAAATACATGCTCGTATGTATGTTATACTAAACCTATGTCGCAATACGCGACATTTCCCATCCATGTCTGGACTCATCCCTCAATTTCACACGCCGAATTGAATCCCTCACGGACTTGTCGTTCATCAGAATCCTAAAAAGGACGAGAATGTAGGAAAAAGAAATCGTTCACACAAAAAACTCTCCAAAGGACCGTTGGGAATAAATCGGAAAACGGTTCAATACTGAGAGTGTTCAGTGTTCAGTATTCGTATCTATGGGATACATGCATGGATTCCGCTTTAACTATCCTAAAACGACGAAGAACGAGCGAGAACGCGAGAAATGAAAACAAATTTGACGAAAATTGAAAAAGGAAATGAAGTATTGACGCTTAGGCAAAAGTATTGGTAGGAGAAGGACTTCGTCTTTTCGCTTTCATTTTTCTCACTTTTGGCACAAAAATTGAATTTCCAATCGCTCCTTCACAGACATAAATCTCAACGTCATCGTCCAGGGGATTAGGGATTTCTCCGAGGGCCACAAAGAACACGAAGTTAAATGGTAATGGCAGGAGCATGCAAGAGCCTAGCTACGAGTATGTACCACTTGTGTTGCCACTCTTGTGAAATGTAGGCCTACATGCTGTCATTGGCAAAAAGCATAAATCCGTTGATCCTTGACGATTTACCGCACACACGCGTTGACATTTCACAGGAACCACGCGACTTCATTCACTGAACATTGAACATACCCCTTCCACATGTGTAGATACATGCTGGTAGGTATTGCGTGTTGACATCTCTGTCAGTGCATCGTATCAAATTATTTGCCGGACATTTACACGTTCCTCGAGATACGTACTCGTACATACGAGAACTCGTATACTGTGAATCATCAATACGATTGCATTTCATGCATATGACAGCGTGTCGAACTAGTAAAATCACAAAATTCAACTGAAAAACTTCCAGTTTCGGGCATCAGCGTTATTGATTTTAAGTACTTCATGAAAGTGTAGTAGGCATTGTAGTTATCCTGCAGGATGATAACAATTGAATTGGTCATATATGCGAAAAGGTTTTACGCCTTCTGGTTCGTGTTCGGTTCGTTTTCCGGTCGCTACTGGTTCGCCTTCTTTAGAAGCAAAGCTCTTCAATAAATATTTGATCAAGATAATCGCAATAAAAGGATATAGGGAAAAGCTTTCCATTGGATTAAGAAACACATTTAAGTTGTACAATGTTCCTCCTTCTGCTCTCACTTATCTTGTATCCCGATAGATGTGATTTCGTTCGCTTTAGAACCACAGATAAGTACGAATACGAATGCGAATGGTAGTGGAAGCCGTTAAAGGTACGAGGTGACTGGTTGAAAACTTAAAATAGAAACAAAGGTGAAACGAGTAAAAAGGTTTTAGTAATCAACATGAAACTAAGAGTGGCTATGTGTGTGTGTGGTCCTTTTGAAAGGCACGGACTTGGTACTATGGATGACCCTTTTAAGAATATTAAATTGTTTCAAGGGATTTAAGTAGTTTCGTACGTATGGATATCTGTGCTGGCATTTTTCTAATTTGTTACTTACATCGTTACATCGGGTATGGCAGAGATTTTTTTTTTAAGGATACAACAACATAATTGATATTGAAGGTGTTAGAGGGCAGATGGAAGGAGATTTTTTTGTCTGAAATTGAAAGCTTTTATCGTTTGGCATTTGACTTATAGCAGATCAAAATACTCCATCAGCTATCGAATAATAGTATCGGATAGCCCTATCATCTAACACTGGGACACGTATTGTAGCACCAACAGCAGCAAGTATGCAACTCTGTGCCAGTATCTGATATTATTGCTCTTATCCGCTTAAGTCGAAAGAAAAAACCCACTTCTTAGTCAGAGTTGTTAGTCTCTCTGTGAAAATGTAGTTGAGTACTCAAGAATTTTTCATCTGGGAAAGGCACAAGTATGTCATAATGTCCTTTGAGTATGTCATAATAGAGACAAACGTTTCCAGCAAACCTATGACATGGTTAATACCCCTGTAGTGGCATACAACTGATATGCTTTTTACAACTGTAGATAATTTCGAAGGACTTTGGAATAGATATACATATTTATAATGTTTGAACGCTGCGTAGATTCCATGCTACCGAAAAATAAGCCCTAGAACGCTATAAAATGGATGTCACTTGCCCCTGAAAATGCTCAATTATTGTCAGTATTTGTCAGTAAGGAAGATTCTTGAAACTAAATGGCTATGGTAAGGCCTTGCTTGATGGTGTCGAATGCTTTTTGGGTAAGTACTACACTGTGTTACTGTTTTCACAAGACTGGAGAAACGGTCTGCACTAGCAGTATACCATATGTGCTATCTGCTCCACTCCTGATCTACACTGGTCACTCTAGATGAATCGCGCTCTCATTGATACACACATTATGGGCTGCATTTTAAAAGTCGGAGCTTACCGTTCTCGGCATACCGAATGAAGTCTTATGGCCCCATGACATCAGACCACCTACTGTAGAAAGTGTTAAGAACAATCTGCGGCAACGGTCCTTATATGCTTAAGGCCCCGCTCTACCCTTAAGTCACTGTCCAACTACAATAGTTCGAGAATACAATGTTTTTCTAAATGGAGGGCTGAGTTCACTGAATTGTCAGAATCTCGGGATTGATAATTTTACCAAGCAAGGCTTAAGGGAGAGTATGAATCTGCGTTTCCATTATCTTCGTTCTTTGATAATTGGGACTTCTGTGAGCCCAACCGTAGAAGGGATCCATTTCTTGGAATATTACTGGAACAATGCTGTTACTAATTAACTAAATGTGGAAGGTATAAGTGGCCCTACGTCGTTTGTTGTGATAGTGGTGATAGAAATGCGAGGAAATTACTTTTAAATGTAAGATTAACACTTGGTTTAGGCTGCAGATATTAGGTGTTAATGTGACAGAGGCTGGTACTGTTAACAGTTTATAACTGAAACGACTGCTCTTCTTTCTACCTATATAAAAGAAAACACTTATTTACACACCAGTAAACAACTCACTGCATGAGTGCTCTGTCCCGTCAAAAGAAAAGCAGCACCGGCTTACATTTTCTAACTCACCAATGGGCAATGCAATAAATTCCAAAAAATTTAAGCAATCTGCCTTTATTGAATGGAAATGGAACCGTTTTTGGTAAATTACCGTAATAATAACACAAGACTCTTTCAGCTATTAATTACTCGTCGACTAGACTCGTAAGTATACTCAAACTGAAGTTCCATCGCCAGCTCATACCCAATATTTGCTCTAATTTGGTTAGCAAAGCACGCTACATTGTAACAAAGGCATAGGTCCCACCGTCCTCCTGAAGTCTGTCGGATGTGCGTGTCTAAAGAGAAGACTTTACCTCCAGGACACCAGATAAGAAAAATTTGTCAGGTGAAAGCTATAAATTCCTCAAGTACCATTCTAGTCAATACGCAAAGGTGCTTCGGTTAATTTGGTTTTTGTGTATTTTTTTTTGCTCAACCCCCTTTCCCTTTCGGTTTCAGAACTGAATTAGTTATGAGGAGGGTTTGCAGATAGAGGTATTCGTAGTAGAACTGTCGAAATAAATTCTTACTGATGGAAGTTGATGGAATTTCCAATGCTACACCAACAGTATTTATTTTTATCCCTTCAGGACCACTCGTAGTTTGTGGTTGAATGACAATATTGCGTGAAGTAAACCAATGAGGCTCATCTCTACGTCTAACTAGGTTGGCCTTGTTTCGTCAAGAGTGTTGTAACTATACGAATACATATATCATCCCCATGTGGAGGCTCTGCATAAATTAATGTCCTGCTTAAGGTCTCCTAAGAGGCAGCCATACTCAGAAGTAATGGCTGTGGCAGTTGTGATATAAAGGAGTTAAGTATCTAATCAGTCACATATCTACATGTGTTTGGATAAATTGTTAAATAGGCCGTAACCTTTTATGGTAATTTATTTCAGTGTTTATTTTTTTTATCAATGTCACTGTATAGGTGTACTAAAGCCTGTATGTGCACATGTATGTGCTCTTTAATTTCGTGACAGGAAGGTCCCTATGTAGTGATGAGGAGACAGGGACGATTGGTGCAATTTTATGTGAAAGGTGAATGGCAATTGACAGGGTGACAAATTGATATTTAATTTGTAGAAAAAGTGCGTTGTCAAAATGAAACCGTAAGTAATGGATTTCGGGGTTATAAATTTCATATCCTTATTAAGATTGAACAGACATGTGTTAGATTAGAGGGTGATTTTGTCAGACAAGTAGGTGAAATAAGACTTTTTCCAATGAAATTGGGAGAATCAGTGATTTATGGAGGAAACTTCTCGAGTTTGCAAATTAAATTCTCCTATCCGAATCGAAATGTAGCAACCAAGAGGGATGAGAACTATTTCATGGAATGATGAAAGATGAGCCATTTACTAACAACTTTGGATGATTCCTTATAGAGATCTACAGATGGCTGCCAAAGTGCGTTTCTTCGAAATCATTCTGGTAGAACCATTACCCATTCCAAAAGTTAATGAACAATGTTCATTGTATCATACTTGGATGTGTGCACGTTTTCCCACATAAAAGGCGGAAAATTCCTAGAAAAATTTGAATCTATGAAAATATTTTTTTTTTTTTAAATTCAGAAAAAAACTTTTCATTATAAAAGTTCACCTAATCGTTTCCCGAAAATTTAAATTAAGAGAACCAGAACATAAAATGTACGGCACATGGCTACCAAAATTGATTTCTGCAGAGTTCATACATCTTACCTATAGAAGTCTGTAATTCAAGGACTGGGAGAGTATATGGTTTTGTCAGTCATTCTGTGACAGTCAAAGTTAGTTAACTTAAATAAAAAAATACGACGAAATTGATGGATAGATGAATGGATGGATTGCTTTTGAAGTACTTCAGTAAGTATTCGTAGTTCATTTCATTTCAAAGTCAGTCGACTATGTTTATAAGAAAAAACTTCGAAAGCAAAAAAATCTACACAAAAGTTCTTGGACAGAGATATGTCCATTAGTTCAGGCATGAGAACACCCACAAAGTTAATGCATATCAATTACAAAATTTCGGTAGAGTCACCTATTTATTTGACAATTAATCACTTATTGTTGTGGACCGCATCATCACCTCCATGTGATGCCTGGTGGATAGCTATCTAACAATGAACCAACGATGAGCATATACTGAGTCTGACTGTGTATATGAAGTTGAACATTCGGAACAGCGCAAGCATAGCGGGGTGAACTTCAGCACGCATGCGTTGACATGATGTACAAGTGCCTTCAAATGCCTCAGAAAAATGACGTGCTTCGGAGGAATTCTCCTTAATGAAATCAATTGTGATATCCATAGCCAGATTAGCAAAGGCTTTATTTAAGCTACACGGGCGTGGTCGGAGCTCAGCTCAAAAAGAACTTGAACGGCCTTAAAAGAAGGGACAGGGGCGAAGATTTCCTCGATAGGCCAACGGCAGTACTCGCATCTCCAACGTGGATTGCTGACATCGAAGCATCCTTCCTCTTATTCCAGGGTCCAAAAACCGGAGTCACGACATCTTCTCTATTATGGAAAACCAAAAAATTACAAACAACAACAAACCTCGGACTATAACAAGCAAAACAAAAATACGACATTCGGGTCTGTATGTGGAATGTTCGGTTAGGACAGAGGCCTTTGACTACTTTCATACAGATATCACTGCCATTTGTGAATTGCGATGGGCCGGGCAAAAGGAGGATGAAAAATCATGACATCTACTATGGTCATTGGAATGGGGTACAGAAACAGCGCGGGTGCGGATGTATCTTGAGCTTCCAACTTTTGTAATAATCCGCCTAAATTCGCTAATATAAGCCTAATATGCTTTCACGCCCCTATGTAATACAAGGACGATGCCACCAAAAAATGTTTCTAAGAGCTCATCAGTAAGATATATAAGCAATGTTCTAAGATGACGGTAAGATCGTACTAGGCAATTTTAATGCAATGATAGGAAAGGAGGACATCTTCCGAAGGACAGTTGGTAAGCATAGGATACATGACACCACTCCCGGTAACGGACTTAGACTTATTGACTTTGCGACGGGACGAAATATGAGTATCACTATAGCAAGCACTCTCATCTCAATATTGACAAAGAGACATGGCGGTCTTCGGATCATGAAACACTAAATTAAATTCAACACATTGCTATAGGCGTAAGATATGTATCTAGTATTCTGGATGTTTGGACCTTACGGGGAGTCAGCCATCCCGCCGAATTACCAAGGTTACGCCCGTCAATGACGTAGTTTAATAATGAGTCGGGGACAGATCAATACTGGTTTATCGTAATGGCTTTCAGTTTAACGCCACTGAAGGTTGCTACCATTTGA
Source organism: Volucella bombylans (assembly GCA_949129095.1). NCBI lineage: Eukaryota > Metazoa > Arthropoda > Insecta > Diptera > Syrphidae > Volucella > Volucella bombylans. Next base: position 19,256,833 of record OX422142.1, on the reverse strand, counting down.
CATTAGGGGCGGCCGAACATGGAGATCTGTTGAGGGGCATGGGCTATTAATAATCCCACCAGGACTTAAAAACGGTGTCATGGTATGCCAGAGCTGTCGTAACTTGTAAGAGGTAGGCCCCTAGTGGGAGCGTCATGTTGGCTGTGGTGTAAACTTAAAATCACAAGTTGATTCGATGTGTGCTAGGTGCAATGACCCTAAGATCGACAAAAGTTTTCACTTCGGCCTCGAGTCAAAGCAAAGGTGGAAATTGTGCCCTTAATAAAGGTTTCAAGTTTGATATTACTGACAGCTAGGAATATATCCTGGCTCCCATGGATGTATGGGCATCCCTTGACTTTAAGTGACCACGATGTTCACGTAAAACACTGACACTAAATCTTCCAGGCTCGGATTACTACCTTATTACAGTCGAAGTAAGAATGATAATTTTTTAAACGCCTAAACAAAGAAGCTCTACTGTGGGAGCATATAACGTTGAAAAGCTACAATCGCAAGAGGACTCGGGAATATTTGCGGAATGCGTATTCCGAGATCTATCAACAACAGTCACAAAACTGCCAACGTGTCATCAGAGACGATACAACTGTTGCGCTGGGTATCATTCGACCACCACCAGAAGAGTGTATGGCTAATAAATAGAATCCCAGCCTGATCCACAAGAAAGGAAACTCCTACAATTGCGCCAACTGTAGAGGTAAAAGTCTCCTAAACATTGCGTATTAGATCTTATCTGCTATATTATATAAAGATCCATGTCTAATTTTGCCGTCCCTGTCAAGGTCGGTAAAAACTTAACCGGTAAAAGGTATTCAAGGATCGAGAGAAACTCACAAGCGAACACTGGAGGCACAATCTTTCACAAGTCTGTGCAACTACTAGCAGAATTGGCAGAACTCAGCGGGCTGTCGTTAGCTAGTATGGGTTTAGCGGCAAATGCGTGCAAAAACAAGTGCGAGGTGTCAACAAAGAGGGACTCACAAGATAATTGGACACTACGCACATAATAGTAAATACATGCAAAAACCGGGAAAGTAAAGTAAAATTCCAAACTGGATTAGATTCCCCTGGAACAATAAACTGTAATATTTTTTGATCCACAACAGGTGTTGACACGCAATTTATTTTTAGGTTGAATGTCATACTGGAAGTACTTACTAGTGGATATGCAGTCGATACTTCGAGATTTGCTACTTTCGCGTTAGATACTTCTAAACGGTACGTGACATTACACTCATGGCATCCTATAACACCAACGGTGTGATCGAAAACGCCCTGTTGCCGATAAAGCAGTTATACGCCTTGCAGTGACTCAACTGGCAGGATACTTAGACGATTTAGACTAGTCCATGTTCGATTCCTCACCGGGCCCAAAAGTTATTCATTTTTTCTCTCGCAAATCTGCGAATGGCAAAATAGTACCAACTATTAGAATTATAAGCGAACTGTTGAAAAACTCACTGCGAACACTGAACGCATATGTATAGCAATTAAGCTACAGAAGAACGAAGAGTACCAAACTGGTGCTGTATAGAAAAAGAATTTGATCCATCAACTGCTAAGGGAATACTCCTGAAGGTCACATAGAGTAACAAATATTCGGGAATAATTCTCGATAGAAAACGCAATAACGAAAATATAGTGACTGATATGCAAATGGTCCCGTGTAACTATGTTATTTATGCAAGAATCGGCTACCAAAAGCATCCTGAGGATCAGTCAAACAAATAGTTGAAACCGAGATCTCTTAGGGCCAGGAAAAATTCTATAGAAGTATGCAGGAAACGAGAAGTATGACTGAATATTTTCTTATCTATACATTGATAAACCATTCTCTTGCCTCCGAACAGGAAAGAACAGAACACAAATGAAACCAAAAAAGACTGCAATAGTTCACGATCGGGTATTTCACTCGATGAAACTACCATTCTGCAACTCAGAAAAGTATACCAGACTCTTGAACCAACAAGTAGTTTTCATGACAAAACATCGTTTTTTTAGCCTTCCTAGACTTCCTAAGAGACATAGACGAACCCACGGATATGCGCTTCACTTTCTCCGTCAATTGAGGAACAGGAACTGTTGGAAGCTTCTAATCCTAAAATAACCAAATTTTGTTGATGTAGATAGTGAGCTACATTTATAATCTCCACATATTTCTAAAGACCCCAAGTTGACAGTAAAGAAAAGGAAAGAAATGTTAGGTGTCCAACTAAAACACCGGTAAGTCCACAACCAGTGAAGGGGCTGATACCTTTCAACTGATTCCAAAACCTAACCAGGGCTTGAACTATCAACCTAAAATATTTGTTTAGTACCGTCTAAATATTTACATATAATGCTATGTAGGTAATTTTAAAATTCATAAAATATGCCATTACCGTCTTCAAACCAATAAAAAATTCAGAACACTTGGTGAGAAGTCTAAGTGTAAAGAATTGTAGTTTAAAGTTGTATAAACGGAAAACTTTGAGGCGATGAATCAATAATGAAGCCCATGTGATTCCAGATAGGAAATATGGCTAGAAACGGATGGAAGTATTTCGATAGATTATACCAACATAATCATAATCCTTCCTCTAATAATGCGCAAAACAATATTTTTATTTTTCAAAGTTCCCACCAATCCAAAACTTTCATCTGATAAAAATACACTCTAGTATTGCCTCATCATAAAGTCAAAAAAAATTAGTTTATCCTCAATCGCTGCATACTTAGAATTTGCAAAAGAAGAAAAACAATAACAACCCTTCGAATATTAATGAATAAAAAAAACTTCTAACATTCCATCAACTTCATGAACTTGTCTGCGGTTTAAAATCCTTTTGGCGCAATTTCGCTAATTTTTTTTTCCCCCAACCTTAGTCAGTTTCTTTTTTTTTAACCTGCGGGCCTGATCCTTCAACACGAAGAGTTATGGTCTGACACACTTTTTTTCAAAGACAAAAAATAAAACTTTTCCCAACTACGACTAAGATGCCAAAATTATTTGCATCACAAAAATTGCTTACGGTTTACTCGGGCAATACCGACCCCAATCAGTAACCCTCCCTTGTCAATCGTTCCTGTTCGTTCTCATCGCCAGCTCTACCGCGTACCCCATAATTAGCCAATCAATTCCGCGGGACCGCAAAAGCGAACTCAAATCAAAAAAAAAAAAAACACACAAAAACAAAACGGAACGAAATTCTCAAACCCCTTTGGAGAGGCTGTCGAGCAAATTTCCGGCCATAATAACAATATAATGGAACCCATGCCAAGGAGCTGGGACTATCTTCAGGAACTTCCGCCACCTTTTATTCTCTCCTTGTGTCTTGTCGTCTTAAGACCGTGCAAGGAGTGCCAAGTGGATAGAGTGGGGGAAAAAAAAGACAACAAGCGATTCAGCGTAGATCCACTCTGGTTCACTGTTTTGCGCATAAATTATTTTATGACAGGGCTCAGACATTTTTTTCGGAACTACCCCTTAGGAGCGGAATTAAATGGGGTTGGGTGATGTGGTGGTCGTTTCGTCCTTGTGTCCGGGGGAAATAGGAAATTGTTATGAGTGGATGAATTGAGGGATTTTTTTTTGGTCGCTTTTCCGCTGTTGTGTCCTGCTGCCTTTGTCCTGACGCTATTGTGTGTTGGACATTGCGCGCAGTTTGATCAAAGGATTTAAAAATGAAGAACCGTTACGTTGATTTTTTTTTGCTTTTTTTTGCTGTGTTGTCCTCATGGTCCTTTTCGTCGTCGTCGTTCGTCGTCTGTTTTTAGCTTAGGGGTGTTTTGCATTCATTTTTTTTTTTTCGAGGACATGCCTTGTAAAGAGAAAGTGATTGATGCTCATAATTTATTTTGGTTTTAAAGGTGATTGGAGGGGTGAATTGAAGGTAGAAAGAAGGTGCGGGTAAAGTGCGACTGACGGAGGGTTGCTACGGCTAATGACTGCGAAAGAAGTAATCTCTTCACAAACTTGTCCATTGTGATGGGGTTTTCTGCGTTTTTGTTCTTCTTACTCTAAATACCAGCGACAAGTTTTTTTGGATGCAGACCCAGATGTGACTTATTTTACAATTTTAATGTTACTGGTAATCCTGTAAGACACAAGACACATAGTAAAAACACCCAGTAAATACGCCAAATATTTTTGGGAACAACAATTAATTGGTTGTAAAACGGGAATTATTGGTAAAGTTTTTCATAAATTGGATTAGGTATATTGAACGCGGTAAGTGGCTTCTAATTAGGCCTACGGGGTTGCTAAGTTAACAACTTTAATGAGCCACCAATAAAGGTGATATTCAAGGTAAGCCTTGGCTTAGTGCTATTCCTAAATTAAGTCACGTAGCCAACAAAAGGCAAAAACAAATAGGTATCACGAAAATTTGAGAATCAACGAGAAGAAACTTTTCGTACATTCCAGAATCGTAAAGGGCATGTCACTGGCTACTACATAGAAGAAATATTTCTCAAAGAAGACAGTTAATTTTTTTTGTTTTAATTAAAGAGCAGGAGTACCTAACATTTTTTTACCACTTTTGATGTGTATATCAGCATTATACTTACTATCTACTGGTAAACAATTTAATAGTGAGTTTGCTGGACTTACCTGAAATAAAGAAAAATTAAATATTATTAGAAGACCAGTTTATATATTTTGTTCGAGGTTTTGAAAATGTATAGATATGTTCTATTAATATTATATCAGTTGGAAAAATCGAAAATAAAACGAGCACCGTGAGAAAAAGTAACATTCAAGGACTAGGAATTCTGCTGATGTTAACAGATTGCAACTTGATTCCTGTAAAGTAATGCTACGGTTAGAAAAGAGCAGCGCAGAACAACTTGAGGATTCCAAAGCGACCCTTGCATGTTAAGGGTATTAATAGCCCCTTGAGCACGCGCTAATTATAACGAATAAATAAAAAAAGAAAATCAAAAAATGGGGGTGCAGCTTACAGGACATGAAACTTTAGAGCTTCAGACTGCACACCCCTACCACAGTTTCTATATACAAAGTATAGGGTTTTCTAATAAGGACCTGACAACATTTTTTTTAAATAAAACGCAAACCATTTGAGATATTTCAAAAAACTTTATTATTGGCTTGAAGTACAATCAAAACATTTATGAATGGAACTTGACTTCGTTTATATGGCCACCGCGGGCACGTTTGCAGCGGCCGATTCATTGGACCCAATTTTCAACGACTTGGCCACACATTTCGGCCGAAAAGGCCGCTATTTTACGTTCAATGTTGGCTCTGAGCTCTTCCAAAGTCGTCGGCATGTTGGCATAAACCAATAACTTAACGTAGCCCCACAGAAAATAGTCAAGCGGCGTTAAATCGCACGAACGTGGCGGCCAATTTCTTCAGATAATACGCCCGCCATACTTACTCTTCAATAAATCGATTGTAGCGTGTGCACAGAGCACTTTTTGTTGCATCATCCTGTTGAACCCACATGTCGTCCAAGTCCATATCTTCCAATTCGGGCGAAAAATAATCGGTGATCATGGCGCGATAACGCTGACCATTCACAGTAACGTGACGATCGTTATCGTCGACGAAAAAATATGGCCCAATAACGCCGCCGGTATGCAAACCGCACCAAACAGTTATTTTTTGTGGATGAAGTGGTGATTCATGCAGCACATGTGGATTTTCACCCGACCAATAACGCATATTTTGCTTATTGACGAACCCATTGAGCCAAAAATCAGCTTCGTCACTGAAGATGATTTTGCGATGAAATTCATCATCTTGGCGCATCTTCTCCAGAACCCAATAGGAGAACGTACGTCGCTTCAAATGGTCCATCGGCTTCAATTCTTGAGTCAGCTTGATTTTGTATGGGTGTAATGGGGGTATTGGAGCGATGCCCAATTCTTTAGAACGCCGTGGAATTGACTGATTTGGATCGTTTCCTATGGACGCCTGAACGGCAGCAATATTTTCGACACTTCGACCAACCCGTTGTCTCACTGACACAGCAACATCACACAACGAATATGTAGACTCAAATTTTTGCACTAAACTTGTTATTGCCTGTCTACTAGGGCGAGAATTGCGGCCGAAAATTGGAGTTAACGCTCTTAAAGTTGCAGTCACCGACTCCGAATTTCGGTAGAAAATTTTTCTAATTTGCAGACGTTGCTCGTTCGTGTACCTTACCATGATGAAAATGTTGAGTTTACTGAATAAATTGACAATGACAGTTTGATGATTAGTGAAAGAGTGCGTTCACAAATTAAATTCAATGTTGTCAAGTCCCTAATGGAAAACCCTTTATAAGCCAGATTGCGAATTAAAGAACCTGACGAATAAAGTCTTAGACAAAAGTTGAAGATGGAAACTTAATGAAGCCTATGGTAAGAAATGCATGATTCAATAAAATGTTTGTTCTCACTTGTACATATTGCTTAGCTTACCATGAACCTGGGGTTTTTACCTACTTACCAGCGCTACAGTCTGGGGTTGATCTAGACATAAAAAACTCCAATTAGCTCAATGTTTGGCCAACTAACTTCAGTTTCGCATTTTAAGATGGTCGAGGATCATTTTTTTATCACTGGAATCAAAGGCTCTTCGGGCCATATCGTTAATATTCATTCTTCTCACGCAACAGATGTGAATTTTATCACCAGGTCCATCCGCTGTAAAGTTTGCTGTTATACAATTTCATCAAAAATTCATTAAGGCGAATGCGAGATCATAATTTTGTTCAATTTTGCCCATAGTTGCCTACAAGCTTCACACAATTTTTTCAAGTTTAAATCCATTTTCTGTTACCAAGGTTCTGAGTGATGTTACTCCAAAATTTTGCGGATGAACGAGCGTCCGTTACAGGCAATCTGTATAGTCTGAAATGACCATATATAGCTTGTCTCTGCGACCTCAAAATCGGGAAAGGATTGGTGAGTGTCAGTGTTAACTTCTTGGGTTGTCCGCAAGATCTACAATAGTGTGATTATTTTGTCGTTTGTAGACTTACCCAGACGAAAAGATTAATAATAAGGTTCAATCAGATCATTGACCAATGGTTTCAGGCATTCAAACAAACCGTGGACAAGACCTTGTACGTCTTGCTAATGCAGCTCTCCTTTCTTGTGAAGTGGTGAAGTTCCATTCCATTTATCATAAGAAGATTTCCAGTTTATTTCACTCGATATAAAGTTATGTCAGAAGACTTTAGCATATCTATAGATGAACGGGTAACTATCGTAATCCCACCTAAAAGTTCTCAAGAAGAGTAAGGCCCTGACGAACTCTTTGAGAAATTTTATCCACTATAGCAATAGCTATTGAGGTCATTCATGAAAGTGGTAAGATTAGTGTTTTTCGGAGGAGCGAAATGAAGGAATTACCCTAAAATTCCTGACGGACCTTGAAAACTGTTAGAGTATACTAATAAGAGCTAATATCGCTATGGCCACAACACAATAGTAGTGAAGATAGTCCAGAACTGAATCAAAAATCAAGCAGGCTTTCGATTTAGATTTTCTTACATCGATTTATATTGGATCATTATAAAGCCGATGCATTCAGCAAATCTTTTGCTTTACCTGATATTTACTGACTTCGAGAGGACTCCCTGCAGCCAGAATAGGAAGTCAATATGGACCGGCTTGTTCAAGAAAGGTCATTGTTCCGAATATTATTGATGGTGCGCATGGAGCATATCAATAATAGGGACTTCAAAACGTTGGTTTAACGTTGCTCACTGAAAGAACTTAAACCATGCGACTTTAAGCAGAAAAACTTAGTATATTTGGCCGAACAAAGCAGTGAATCTCACGAACTGTACCAGAAAGTGAGAAAGCTAAGCCACATCGATCATGGATTAGTATTGAACCAGAAGAATTGAATTTCAAAGTTTCAACGAAAGCATTTGGAATCCCAGACTTGTAGGCACCTCCTGAGGTATAGACAGCACTACATACGCACCTCAGTAATGTCACTGGTTTATTCAATTGTTGTCACATTACATTGCACTTACTCGTACGAGGGACGTTCAACATATTCTCGGTATCGGGGTGAAGCTGTAGTTGTATATGTAAATTGACTTATTTATCAAGTAATACTATTATTTAAGTGCATTCATGTAAAATTTCATATAAGTGTGATTATTAATTCGCGTTTTATCTCTAGTTAAACAGAATCATAATGGCAACTGAGACGATGATGGTGAAAATTGAGCATCGCGCTGTAATTAAATTTCTCACTAAGCAAGGAAAAAGTCAAAAAACTATTCATGAAGAGATGGTGGCTGTTTACTAGGGTTCCGCACCTTCATTATCAACTGTGCAAAAGTGGTCAAGTGAGTTCAAGAGAGGCAGAGAGAGCATTGAAGACGACCCCCCGCTCCGGCGCCCGGCTACTGCTTGTACGGGAGAAAGCATCAAAGAAGTCGAAAAACTTGTTCTTGAGGATGCCAGAATAAAGGTGAAAATGATGGCAGAGATCACCAAGCTTTCAATTGGTACCATTCACACCATTCTTCATGACCATCTTAACCTTTTAAAGGTCAGTGCAAGGTGGGTGCCACGAATGCTCACAGCGCCTCAGAAAAAAGTGAGAATCGCATGCTGTAGAGAGCTTTTGGAGATGTGTAGTGAGAACGCGGACGGTGTTATGGATCGAATTGTTACTGGGGACGAAACATGGGTCCACCACTATGACCCTGAAAGCAAACAAGAGTCCATGCAGTGGCAAAAAAAAGGAACAGACCCCCCGAAGAAGTTCAAAGTCACTCCGTCTGCCGGGAAGCTCATGGCCACAGTTTTTTGGGACTCAAAGGGAATCTTGCTCATTGAGTACAAAAAAAAGGTGAAACCATCAACGCCACATCCTACGCTTCCACTTTGCATAATTTGCGGGAGGAAATTAAAAAGAAAAGACGGGGTAAACTCGCAGCGGGTGTGTTGCTTCTTCACGACAACGCTCCTGTTCACACGGCGCGAGTTTCCAAGGCTGCTGCGCGAGATTGTGGTTTCGAAGAAATCCAACACCCACCCTATAGTCCAGACCTTGCCATTAGTGATTATTTCCTGTTTCCGGATTTGAAAAAATGTCTTCGTGGAAAAAGATTTTCGGATGATGAAGAACTCAAGTCGGCAATAAATGGGTATTTTGCAGAGAAAGAGGAAATTTATTTTTTTGAGGGTTTTTATATATTGAAAAATAAAAACAATTTAAATTGAATTCGCATTTTCCTTCATATCGATACCGAGAATATATTGAACGCCCCTCGTATATGAAGTCTATATATATCTGACATTTATATTAAATAGCTCCCCATGTTTTACAAGATAACCTCTTCTGATCCAAGAAAAAAGAAGTCAGTGAGCAGAGAATTGCAAAAAATCGAAAAAATGGGAGACCTTGGAAATACCACCCACTGAGTCTTAACTAAATGCCCAAAATTTTTTCAGTGGTAGAATCCTGGTTAAGCTCTTGATTTAATGTCAATCGAAGGAGTCAGATTTTAAGGTATTTAGGAAAATAAGAATTTGATCTACCGAAAAGCTTGGTACGACCACGGGTGTTTAACCAATGTATTGTACTATCTCGTCGCGCTTGTGCCCCTTTTCAAATCATTTTACACATCTAACTTAAGTGTTCAAAGCTTTTAGACGTGGGCAACTTAGACATCATCAACAGCCAGTCAGTAATCGGCACCTCTCTTGTTTTCCTACATAATTTTTCTTTGGCCGCGATGTACTGAAGTATTTAAAAAAAAAAACGTTTGGGTTATGTCGTATGGACGTGTCTGTCTGTACATAAATAAATTATTTTTTGTTTCGTGATTTTTGTCCACTGAATTGATTCTAATTGTTCTTAACTTAAAAACTGCGGTACGATCGGTTGAATAGATCCAGAGTTAGAATTAAAGAAACTTTTTTCTTTCTGATTTTATTTAACTTTTGCATTTATTAACCATTAACTTATAGTGTGGAGATATGTTTACGTTATGTTTTGAATATAACATCTCTCGAATGGTGCCCGTTATTAGCTTCGACCCGACGTGCTCTTTCCAGAGCATTTTCCATAACTCTAGTTAGAATTGAAGACCATAACGCCTTGCTTCTTCTCTAATATTGGCATTAAGCTGTTGCGTCATTCTTGGGTTATTTATATACTTTACCCTTGGGGTACTCCCAAAGAAAAAAGTATAGTGCCGTTAAGTCGGGCGAATGCGGTATCTGGTTGAAATTTGAAAATCGCGATATTATTCGACCGCTAAAAATTTCCCTCAGGAAAGTCATAGCTTGACGGGGTGTGTGAGCGCGGTTCCATCTTATTGGAACCAAAATTCTGAATTCCTCTCCATCTTTGGCCTTAAAAAATGTTCAATGTTTGCCGGTATTGAATTCTATCCACATTAACCGCAATTTCTTCGCCGTTTTCGAAAAAGTATGATCCAAGGACTCTTTCTGAGGTTAATCCGCACCATACTGTGCACTTAACTTGGTACATTTGATGTTCAACAATTACTTTTAGATTTTGGGCTCCCTATACTCTGCAGTTTTGTTTATTCACTTGACCATTTAGGTGAAGATGAGCCTCATCTCTTATAATGAGGATGTCAATAAAATCGTTGTTCTCTCGGAACAATTCTTGAAAACGCCGCGCGTATTTTGCTTTAGCTCGTGAACTAATTGCATCTTATAGGAAAAAGGAATAACTGCTGTAAAATTCATAGCAAAGACCGCTTAAATATCACCAACTGCTGAGACTGTCATGTGGTGGAAGTTTCGGGGTTTTACTCAATACTTGCTGACACTCAAGCAATGTTTACCTGGTTACCGCCACGCGGAAGATGACAGACAGCCCCTTGTTGCTGAAAATGCTGAACCAATCGATAAATTGTTGGAACACTAAGCGCATTTCGAACGTTAACGAACTATCAATATGATCTTTTGTTCTTTGCTCTGTGTTCTGTGCTGAATCTCTCCATCATAAATTTCTCAAGTTTTTCAAAGTCAATTCTAAATAAAGAATAATATATAACATACATACGTATTTAAATTCAAATATTATTCAATAGCGAAGGTGGAACCACTGTGAGATAATTTATAAATGTGTCGGGCCTCCCTGCGCATGAGCTGAAGTTGAAAGTAGGGGCATCTACAATGTTTTTGCATCCCGCGAAACAATTCCAAAAGCAATCTTAAACGGATGTGGCCGCGGTTAAGATGTTTTCATCTCGCGATTTTTCATCCGCTGATTCCTTCTAACTTCACTTTCTAGTTCAAACCACTTGAATTCTCCGTCGCTCTCTGCTTCGCCATTACCTTCAAAAATTCGCGGGCCAGATACTAAAGACGGGCGGCGTAGAGTTCCGAACTTCTCACTTCGCCCACGGAAAACTCTACTTCACATGTTCGAGGACTAGGGGCTCCTCAAATCTCATCGTTTACTCTACTGCGTACTAAACAAGTAATACAGAGCACAGAGAGGCATTGCTTTAAAGTTAACTCCATACATTTCGGTTTGTTTTGATTCCCTCCTGCAAGCAAAGGAATGAATTCAGTTCCCTATCAACGTCTCAGTTAACTTAACAATATAACCTTGCTGTTGGTCACGTTAAACCTGGAAGTAACGAATTAAATATACTAGATATGAGAACTATTTAAACTAAAACTAATCACCTCAAACGATTTTCGCTACCCGCAAAAATGTTTGTCTTTGGGGCAGTGGTCGGAATTGAACGCCGGGTCGTACGATTGAGAAGCCAATACTAAGAGAAGCCAACTTGCGCCACGGATACCCATTAACGGTTTTATCATTAAAAGCTAATGTAATATTCTGTGTAAGACTCAACCGTCGGAGACCTTTTATCAATTATTCCATTATTCCCATGCGAACGAAGTTGCGCTATAAGGTAGTCATTAAATAAAATTTGAAAAAAAATATTTGTTTACTCCTTAATGTGATTATGCAGTAACCGGCCGGCCAAACATGTCAATAGCTGGCAATAACTAATATTGATATTTGTTAATTCGAAGTCAGAAAGTAGGGGCGCGTGATGATAGCTAAATGTTTACCTCTCGTCCAACATGCAGTTCCTTTCAATTGACCTTTATCATCCTTATCCTTGTTTAAAATTCCAGGTAAAGGAAACAAAGGAGACACATATCTATATCCACAAACCTCAATCTAAGACTGTGCATATGTAGTGTAGAAGGACACCTTGCTCTAGGCAAGATGTCGTGCATCTAAAGAGAATAGTTTAAAAAAATCGCAATGTAGGTCTTTAACTAATATGCCAATTATACAAATAGCACTACATCGGTACATTATTCTGATTTTAAGCATGAGTTCCCGCCACCGGTATGTGGGTCATTAGCTTCCTTGACCTAGCTTCTCGTGGGAAGAAAGTTTCTCTTTCAAATACAAAAAAAACCAAGAGCATGATACAGTCCTGCACGTGGAATAATTGATCGCCTAATAAATGAAGCAGTTCTTGTATTCTCGCCACTTCAGACAGATTTAATGAACCAAAAAATAATTATATTTGATCGACTCGAAACTGCTCAAGAGTCCGTAAAATGGCAGCCGAACAAATGAAGTTTTATTGTGAATATCTGTTAACGTTAATTACTTTGAACCAAATGCAAAAATTTAGACGTCGATAAAATGTCCTTCACTAGACAAAACTTCTGCCCACCCCTCACGAAACTTGTTAATGCCACCACAAAAGAAATTGTATGGCTTTGACGGGAAAAAATACTCCAAGAAACTCTTCTACATCATCCCAAGATCTACAATTTTTTCGATTACGGAACGAGTTGAAATCTTATTTCATTTCATAAAAATTTTACAATATACAGATACAGCAATTCTTCATTACAAAAGTTGATTCCTCCCTATTTGACAACTTCTATTTTTATTAATTCACCAATGGAAAGGGCAAAATGGTTAAACAAAATAAGGACACCTTCGTTAGTTTAGTGTTATAATTAAATATTCTACACCTGATCTGTAGAACAGCCAGTTTCTAAAATTTTTAAGGAAATTTTTACATCCAACATTATTGCATATATCTGCAGAAAGCTTGTTAAACATATGTGGCTCAGTAACAGTAAAAGAACGTTTTAGTTTTTAGTTTTATATGCATTTTATTTTCTTAACACTAACTCTTACATTCTAACAAAAAATGCTTAAATGCTAGTTTACAATTACTTACCAATCTTACACTAACTTACTGGCCCCACACAGGCACTCTCAGCTACTCTAAATTCTTATAACTATGTCTTTCGACTTCATTTACATTTTCTTAGAACTATTTATTTTGTATACTTAAAGCTAAGAAAAAATTTGTTAACAAAACTTAGCATATGGACATAATTTTTTATTTTTAATAAAAACTTAGTATCTAACTTAAAATAAACCTTAGCCTACCTAAACTAAATGTACAATACACACATAAACACACATAGAGGTTATACACAATCATATACATATATCAGTATACACCTTTGTATACACTGATATATGTTTATGTTTCTTAAATGTTAACCTAAACCTATGTAAGCCGGCCATCGCTGTTTACAGAGAAACCAGATTGGTCAGCTCTGCCTCATTAGTAAGGCTGGTCCGTAATTGACGGAAACGACGACGAAACATCTTCTCCATCATTCAACCACCAGAAATGCTGGTGCTGCCGAACGACATCCCTCTTATCGCGATTCCCCACCGCCCTACTGAACCTGAGGCGATCCACACTGCCGTGTGCGACGTCTCTGTCGTAGTTGAGTCGCCTGTCCCCAGCTGTCCGAGCGACATGGTAGATTAACGGCACCGCTGATCTATCCTGGATCAACCCTTTCTGATCTAGGTAGAGGAATGCTTCCGGTGGAACGAAGCCGTCAGAGCGCACACTCTCGTGGTAAAGGTAATTGGGGTAGTAAGCCCCAGATATCAGGTTATTCGTCGACGTCATTGCTCTTGCAATGTGCCTTCGAGTCAGCTTAATTACGAAGTTGTCCACTCGTATTAGGTTCGCCCTGTTGTAAAGGACCTCATTAGGATAAAATTTTTTGTACTCCGACTCTGGTGTTCTATACAAGCGAAGACAGGCCCTAAGGCAAGCCCTCTCAAACACCCGAATCTTTTCCATTAAGCTTGCTCGTACATTGAACCACACGGGACAACCAAATACCAGCATGGGCCTGATAAGGGCCATGTAGCAGATTACCTTTACCCTCGCATCGAGTTGGCTGCTATAAAACAGTCTCTTTGTAAGGGCAAAAGCACCTTTAGCTCTGGCCAGAGCAGCATCTACATTTTTGCCAAAATACAGAAACTGATCTAGCCAGATTCCAAGGTATCTGACTACATTTCGACAGGCAAGAGGCTGTCCGTGTTGTCCAATAATCGAGAACTTTCTCCAATTTTTTCTAGTATCCCTAGAGGCTCTAGACAACGGCGTCCTAAAGAGAATGGTTTCCGACTTCTGAAAGTTGATTTTCAACTTCCAGTCATCGCAAAATCGTCTTATCTTATCGAAGTCACGCTGCAAGAGAGTATTAATGACCTCGATTTTTGGACCTGTTCTGTACGCTACCACATCGTCTGCGTACGCAATAGTATGGGGAAGTGAACCTATCAAGTCGCTTGTATAAATGTTAAATAGGATCGGCGAATTGACCGCGCCTTGCTGAAGACCATTTTTAATTTGAAATATTCCAACAGAAGTCACATCGCCATTTTTCACGATGAACTGTCTGTTGGTTAGCATATTATAGAGAATGTACAAGAGTGGTTTACTGATCCCCAGCCTTGTCAGCTTATAGAAAAGACCCTCTAACCATACGGTGTCGAAGGCCTTCTCCAAGTCAACAAGGCAGGCACCAGTGCACTGTTTCCTGCCTTTGTTCCATTGGATATCGGACACCAGTTTAGACGCGGCATGTGAGATATCATGTCCCGCCTTAAAACCGAATTGATTATCCGGAACTATATGTTTGTCCTCAACCCACCTAGACAGAGCTCTATTGATTACTTTTTCAAAAACCTTACTGATATTCGGAAGGAGACTTATCGACCGGAGATTCGCCGGATTGGATATATCCTTTCCCTTTTTGGGGATAGGATGAACCACCGCCGTTTTCCAATGCGCTGGATAATGTGCATTATTCATCGCATTATTAAACAGGGTGGTGTAAATGTCCACCGCTTTTAGAGGAAGATGTCGAAGCACGATGTTCGGAATACCGTCGGTCCCCACTGATTTCTTAGTCCTGATTGTGTCGAAGATCCCATGGAGTTCTTCCTTCGAAATGAACGGGGGTAGGTCACCCTCTCTGGCAATGACATTATTGGCCATATTTTCGTCGCTGAACCGGGTGAAACCAAAGCCCTCGGATCGCCAGTTCCCTATTTCATTTCGAATGCAGAAGTCGTGCACCAAGACGCGATTGTCCAGGTCGTAATTAGGGCCAGTGGTATCAATGGTCTTGTATACTTCCTTGAAAGTCGCCCCTATGGCCTCAACCTTCTCCTGTGGATCCTCGATCACAAAAAAGTCGTCATCATCAGCGGCCTCATTTGGATCAATACCTGCTATTGTCAGTAACCGTTCATTGTCTGTTGTCCGGCCTATTTTAAGACACTGAAAGTCGTTTTGATTTTTTCTTCGAAATAGTTTATTTATTTGCGGGAACATATTCGGGTTGCTGGTGTTTACAGCCCGAACCTTGTTGTTCCAATACAAACTTACAGAAATTCTGTAATTTTCTTTTATTAGCGTTTGGATATTTTTAATCGACGACTTCAGTGTCCTAATCTCCGGGTCTTGTCGGTCAGTTAACTGTCTGTACAAGTTTTTGAGTCTTGTCAGAAGTCTACTCTTCTGTCGGTGCAGTGCGTCAATAGTAGGATTGCGGAACAGGTCTTCGTTAGTCGTACGTCGATACCGCGGTATTGTAGTGTCCATAGTTTGTTTAATTGTCTCGTCCATCTGTTTTAGGTAATTGTCGATCTCCTCGTTTGACAAATTCCTATTGGACGGTGGGTGGAGCGTGTTCGAGGAGAGCGCTCTAGTCAAGGTTGCGGAGAAGCGTGTCCATCGAGTCTTACTGTAGTTGTAAGTATATCTTTGGACAAACTCCTCCAATTCCGCAATTTCGTTGGGAACCGTAATTTCGGTGCTAAAACCGCAATGGTCGCTGTCATACACGAATGTGCGCAGACAGTTTAATGTTTGTAAATTCGTACCTGTCAGTCGTATACGTTCGTCGTACAGCAGTAGATCCAGATAAGACCCGCCTCTGGGAAACGACGGGTTATCCGTCGCTTTAAGACCGAGTCTGTACATGACATCGTGCTGACCCCACCAATCGAGTAGTAGGTTCCCTCTAGTATTTGGCAAATTATTTCCCCAATCTCTGTGTCTAGCGTTGAAATCCCCGCCGATTATAAAATAATTCTCCCCCGATTCCAGCCTCAGAAGTCGAAAAAGCGTGTCGAGCTCTGTAATGAATAGGGTGGATTGTGAAGCCTCAGGTGCATAAACAGAGGCCAAGTACAGCCGCTTTCCACTGCGGAGCGGGATGTAAACGACGACTGCCTCCAACACCCGGAACCTGCGCAACGCGCCCTTGTACACTCTGTGAAATTTTATACCTTCTTTAATGAAGATCGCGACACCACCTCCACGTTTGGATCTGGGCCGGTTTCTTCTTCTAACAATATAATTACTGTACTCCAGTTTGTGCTTATCGGTTAGCTTTGTTTCGCTAGCGAAAAGCACATCCGGAGTTTGGTCTTGTAGCAATTTAAACATCGCGGCTCTTCGTTCGATCCGAATCAATGAATTCACATTCACCGCAAGGACCTTCAAAGTTTGCTCCACCATGTGCGTACCCATTACGGCATGTGTTGCGTTAGGCCCGGCAGCAACGCGTAGATCTGGTCCACCCGCTTGGCCTGTTCTTGAACCTGCTTTTGCAGCTGAGCCACCTGCCCTTGGATTGCGAGCAAGATGGCTAGCATGTTGGGTGCAGCTTCCGTTGTTCTCGGCATCGGAGCCGGAGAAGCAACAGTCGCTTGCTGTACCGTAGCCCCCCTACCTGACGCCATTTGGGCGTAGGAAATTTGGGGCGTGACGGCTGGTGTTTGAAACCTCACAGGTGAACGTTGGACCTCCACCTTCTGCTGCCGAGCCAATTTTGCTTTTTTAATTTCGGTGAACTTAGGACAACCCCGATAGTTTGCGGTGTGTCCCACGTTCCCACATAATACGCACGAGAGCTTTCGATCTATCGGATGCTCCGTCAACACCCAGTAAAAGAACGTCTACAGTGTCCTGTTCTCACTCTTGGAACTAGAGCACTATTTATTGATCTAAACGAGTGAGTCAATTTGTTATAATCACCTCACAGACAGAGCAGTCTCAATGTATAAAAGCCTTAGTGGCAATATATTGATTATTTTAAAATAGTGGAAAAGATGCCTACCATCTTGATTTGCACAGCATCACTATAACTATCTTTTTCTGAGCTATGATGATATATTCATATATCTAAATATTTTGTTCAGAGCAATATATATATATTTTTTTAATATTTTTAATATGCGGTTTCCATATTTAGACATTCTAAAAAAATTTAACTGCATGCAGGAATCATTGGAATTACGACCAACCAACCATGTAGACCAACTCCTTGAATTGTAAACTCGTTTATCAGAGAGGAACATCTAATTTTAAATTTATTACTGAGAATCATTTGATGAAACGTAAACTACCTTGCTAATATAATTTGGTCATTATTCATTTGTGTTTTAATACGCCGACATACGACAGGACCAGATCATCAGCAAAGGCGATAATGTTACCAGTTAGCGATGGCTTAAATATAGATTTTATATAAATGAGGAAAAGCAATGGTTCTAGGACTGACCCTTGAGGAACTCCTACTTTTGAACAAGAAATTGAATTGCTCAAGGTTGCATTTACACGACCAAGTTGTGTTCTGTTTTGAAGTTAGGGTGAAAGCTAGCTCATTATTTTATCTCTGAATCCATATCTGTGAAGTATCTTCAACAACTATTTATGATTAACTAGTCAGACCAAGAAACAGAGCACCAAATTAACCAGACCTGGCCGTTTCTGTTCTAGTATCTCTGTTGGTCTGCACAGCTATTGACGGTCGATTTCTGCGCTAATAGTCTGGTTGAAAAGCAACAGCTGAAAATGGATTATTTCCTCAACATCCACCATACAGACAGCAACACCTTGAGCGGGGGAAATCCATTTCTGGGACGCTGTGCTGGTCTGTCTTCTGGACTAAGCCATTTCGGGCGACATTTAATGTTATTAAAAAGAACCCGTTTATCACCTCTGGTAATGGATCTTGATTGTGACGAGACAGAAGCGCGGTGCTAGCTTCGATTCTTTGCTGAAGATTACTTTGCGATAGATGGTGTGCTACCCACTTTCCAAACTTTACGACTTTCCCATATTTGTTAGGTGTCGATTTATGTCGTATGGCTTACGTACAATTCCCATGCGAGTTCCAATACCCTAACAGTGGAATTTCTTTCGACGGTTAATCCTTTAGGTCGAAGCTTAGTTACGAAAAGCAGCAAGCTTTATGCGAGACTAATAGGGAGACATTGTCATTTATCGAGCTCCTCAGAACTCAAAAACATAAATAAACATACCTGATATCTTTCGGATACTCTTGATTAGCAAGAACCCTTAAAAATGTGGTTATATTCTCTAGCACATAACCATCCCATACAAAACTCGCAAAAGGGTATTATATCACCTGCTTACAAGTCAAATTTTTACACAACAGCTCCGCTTTCCTTCCCGCCTATAAATAACTAATGTCCATTCTAATTTTCTTAATTGACAAACATATCCGTCAGCAAACAAATGCAAAAAAAAAAAAAAAAAAAACGAAACAAACCCCCATCCTTTATTAATTAAACCCCAATTACAGACATAAATATTGGGACCAGCGTGTAAGGAACCTTTTTGACGAAATTATTCATAAAGTCTCTATTTGCGCCGGTATGCGGACATATGTGCGAGCACAAATTTGTGATGTACATTCCAGTTTTTTATCCCTCTGGACATTTGGGTAAACTTTATTACAGAAATTCTGACCCAAGTGCCAAGTAGTAAACACCACCCACTCGCTAGAACAACAAGGGGTTGATTTACAGATACGTACTTATCTAGGAATTCGTACTGACGCTGTGCTCCTACTGGCGCGATGTTTACAGGTAATTAGCTTAGAAGTCAATATTTATCGTTTCAGTGTTCCTGGGCCCACAATTCGTTTACGAAACTAATGAGCCCTGTAGTTTTTTTTTTCTACCTACCCTCTTTTTCTGTGCATAATAATGTGATTAAGGTGGGGGTTATTCTGGGCAGAAAGGGTGAATTTATGACCAAGCCATTTCTATGAATTGATCGCAAATCAATTTGTTAAATTGGAATAATGAGTTTAGTTGGGAATTTTGTTTTTTCCGCATATACCAGTACGGACATACTCTCTACTCCTTTGGCCTTTGATAGCTGATTGGTGGGAAATTAGTCGCAGTCAGGGTTAATTTTCAAAAGTGTGTGTGTAAACACAACTCATTAGGATAATTGGTTTGGACTATATCAGTTTTTGTTTGAGGCCTTGGGCAGTTTTTTTTTTTTTTTTTTTTTTTTGAGGTTTCTTGTCACTCTGAATCGGAATTAATCGGTTTTTGATTTTTGGGGATGAAAAATTGTGTCATTAGCAGAGAACTGCTAGAGGTAATCATTTTCAGTTACTATTGCTACGCATACTATTGCCGTTCAATTTGAGAGTACTCATTTTGTGACAAATTCTCTGTGTTAATTGAGGAGATGATGAGAAATAGACCTAGTTAGTGGCAGCCAATAATGAATAAATGGAATTGATGAATATGCGGATTGTATCAGGTTGACAGTGGGTTTGGAAATCCGCTGGGAAGCGATTCTAAAGGTGACTTGTCTTAAACTTAACTTGGAAGGCTGACAGTTAACGACACCGCAGAATTTGTCGAATTTCATTTTAATCAGTCTGCGAAGTGAAATACCGGTATTACCCTTCAAAAGGTGTGTCGATCCAGACTAAAAAACGTTTTCTTTCTTCGTTTTCAAATTGAAATAGTGTCACCACAATGGCTATGGACTATTTCATCGGACCCTTTAATTTACATCGGCGAGGGTAACTAAGCAACCTGCAATTGAATTTCAGTGGCATAAATAAAACGAATGTAGACAGTGGGTTTTTTTTTCTGCCATACTTTACCTCATTTAAGTGATTTTTAATTCGGGGTGAACCTAGCCCTCAGCCAAAAAAAAAAAAAGTTCTCCAACCAGCTCAATCATTAGGTAGCTGCCATCAGTTACGGTTGACGCTATGGCTACATTTGCTTCTTATAGGCGCGAGCCACCTAAGTGGAGGTCATCCTCTATCGCGTCGTTCTTCTGAGTATGACGATATGAGTTTTATCACACGGTTTTGAATCTCATTCAGCCAGGGTAAAGAGGTCTTGGGGGAACCCTAACCACATGTGAGCCGGATAGATGCCTTATAAATTGAGGCCAGAGTAGCAGGGGAAAAGTATTTATTTCATTGTTTGAGGAGACCTAGACATTTCGCAATAATTTTGGCGACATCAAATATTTAGTCATTCCAAAGTAGTTTGTCATTGACACACATGCCGATAGTGGAAAGCTTTTCGGTTTCGACAATGCAAGTGCCATTCATTGCTAATGGCTGGGTGATTAAATTTCGTTTTAATGACAGCAGACAGCATTGTGTTTTGGCAGCATTAAATTCCAATCTGTTGATAGTTCCCCAATTGGTTATGCTCTTAATATCATTATTTAATGAGCCGTTCCCGTTTTACAGCCGAAGAGCAAGGACGTGAGTCCGGGAATGAATATGAAAGGCAGAGAGTGCTGTCGTCAGAAAAGTATTAGTGATATTGGATTAGAATTATCAGACAAGAGACCATCAGAACTTAGTTTCTGAATATCAGACTTGAAACCATCCACGAAAACTTGAATTGGACGTTAAGAAAGGGTGTTTCTAATCCATTGAAAGAGAAATTGTCGATCCCAAATAAAAGAATCTGATGTCAAACTCTATCAAATGCCTTAGAAATATCAAGTGCACCCCTCTTGCTTTCACTGGTGTGGTGTACGCTGTGGTTCCACTTTTCGGTGAAACATGCCATAAAATTACCAGTGGATCTGAGAGATATTACTTGAGCTGAAAGTTTATCAGCATTTGACCGACATTGGAGAGAAATGACGTAAGTGCAATGGACCTGTAGGAGGAATAGAAGAAGATTCGCCTTGAAGGAGGGTATCCCTTCTCATTTCCCTTCAAAGTCCAAAGAAACTGCGACTGCCACAAGTTATTCTTGGTTTGTTCCCAGCTGCTGTCATTCTCATAGCTTATGGTGAAGTTCAGGTAAATAAAGTGCCTAAATATTGCGAAATTGTGTTGAGTGCTTTATATAGAGTTGACAACTAGACTCATCTTCGGAACTACTGAAATTGACTGACGTGTTGTTGATGTCATTTAATATTATTTCAGGGACGATTATTTAAAAGATGAATTACGACAACGCGTCGTCCTGCCCGGATCAATTTCTGACAAAGCATCAGGGTAGTCTTTACTGAATTTGATGAAGCAGCGTTCATCATCGACGGTTATCCTGCACATTCCGACAAATTTGTCAACGATACGGGTATGACATCATGTTCTACATAACTCGTTTCTAAAGATTAATACACGTAGCCTTGAAATTTATGAAAAGTTGGTGTGTATCGCCCAGAGATTGCTGCGTTTCTCAAGATCTGCCATAGTGTGGAAATTGTACATCCATCCTTATATCCGTATGCAATATTTTTAAGAGCATTGTGTGGTTTAGGTAGCTGCAAGCATAAGCCCTAACCCGGGTTGATTTTTTGAAAGAAGCTGTGGAATATACTGGAGTCAGTAGCCCACTTCAGATATATAAAGCTGTCGATGACCCATTAAAGTTTCATCCGCCCCTATCGCTGTTTTCTCATCAGACCTACCTGAGAAATTCTTGTGCATTTCAGTTCAAACATGTGCTAAAGCACAATAGTGACATGTCAAACGTGCTGTGAGTGGATTAATTAAACAAAGCCAGACCCAATAACTGCATTCGAAAACGAATCAACGAATTGATTGTTCCTGCTGTACTGATTGTTTGGACCGCACTTGGATTGTATTCTGGACGTTGCTGGTTGATGAACGTTTGCTGCTGCTGTTGAACATAAGTAGGTGGATTTACGCTGCTGTAGATAAATTCGTGAAGTATTTGGAAATCACAGGTAAATTATTTTCTGTAATTACATTTGACCTAAAAGATGGAAGAACTAAAGCGCAAGAGGGCTACAATAAAAGCGCAGTTAACACGTGGTTGTAATTTTATTACTAATGCGCTTTGGGATGACTTATGCTTGAAAGAACTTATTGAGGAGAGGTCAGATAAGCTGTCGGAATATTTTAATTTTAGATAGAAGGTTTATTAGATAACGTTGAAGAATTTAAAATAGAGAGTGAAAGTCAGAGCAAAAATATTATCAAGCTAGGGCTAAGGGAAGTCTTTATTAAAAGGATTAGTAACATATGAAGGGTCAGATAATAATAATGGAACAGCTGTTCATGAAACTTCGATTGATAAGATAACCTCTGCGATTGTCACACTATTGGATCATCAAACCACTCTTGGAGAGCTTGTTTCACCATCTGTTCAAGCTAGTGCCAATTATATTGCTTCAGTGCATCAAACTGTTAACCAATTTTCTGACGTTGAACACCGCCGCAAATACCTCAAGTTGAATCTTATCAAGCACCTGCACAGACTTCTGCATCTCTTTCCCCAGGGTATCCCCATCCAGAAATTATTCATACTCCTATAAAACTACAAATTTTCGATAGTAAATTAAAAAATTGGCCTAGTTTTCATGATATATACTCGTATGTATCGCTCATTCATAACAATCCGAAAATGAGTAATACAATACACAGAAATTTTACTATTTGAAAAGCTCGTTATCTCATGATGCAGCTTCAGTGATTAATAGTTGCTACATATAGCAAGGAAAACTTTATTGTTGAGGAACATTTGTAAGCTATAATGAATCAACCAGGATTAAGTTCTGCTTCAGAGGAAGGGTTAAGGGCTTTAAAGTCATTAGTTAGCGTTTCTGTCGGCGCAAAGCAAAATTCCAACGGATTATTGGGATTGTTAGCTTGTATTTGCAGTTTCGTCAAAGCTAGATAAATCTTCTCAACAACTATGGATACGAGAAAGTGCTTAGACGAAGAATCGAAAATTTAAAAAGTTTTTTGATAGGCGAATTTGCATGATTGGACAACGAAGTGCTCCGAAACCTTCAACGCATAAGTTTAATCCACCAGAGACAGCTAGGTGTGCAGCACTTGCTTGCTCAATTTGCGTGTTTTATCGAAAAAAATCATTATATGGAGAAATGTCCAGGATTTGGGAAATTAAGCACAAAAAGGAAGCGGGATTTCGTAAAAAAACATGGATTATGCTTCAGTTGTTTAAGAAAAGGTCATATAAGCAAAATTTGCCAGTCGAGTTGTTGCCAATTATGTAATAGAAAACATTGCTTCACGAGGATTTCACTAGTACGTATTGTAGGTGTTCTATAAATCTTGAAAGCCAGGGGTCACCACTGCCCAGTAGGAATATGCGATAAATACTTTGCTACTCATCATTAACATGACTCAAATGAATAACGGCATGGTATCGTCGATTTATATTTAATCCAGAAAAAAGGAACAAGGAAAAAAGGAAATTTGAATGGCTTTCGACAAATGAGCTGGAAATAGAATTCAGTTTTTGGATAAAGGAAACCCAAAATACAGCATTTTAACTGGAATTAAGTCACTTAAGATCTGCGAAAGAAATACGAAGGGACAGCAATCTAAAATCGTTGGATGCTTTTGATGGTAATGATGGTGTACTAAGGGTTAAGGGCAGAATCCAAAGGGGGAAGTTTGCGTTTCAACAAAAACATGAAAAAAAATTTTTATAATTTTTTTATTTGACGACTTTAATTGTGGCTCAATTGTGATATCTACACACCGGGCCACATCTTATCCTGGGTGTTATAAGGCAATATTTTTGGATCCTGTATCTTAAATGAGTTGTTATTAATTATTTGAAGGTGTGTTACGTATCAGCGATACAAGGCCCGGCCTTTAGATCAACACATGGGAAACCAGCCGAAGTTACACCCCGAAATGTAGAAATCTTTCACGAACACATGGATGGATTATACAGGGCCGTTGAACGTACAAGCTTGGAAGGCAAACGCGAGCAATCCACCTAAAACTTGTTTTTTGTTCTAACTTCGGATGCTGTGATTGCCGCTTTAAAACGATTTGTCGCTAGGAGAGGAGCTGTTTAAAGAATTTTAAGTGACAATGGGTCTAATTTTGTGGAGGCATTTCTTGAACTACAGGGATTCTATAACTTTATAAAATTAATCATAAATAACTAGCTGACGAAGAAATTCATTGGAAATTCATACCCCCACATGTGCCTCATTTCGTGGGCATTTGGGAGGTCGGCATTAAATCGATAAAATTTCACCTTCGTCGAGTTATGTGTTATTCGAAATGTGTCTAAATTCTCGTCCTTTGACTCCAATTATAAACGATAAAGATAATTTAGAATCCTCAACTCCCAATTATCTACTTACAGGGGGTCCAGTAATGATGGTACCTGAATTGAACTCAGCAGCAGCAAACACTCCACCACGCTAGCATCGTTTAGTCATCAAACAAAATAAAATAATCGTCTTATACGCTAAACAAGTATACATCGACGAATGCCTACCTTACAACACCTAACAAGATGCAGTACGAGCTGATTTGAAGAGATTTTTGTTGTAAGCTCTTGAAAGAACCATGAAAGAGGTTAGAGTTAAGGGAAACCCAGGATGTTGGTGGAAGTTGTATTAGTATTTATATCTGCAACGCCTTGGTGATCGTGTTTATTTTATGCTAAAATAAGACTACATGAAAAAATCTCTCCATAAGCGTTATGCCTTTTAGAAGTGTCAAAGCCTGCCAAGTATTTTCTAATTCATGATTCGAACAAATTAACAAATGAACTTGCAAAGTGTCGCCGACATGGATCCAAAAGGAGGTGTAAAGGTAAGTCATGGAAATTGCCTGCTCAAGGACGGTGACCAGGCTAAACTCTCTAACATATAGCGCCTATTTTATGGCTCTTAACGATTCAATTCTAAAGAAATTGTTGAAGAAAAAACCGCATTTATCAGAGTGGAACAAAATGTATTCTGCGCCATTTGTTTTGTGTCAGCCGTACAGCGTTTGACAGCTGCCATGTGTGAACACTAAAGCTTTGTCATAGAGCATTACGCGAACATACAAAGCATACAAATTGTAAAGATCCAATAATACCATAATGTACTTTCTCGTCGAACAATTACACAATCTCTGATTAATTGAGAAATTTCAGTTCGAACGCAGAAGAGGCCTTCCCATGTTCATGCAGCTCGGTCTAATGAAAACATGCAGCAGTTACTGAGATTGTTGTCCAGAATTCTTCCACCTCGATTCGCAATTGTTGTCAGTAATTTACATTTTCACAGTTTGAAGCGAATTTTGGCTAACGATTTGCATTTACACGCTTAAAAGATTCGATTCACGCAACATTTTAAGCCAATAGATCATGCGCGGCGCTGAATGTTCGCAGAATGTGTCTTACAGAAACAACAAGTGAATGGTGATTTGTCGGAGAAAATCATCTTCTTCTTGATGGTTATGGCAACAAACAGAATTGTCGTATTTGGGGACCTGAGAATCCAAGAATGATCGATTAACGTGCCATGCATCAACCACGAGCCACTGTTTGGTATGGTGGAGTGAACCTGAAGCTGTAGATAAACACACGGATAGGACTGACAGGTACAAACCAACAACCAAACTGGCTACGCACTTTTGTGTATGATAGTGATCATTGCGGTCTCAGAAACGAAATAACCATTCCAAACGAAACTGTATAATTAGAGTAGTTTGTGTATTCCTACAATTGTAGTAGGATACTTTACTTTGAAGATATTTCTCCAGAACACCGACCACAGCACTCTTCTCAAACGCGCTATTACCACCATCCAATAGAAGTCTGTCAAACAAGGAAATTGACAGGTACCTCCAACAAATGCAAGAGACCATGAAACGAACAATGGACAAAACGATATCTAGGTATAAAGACACAGATAACGAAGACACATTCCGCAACGCACCAATTGACGCTCTGCACCAGCACAAAAGTAGACCCCAGTCGAGATTAAAAACCTTGTACAGACAGTTTACTGACCCATATAACCCGGATTTCATGAAACTGAAATCATCGATCAACAACCTACAAACATTAATAAAAGATTACAGGGCTTCTGTAATTTTGCATTGGAATAATAAAATTCGCAACCCGTATATGTTCCCGTAAATAAACAAAATATTTCGGACGTAAAATCAAAACTACCTTCAGAGTCTAAAGATCGCTCGTACGATGAACAACGAACAGATAGGTACTGATAACAATAGGTGTAGATTCAGGAGAAGCAGTAATGATGATAACTTTTTTGTGATAGAAGATTCGCAGGAAGAGGTAGAGGACATTGAAGCGACTTTCCAGGAGGTATATAAGGCGTAAATATTATCACTGGCCTGAACAACGATCTGGAGATCAAGTCATTTCGCACACTTCGGATCACATAAGAAATCAGCGGGAACCGATGGGATACCAATAGAAGTGGTTGACATATACAAGGGTCTTCCAATAGCGACTTCCAAATTTTGACAGTTGATAGCCCCCATATTTTTGAAGCTACATCTGTCAAATTGGCTGGCGTTTATTCGGTCTGTTTTGCCAAATCACCATGGGTGGACATAGCATTCAACAACACGTGCAAATGATAAAATTGTTTTCTTAAAATGGGTGTTCTGTTCGGGCAACCTTACGCAAGCTTCGCCCATTTTATGGTCGTCATAATCGTCCTACCGAGAGGACTATTCGCAGTGTGGTTCAGTAAACGACAAACCAACATCCGTACGTCAACGAAACGCAAGATCTGCCGAAAATGTCGTCGCTGTCCGTGAGAATGTGCAGGAGAATCCGAGGCAGTCGATTTCGCGTCGGCCTTTCGCAGACCACAACTTGGTGAATTTTGCGTCATGACTTGGGTCTGCACCCATACAAAATTCAACTGACCCAGCAGCTGATGGTAAACGACCATAGACAACGATGTTTGTTCGCTGAATGGGTTCTGGAGCAGTTGGAAACTGACCCTAATTTTCATCAAAAATTCATCTGCAGCGATGAGGCTCATTTCTGGATGAATGGGTACGTCAACAAACAAAAGTGTCGAATTGGGGACGATACCAATCCACATAAGATACAACAGCGTCCAATGCATCCCGAAGAAGTCACTGTTTGTTGTGGATTTTGGGATGACTGCGTCATCGGTGTATATTTCTTTGAGAACAACGTTGGCCAGGCCATCACCCTTAACGGCGTGCGCTATAGGTCGATCATTAACAACTTCTTTTGGCCTGAATTGGATGATATGGACACCAACGACATATTGTTTCAACAGGATGGTGCTACGTGCCACACAGCTCACGCTACATTGGAAATTCTGCGTGAGAGATTCCCTCAAAGGCAACATAACCCATGCTATCGGTCAAAGTCAGCCTGATTTATGCGCCAGAGTCATGGAAAATTTGACATTTCAGATGCGCGCCACCCAGAGAAGCCGCAGCGGACATTTGAACGATGTTATATTCCATACATAATATCTCACACACACGCTGATATCTCACACACACTTTGTGTTATTTCAATTTAAACATATGAAGCGCTTAATGAAATACCCTTTACATCAGCCTGTTTAATAATGGAATTAATAGTGCCCATTAAAAAGCGATTTTGCAACCAATTTCCGAGAGGGATAAAGACACATCCAATCTGCCGGGTCTACGGCGGATAATTCTCCTTCCGAATATCAGCAGGTTATTCGAAGGTTATTCGAAGGTGATCATTAGAGTCCTGACTAAGTGGTTTGACTACAAAAATGGAGTTCCGTATAATCAATCCAGTTTTAAGGCAAGCCATTATATCTCGCATGACGCGGCCAAATCAGGTCGAACAACAGCAAATTAGAGAGACTATTCTTCAAGCTGAACACGGTAAGCATAAGTAAACCACTGATGTACATTCTTTTTAATATGCTCGATAATAGATAGCTCATAGTGAAAAATGGCGATATGAATTCTCCTGAAGTATTTGACATCAAAAATGGTTTGCAACAAGGTGCGGTTAATTCACCGATCCAATTTAACATCTGCACAAGTGACTTTGTGAGTTCACTTCGCCATGCCGAAGCGTATGCAGGCGATTTGCTCGCATACAAATCAGGTCCAAAACTCGAAATCACTTATTAGGACGCCTTTACCTGGGGCTAGGGAGAACACGGGCAGCCATTTGCTTGTCGAATTATAGTAAGATACCTTGGGATCTGGCTGGCAAACAATCTATACTTTAACAAACATGTACGAGTAGATGTTGCTCTGGCTAGAGCAGATGATACTTTTGTCCTTACAAAGGTTCTGTTTTAGAAGAGCAAACTCAATTCGAGGGTTAAGGTAATCCGCTTTATGGTACTTATCCAGCCTATGCTTGTATTTGGACGCCTCTTGTGGTTCAACGTGAGAGCAAGTTTAATTGAAAAGATTCGAGTGTTTGAGAGGGCTTGCCTAAGGGCTTGTCTTCACTTCTACAGAACACCAGAGTCCGAGTACATAAAATGCTACCCTAATGAAGTCTTCTACAATAGGCCGAACCTAATAAAAGTGGACAGTTTCGTCATTAAGCTGATTCGAAGGCACATTGCTAGAGTAACGACAAAGCAACGAACAAGCTAATTTCAGGGTATTATGTTATTACTCTGATTATCAATATCCCGATAGTGTATGCTTTAACAGCTTCGTTGCTTCAGAGGCGTTCCTCTATTTTGATATAAAAGAGATCCCAGACAAATTAGCGCTGACGCAAAATTTTCGACGTCGCTCGAACAGCTGCGGACAGGCGACTCAACTACGACAGAGACGTTGTACATAGCAGTGCGGAGCGTCTTCGGTTCAGTTGGATAGTAGTGTGTCGCGATATGAGAGATGTTGCTCGGCAGTACTAACTGTTTTAACCCTTCTGTTCTGTTGGGGTCATTTTATGACCCAAAAGGATTACAAACTAATAAATTTTATTTAGAGTCGCTTTTTTTCAATTCCTTCCTACTCAGTGTACGAATTTTAACATATTTTTAGTTACTTCAGTCAGTTATTTTACAGTTATGTTCAAGACATAATTTTAGCTAAGTGTATGCACATGATCAGTTCGACGTACTACGGATTGTATAAGCAGGTTTTTGCTCGTGTACTCTGTATGTACAATTTTGCATATTGTTATTGCATATTACCTAACTATGCCATTTATGTACAATGATACACCATATGAGTGGAAGTCAGATTGCTGCGCTTCTAAACCGTGCTGAAGATGAAATTTATGACGATTTTGAAGATGAGGATAGTGATGGTGGTAATGAGGACTACGAACCAGAAGTGGAGGACGAGGATGTTTCAGACGATGACATTAGGAGTGATATCTAGGAATCTGACTGTAATATGAAAGTAAAGTGGGTAACAACACCTCCCGGAAATTGGCTTTTTCATGAGACAACTGAACAGATTATCGACCAACGCACGGGTGTAACATCTTTCAAATTTCACGTGTACTTGCATTCGACAGCAGAAAAGGTCGTATGTCAGAAGCTCGTTGAGATAAGCTTGCACCAATTCGTGGACTGAGAATCTACGGTTACTATATGTCACAAACGAAAACATAACCGTGGGCGAATAACTGATTGCTTTACGTGGTACATATCAATTTAAAGTTTACATGGCCAGTAACCCTGGAAAATATGGCATGAAGGCATAGATAGCAGCTGAGTTAGTGAGTGCATTTTGCTTGAAATTTCAAATTTATCTTGGACGAACTGGAGGAGCACTTGAAAGAAACCATGGTGAACGAGTCGTTTTAGAATTAGTATCGGAATATCGTGAAAGAAATATCAAAACGGATAATTTTTTTACCAATCATAATTTTTAGCATTAGAATCAAACGAAATATAACTCTTTTGGGACAGCTCGAAATAACAAGAGATTTCTACCAGTTCATGCTACTGCTCAAGAGTACTGTAGGCTTCCAGTTTTATCGAGCAAATTGTTGTTCCATGGAAATGAAACAGTTGTGCAGTATATACGGAAACAGTACAAATTAGTCACGTTGCTAAGTAGTATGCATCATAATGATAGAGTCCTAGAGGCATATCCGAAGAAGATTCCAGAGATAATTGAATTTTACAACTCAACTAAGGACGGTTTTGACATGATGGATCAAATGGTACGTACATTGTGCAAACGGCAAACTAACCGTTGGCCAGTAGATTTGTTTTCAAATTTTATTGACAATTCCTCGATAAACACCTTCATATTGTGGGCCGAAATTCACCCAAATTGGAATAACAATAAACGTTTAGTCGTGCGACTAAACCGCCTTCCTAGAGCCGAAGCTTCTGTTGCCATCGTTCGTAATATCCGAAATGAGCAATCAATATCATCATCATCATCGCCACTATCTGCTAAAAATTCAAAGCTAACGATCGCGTACGCTGTAAGTTTTGTGCTCCAAAACGTGAAAAGAAAACTTTTACTACGTGCACTGTCTGTAATAAGCCAGTATGTCCAACACATCGTCACAGCACAGTCATTACTATCACTTGTTGTGAAGAACATATCCCATAAATTCTGAATTTGTATGTATTTTATTTTCTTTCATTGCATTTTTCCTTTTTTTCATCAAATTTGTTCAAAAATAAATGTGGGTCATTTTGTGACCCGAAACTTAATACGTGCAATTTTTTTCTAACAGAACAGAAGGATTAATAGCTTGGTGAAATGTAAAAAACCCCTTCGTCGTTTCCCTCCCCATTAGGGAGCAAAACGTAGGTTATATTTAGCTATGGCCTAGGTAGTTTAGGTACGATTAAGGTAGTTTTAAGTTTTAAAAAAAAAAAAAAAACAATAAATAAAAAAGGGAACATTCTCTAGAATAAAGGTAATTTAAGTACGTTAAGATAATCATCAAGATAGTATGTACGTTTTATTTAAATTAATAAAATCGAAATCCATGTACAACATTTTTTTGAATTTGAAATAAATGAATTACCTGCCCAATTACGTCTAAAGATATAGATTAAATGTTAGGTTTAACTTAGAGTGTCCGTATAGGGCCAGTATTATAGTAGTATTAGCTAATTAAGCCAAATTTTAAGCATTTTCTTGTCTAGAGTGTAAATTCTAATGAATTAACTATAATAAAAATGCATTGTATGGATGACGCTAGATTCCATGGTGGACCTGAGCTCCAGCTTGGACTGGCTTGAATAATGTTGTCAGCAGTCTTGACATATGTATGTATCTCACTAGAAGAAAGACGTGCATCAGAAAAGTTTCTGTGATGAAGTCAGTGGTGATGTATTAAATCAGAAACGGTCCAAGTGCTATTTTAGCAAAAAAAAATCGAATCAGGTATTCAACAGGTACAACATTATACCAGCCATTCAAACGTATTCCACTAAACTAAATATGACCATACACATGTTAAGGTTAATGCCACACAAAACAACCACTTACAGTATAGACCTACATACAAGGACAATATAAAGCCAACTATTTGAGTATCACACCCCCTAATTGAACCCAGACAAGCCTTACACCAACATAGGTAAATCCAGTTTCTCCTATGCTCGTATACCTTTAGCATAAAATCTCCACCATCAATTCGTACGCCCAATCTTGGCCATTTAATAAGGAATCTCGAAAGGATTTACGAGAACCCTCCAACCAAATATACAGAAACCAAACTAGTTTTCACCCCTCACTTCGAAAGATTCTGTTATCTAATTAAGTATCTCATAAAATCTCCAAATAGTTTCGGTTCAACTTGAGTAAAATAGGTTGAAAAATGGCCTGTTCGACGAAACTAATATTGGATACCGTATAACTAACCATCTCATGCAAGGTGCGTCCTACGAGAAAATTAAAAGATTCTCCTCAAGGTGTCCTTGTGCATATAACCTAGAGCACATTGAATGGGTCATTAGGTCTTATTACCCCACGATACACTGAACTTAAGCGAGACGTGATTGCCCTATCTCGTTTTCTGTGTGTGCAATCTGAATAATTGATCCCAAAGAAGACACCCCTAAAGTTGGTCTCTCAATTTTTTTTTTTTTTTGCTTGTTGGCCAATTGCAATCCAATTAATGTCACGGGCAGGATTTTTTTTGTATTTTTATTTATTTATTCTTTTATTTTTTTGCCTGCCCAAGTCGTAAGCCATTTGGCCGCTCTTAATGAAAATCTAATTTTATGTGCAATCGAGGACAATACGACTTGGTTAAGTACGCTATCTTTCTTGGTTTTCTTTTGACCATGAATACAGAAAGAGACGGGAGGTAATGGTGGAACATGAATTCAACCGAATACATGTAACTAGGGTTTGAGTTTTAATTGCTCGTGTTTTACCTGTTTCGAAGGGACAAACAAAAATATAAATAAAAACGACAAGGACCACTTCATCGCTGGCATCCTGTCGCGCCCATTCCAAAAGTTGGAACGTCAAATAGACTAAACGAGATTTTTACCTTTCCTTGATGGCATCACGTACGAGCAATGTCAGATACAAGAGGCAAAAGGGAACGTATACAATTTGACCGCAATGACACGATGGCGTTGGTGATGACTGTTGTGACATTGCTATAAGGGCAAAAGGACTGAGATGATTGCCTCGGAAACAGGTTCATCATTTTGTTGGTATTCGTATGCCAAAAAGGATGTTGAAGATGTTTATCTTCTTTTTTTTTTGCACGCTGTTGCTATTGGTTGACTTTGAGGTGCTTTTTGTAAACGACCGAAACAGTCGAGGTGAAAAGTTTAACTACTGGAACGTACAATAGTATACGTTTATTCTGCTATATAGGAATCTGTTAAAAGAATCTTGTTCCCCAGCTTTATGTTTATTTCCTAAGAGCCTTCACGACCTCTCCATGCATGAATAAGTAACTAAGCTATACATTGAAGCTTTTAGAAACAAATCACATTTAGTCTTATCTGTGATAATTCGAGGCTCATAGATATATAAATGTCAGGTAACCCAGATTCATTATGAGTCTGATATGACCATAGAAAATGTTGAACCTAAAATGGTACGAAACACTTCCTTCTCCCAAACGTCAGTGGTTCCATTCTAGGGCCATAAGCTCTTTTAAATATATGAACCAAGCCAACATGGTAAGCCGAAAAGAAATCAAAAGGTGTCGAATCGAATTTTAATACTCTACTGAGTCTACAAAGGACTCGTAGAATGTTGGATATTGCATCCGAATTCAAACAGTGAGAGGTGAAATAAATATCATGACAAAACTGGATTGCCTTCTGCTTTACTTTCGGTTGCGCCGGTATGAAGCTAGGCTTCAATCAATATTCCATTTATCGATCTTGCGCTCATAGCCAAGGGATATAATGAAACGTCGCCTCATGGTACACCGTCGACTGCACCTAATGGTCTGTGGTCTGAAGGAGTCTACTCGTCTCGTCATATTATAAAACAACTAGTTGAAAACAAAACAACATTGAGGTAGACATCAACCCCAATATTACTATTTTTACAATAGTGAACAAAACCGATGAGTTTGGTGCTAAGTGAGGAACCCCAGTTCGAATATGCTAACTGAGCGTTGCTAAAAGATGTACTATACAATATAAGTAAAGCGACACTGTTATTTGATTTATAAAATTACCCTAGAAGCAATTCAAATCACATGGTTTGATGAGTAGACATGTTATCAAAATAGCGTCTCCCCAGGTCTCGAATCATGCTGAAGATTCATTAATGCAAACGTTAGATTTGAGGAACGACTATAGCAACTGCCAAAACATATTTCCTGAGGTTTTCGCAAATAGTAGATTCCCAGATGGACCGAAGGAAATAAACGACTCTACAAAAACATCGCTGTATCCGGAGACCCTGCAACTGATATCAAACTGTTAAGATCTCTTGACCCCCAAAAAGAAATAAATATCGGCAGTAAACTTCCTTTTAGAGGGAGAGCATGAACTCTTTAGTGATAATATAGACATGACATAGTTCCAGCTCTAAAACAAAAGTTTCTGAATATACCCGGAAAAAGTGGTTAATATCATCGCCAACACAATCCCTGCCCACTGGCCTATGAACATCCAATCACAGTAAGACATGAGTTAAGGAACTACCTCACAGACTTCACCTATCTTTCGGCAGGAAAACTTTGGATTCTGGTGATAACTACCCGGAGTTCCTAGCACATATCAAAAATACGGGAATCAAGCAAAATATTAAAAATGGAAAGGAAGCGAAAGCCAACCGGAAAGATATAGAGGTACTTAACTCTTGCTAAAATCTCCGCGAAGGCTTTGCTTTTAATCGAATAAAGCCTACCATTAACGAAGTCGCACCTATCCCACAAGTCAGATTTTATACGGCTTCAATTTGTACGCACTAGGTGTTAACATTGACGATAAACATTGAGGAAAAGGTATTGCTTTTCTCGAGTAAACCGCTGATACAATATCTGTTTCAATGAACTCAACTTTAAGCTACGCAAACTAATTTCGTCTGTATACATTGCATCTTATCAAGGGCCTACTTTAAAATCAGTTAATCAAGGTTTTTGTCAAGGATAACATAAAAAGAGGGAGAAAACTCAGTTACGGCTTAGCCCAGAATTTTGTCTTCGCTCCTTTGGTCTTCAATCTCTACCTACATCGGACATTTTAGCTTCTTGATAGGAATGTTCTTGCATTGAGCCCGAAAATTGAAAATGAAAATTTGTTGATATCTTTTCGTTTTAAGGTGTCTACAATATTTCTAGAAAGGTTTTAAGGAAATGTCTCCCTCTACTTATATGAATATATGTGTTTGAGTATGTGTATATTTTTTGGACCACGAATACTTGCGAATTATTAAATTTAAATTGATCGCGGCAACAAGATTTAGACGAAAATTTCACAATGGTTTTTTGAGTTGTTAAAAAAAAACACTCGATTAATTTTTTCTCAAAGACAAAGGAAATCTTTTGACATAGCACACATTTAATCAAAATGTGAGAAAAAAAAAACCGACCCAAAATCATCTGGATTACCCAGGGAATAATGTACTTTTTAGATTAGCGAAAGCGGTACTACCTACGGATTGGTGAACATTTTGGAATGAAATTCTAATGGAATGAGTATAATATCAAATACACTACAAATTGTCTTTATCAGGAAGGTCTTGATGTAATCCATAGGTCATAGCATGTCTATGCACAAGCGGAGCTTTGCGGTCTACCCCCTCTGCGGCATTAGATATTCTGCTTCACTTGACACCCCTCGACATTTTTAGCAAGCAAGTAGCTGCGACTGCAGCTATTCGCCTTAAAGCGACTAAACAGTGGACAAATAATTCATTTGGCCACGCCAACATTCTTAATACATTAGGAATCCTCACAGAGAACACCGATTACACCATACCTGAACTTTGGTTTGACAAAAACTTCCATGTAAGCTTCCCCTCTAGATCATTCTGGGAGGAGGATGCTTTCATGGAGGACAAGTCAATCCATCTCTACACAGATGGATCTAAAACCGACAGCGGAGTTGGTGGCGGTGTTTTCTCAGATAAGCTGAATCTAAGCCTCTCTTTCCGCCTTCCAAATCACTGTAGCGTGTTCCAGGCGGAAATTTTGGCGATTAAAGAAGCTCTGTCCTGGCTGAAGAAAAACGTGATATCTGCAAAGGATATCCGCATATTTTCGGATAGTCAGGCCGCCATCAAGTCCCTGGACTCGGTCTCATTGTGTTCTAAAACTGCCCTTGAATGCCGATCATCTCTCATGGAGATGGCAGAGCAGTTCAACATTCACCTCTGTTGGGTGCCGGGCCACAGAGACATTCCAGGGAACTGCAGAGCCGATGAACTCGCCAAAATGGGAACCACTCTACCTATCCTACCAGACAAAGGTAGTATAGGTATACCAATCGCTACGTGCAAACTAACACTAAATCTAGATGCCAATAAAAGAACGGACCTTAGGTGGACTGCTGGACAAACATGTCTAGCGACCAAACAGATCTGGCCAAGGCTGGATCTGAGTCGATCTAAGTGTCTGATCCTTTTAGATAGGAAACATCTCAGCGCCATAATAGGTGTCATTACCGGACACTGCCTCATAGGCAAGCACGCAAGAAGGCTTGGCGCTTTTATTAACGATTTCTGTAGAAGCTGCATAGATGAGGAAGAGGAGGAGACAATCCCCCACCTACTCTGCACATGCCCAGCTCTCTCTCAGAGAAGAAAGCTTCACCTAGGAGCTTTCTTCTACAACGATCTAGTAAAAATAGACGTTAACAGTCTCCTACGCTTTATTAAAAGCTCAAACTGGTTCGAGTAGTAAGAAGATCACAGATCCACGTGGCATCACAATGGGCCAATAGGCCTAAGTGGGTTGGTATTTCCAACAGCCACTCTTACCTAACCTAACCTAACCTAATCCATAGGTCATGCCCATTCTAGCTATTTGATATTGTCATGTAAGTTTAGACTTTTCATAATAAAGTTATCCTCCGAGTTAATGTTTCGATATACGGTATACAGATATCTGGTTGAAGATCATGTTATTTATTATAGTTATATATTTATTTATCTATTATTTCATTATTTATTACAAATTACAAAAGATTTAATAAATTTCATAAAATTAACTTAGAAAGCTTGTAATTGATGTATGAAATACATATTAGGATACAGATAGTTGTCCTAAGGACAAGAAGTGAATCTAGATTAATTAAATATTGTAGAAAACAAAAACCGTTGACGTTGCGAGGTATACAATGTGGCATAAAAAAAAAGTTAAATAAATACAAATATAAAAGGGGAAGCAAGAAGATTTATAAGTTTCGCAAAATTATACAAAACGACCTGAATACATTACAAGTAAAGTAGACTATCCAAATTCTATATTACGAAACTAATTAAAAAAGAGCATATTTTGTATGGTAGTTCAGACAATAAGATTATTTTTATTTGCACTTACTCGTAAAAACAATGTTTTCACTCCCTCGGATCTAAGATTTTCCGGAAAAAAATTTAATAGACGAGGTGGAGTGAAAAAATACAAGCGGGAAGAATGTGTTTTGTGGATCGCCGGTGTTATCACAAAGTTTTTAGCATTCACTCGCAAACTGTAATTTCCATGAAATTTTGTATCGTAAAATCCATAATTTTGAAAATATATTTTTAAAACTTCGTAACAGAATAATTAATGTCTTAATGGTAAAATTCCGGTATTTCTAAAAAGTTCAAAGCTGGAAGTTGTAGTATTTATTTTACACATTATTCTGATAGCATGTTTTTGTTTTATTAGTAAAAAGTTACTTGTGTTAGAATATGTGCAACCCCAGTAAGATATGCCATATTGGAGTTTTGACTTCGGTAAACCCTTATATAATAACTTCAAGACAGGCAAACTGCAGTACAGGCCAATCTCTCTGACCACTTTATTTAAATACTGCTTAAGATAGAAAGCATAGCCCTTCCAACTAAGTTTATGATATAGTATAATGCCGAAGTATGTAAATTGATATGCAAATTGTATTTGGAACCAGGCTCCATTACAACTTATGTTGTTGTGAAAGGTCAAGGGATGAGGACAAAGCAAAAAATGATGGTACAAAGGAAAATTGTCACATAAATGGTACATTTTATATTGAATATCATAAATTTCGTTTTATTACTGATCACCAATCGATGTGTATTGATTCACCTTCACAATATCCAAATC
Source organism: Volucella bombylans (assembly GCA_949129095.1). NCBI lineage: Eukaryota > Metazoa > Arthropoda > Insecta > Diptera > Syrphidae > Volucella > Volucella bombylans. The sequence continues at coordinate 19,218,789 of OX422142.1, read as the reverse complement.
ATTATTTAATTCAAATTTAAGTCATTCGAGTAAGAGAGAGCTTGCATAAATAATGAATTCACATAAATTAAAAAAAAGTATAGGACTCAGGACGGAGCCTTGCGGTACGCCTGTATTAATCATCTCCGGGAAACTAAATATATTGTTCACTTTAATCATTTGCTTACGCATTTTTAAATAAGAAGCAAACCGATCATGAATATACCCTCTATACCTTACACAATAAAGTTTTTTATGAAATAAATTGTGATCTACTGTGAGAGCTTTTTCGATATCTACGAATAACGCAGCTGGGATTGTTGAAGCATTTAAGCTTGTACAGAATTCAGCAGTGGATCTACCACTTCTCAAACCAAATTGAGAAAAGTTCAACAGTATATTCTATCCAAAAAGAATAGGACTTGAGATTTAATAACTCTTTCAAATACCTTAGAGTAACTGAAAAAACTGAAATTGGGTGAACATTTTTAAGTATCATACAACCATCAATAGGATCGGAGGCAGTTGCGTTATTACGGCTTATGTGTCACAGGGAAAATTATGGATGTTTCAATAGGAGCCGACGTTGGTTTCCTGCTAATCTAAAAACCAGATAATAGTTTTAAGAAGTGTTTAATTGATTGCGTTTATATCCCTCACAAAATTTTGAGCCTAGAAAAGCTTTTCCAATGCCTTAGCGATTACAGTAGATCTTACACTGATATATCAATATGTGGTGATTTCAATGCGAATATAATTTAATAATATTACATTCCATAATTTTCAGCAAAATGTGCTGACTGGCCTGGAGATAGTTAAAAAAACGTTATCGACGCATTTCAAATCAAAGCTGTACAGAGAGTTTGCTTGATTTGACTCTAGTTTCTGACTCAAATTTAGTTAAGGAACACAAGCAAATAAACATGATAAGTATTCCATCATACAACGATTTAATTTTTGTGAATTTATATCTCCCGCTCTGAAAATTTTTTTTTTTCCATGACTTTAGAGGAATTAATGGAATGCCAACTTAGTCCTTGATTTACTCTCCAATCCATGGGACCTGTGGTGGGGGTCAGAGTTTTCTTTTCGAACGTCACGTTAGAGTTAAATCTAAAAATTGCAAAGATGCTGGAGTTCCATAATTAATGGCGGAAAGGGACAAGTCGTATTTTCGTTGGCGTCACAGTAGATGCAGGTGTCACTGGCAGAGTTACACAGGTATAAGGAATAGAGTAACAGCAGGAATTAAAAAACCCAAAATTTTCTATTCACCGAAGCTTAAATCTCAACAGTCCACCTCCGTCTTATGGAAAAATCTTCGATCATTGAGAGTTCTAGATAGATCTCCACCAGAGTGTAACTTAAATCCGAATGATCTGAATGTTCACTTTCTCAAAGTCGACGGCAGTGATTACGAAAATACAAATTCGATTACCATTCAAAATGAAAGCAACGAATCCAACTGCTTGGAATCTGCAAATATCCGTATCTGACAATTTGAGTCTCTTTGCATGTTTCCGCAGGAGACAGTGTCCTGTCAGAATTAATATTATTGTCCTAAGCTTATCCTTGTTTAATTTTATTAACTCCCTAGATCTTTTGCTGTCAAAAAGTGGCCCCAGATTCTTGAATAGCCTGTATCCTTTAAGACTTGACCACCTTATGGATGACAGTTTTTGTGATTTTTTCCTAGATAGTGACCCTTACTATGCAAAGGGGTTGTTTGATTTTGGCAACCTTACTATTGTCGAGTAGCCCTCTTTTCTTGCAAGCTCATCCGCTTGCTCATTTCCTTTAATACCCCAGTATCTTGACACCCAGCACAATCTCAGCCAGTTCTGACTGCATAATGCCTTGAGCACTGTGCGACAGCCCCTGACTGTATCAGAGTTATTGTTGGTCGATTCCATTGCCTTGAATGCGGCCTGGCTATCGATGTAGATAGCGATATCTCTTTCGGATACCAATATCATCTGCATTAGCTCAGCCGACCTAAGGACAGCCAGAACCTCTGATTAGAAGTCACTGCTTGCGTCCGGTAGTCTTATAGACACTCTTAGTTCTGGGTCTTCTGAGAAGATACCAGAACCTGCTGCTTCCTCTGTTTTCGAGCCATCTGCGAAAATTGCAATTTCATTTGTCCTCCGGATATCATACGGAATGTCGAATTCCCCAAGGAAGAAATTTCATCCCTTAGAATTAGATTGCTGGGCAGTACCTAGCTCCGCTAGGACCATGTTCAAACATGGCTACTGCTACTACTGCTCTTGAAGTAACCCAGATGAGTGGGTCGTATCGCACTATTACCATCAAGTTTTTTGATCTATAAGTCAAGCGGTGTTAAGTGCAGAAAGGTGTCCAATGCTGCCGTAGGGGTGGTACGGAGAGCACCTGTAATAGCTATGGAAGCCGTTTTATGAACTTCCGCTAATTTTCCGTTAATCGTTTTCTTGTTTGTTGCGCCATATGTTAGTATTGGTCTTACCAGCACGGTATACAGCCAGTATACCATAGCAGGCTTTAAGCTCCAAATTGTTCCTATAATTCCACTCCGTTGAGTTTTGGGAGTTTGAATTGCGGTATCTTGTACTTGTACAAGCCAACCTCCAAAATATCGCTTAAAATATTTAAGTATTTTCCCTGCACTATTATGACCCATTGTACTAAGCTTTCTGAGGATGTCATTGGTAACCAGCACCCACAAGAGTGGGGATATGATTCCCCTTGTTACGGACATTCTAACTAAGCTTATTATTTTCCTACTTGCAAGCATGTTGCAAACCCAGTTTTTATTGCCCTCTTCAATATTAGCATCTACTAGAGCGTTTTTAAAGTTTAACATTTGGATATAATTATCTGCGAAGCTTATTGTAGATAATTATTTAAGTTGTTATTTTATTTATAAGATGTAGTAGATTATATGTTAGATACATTTGTTCTAAATCAAAAAAAAAATATTTCCCTTATTTTAAAAGAAGATTTTTAGAAAGGTCTGTTAGTTCATTTGGAAGTTGATTAAATCTTCTTTTTCCGTATAAATTCCAACACCGTGGTACATTATAACATGTTTGTTGTCTTCTTCGCGTGTTGATATTATGTTGTATTGAGTTTTATAGTTGCTGCCGTTCCAGAACTTTGAAATTATTTCCATCTTGTGAAGTTTCTCAATATTTAAAAATTTCATCTGGCTATTGACTCGTTGTCGGCCCTAATGCTCCCCTGATCTTACTTGATGTATTTCTTTCTGGATTCTAGTTTGTATTCGTTAATGTGGTTCAATACAAGAGGCTTTTCCCCAAGCTAATATCCCACGTTTTAATTGATTCCACAATCCCAAAGTAGTTGGTTAGGTGAAACAGTGCGAATGTTGATTGTCGAAGTGTTGCCTCTAACGCTCTGATATGGAAGCTCAATTTAAAATTATAGTCCACTATAGCTATATTGTATATATACTGCTTGAAGTTGTAAGTGGCTCCCGTTGTTCTGAAGATATATATTATCGTGCATTTTTATTTTTAATTTGTTTGTGGTGGACGAATATGCATTTATGATGAGAGCATGATCGTGACAACATGCAGTGATGGCATTAAACTCCTTCTGTATTATTTTAGATGCTGTCTCTGCGCATCTATGTATGGCTGACGATGATACCCGTATCATCTGCGTAAGCATATCCCTTACTCTGCTGAAGACTGGAGAGAAGATCATTAACCTATATTATAAAAAGCAAGAGCCCAAGTTTCGATCCTTGTGATACTCCATATGATGTTTCCTCGCGATTGCTGAAATTATTAATAATGTTTACTGTGCAACTTTGGTTTTCCAGGTAGCTTTTAAACCGCGCCTGAATGAATCCTAGTATGCTAATTTTTTCCAGTTGCCGCGGTATAGTTTGGTGGCAGAGTATGTCGAATGCTTTTTAAAATCGATTAATCGTACGATTATATTGTGGTTATTATTCAAACTCTTATTTATGTGATTTGAGAGGTCTCCTATTAGTTGATTGATGCTCCAATGTTTCCGGAAGCCATATTGATTATTTAATTTTTTCTTCATTAATTTAAAAAATATTGATATATTAAATATCTTAAAAATAACAAGAAACGAATGTAAACTTTATCAGTAAGACGAAATTATTACTTATTGAGTGCGTTCCACTACAGCATGAATTAAAGAAAATATTTAAAAGATACAATCTGTTGTGTAATGGAAAGTGTCGAATAAATCATGCTATAGAATACATTCATAAAAAACAATGTTATGGGGTTGGAATGCCGAAAAGTGGTATCTAAACAATAAGCAGAATAAATCAAAGTGAAAAAGCAATTTTTAATCTTCCTATTAGTTCAATATGTCGTCGTTTTTTACAACCATTTTCGTACATTGGTCTTACCACAGAGTTTTTGGCCATTTCAGAAATTTATGGATTGTGATAAGCTCTTATTGATGAGTTTTTCACTATAATAATATATAATATTTTTCTTAAGGTCTTTTGGCCTTACTCGTACGTATGTCGTCTATCCATTCAGATTTCTTGTCACTGCATCGATGATGTCGAATTAGTTTCATGTCTGTTATCAGTCAAATCTAATGCCGTTGGTTTTGACGACATCCATCCCAAATTTATAAAAATCATCCTGCCAGTTATTCCTCCCTACTTAGTTTATTCCTTTAATTCTATTTTAACGACCGGTTGCTATCCCACACAATGGAAAATGTCAAAAATTATCCCTATCCAAAAAAAGCCTAACAGTAACGACTTTCGTCCCATTTCAATTCTACCCTATTTGTCAAAAGTATTCGAGCGAGTACTACAAAGACAAATGAGCTCTCACATCCAAAAGTATAACTTGCTCTCTCCTTTACAGTCCGGTTTTAGGAAACACCATAGCTGTATCACTGCAACCATTAAAATTGTGAATGATATTAGAGAGAAGTTAGATTTTAATGAAGCGACGTTTTTGGTGCTCCTCGATTTTTCTAAGGCGTTCGACACCGTTGATCATGCACAACTGTGCCATAAATTGAAAACTTTTTTCCGCTTCTCTAGTTCATCTGTATCACTCATCTCCTCGTACCTGAAAAAAAACAGGCTGTCGTAGTCGGACCTCAGACATCTGACTTTATTCTAAATAATAAAGGTGTCCCACAGGGCTCTATTCTTGGACCGCTTCTATTTTCCCTATATATAAATGAGCTTCCTTCTATTGTTTCTTCTTCCATCCATATGTATGCCGATGATGTTCAACTCTACCGTAGTTGCCAACTAGGTATGATCGAAGACTGTTCGAGCGCAATTAATTCTGATTTAGAAAATATATCCAACTGGGCAAAAAACAATGGCCTTTTTCTCAATCCCTTAAAAACCAAATGCATTGTTATAAGCAAAACATTACTGGATATTACTTACTTTCCCGATATTGTGCTTAATGGCCTTGAAATTGAATATGTTGAAACTGTTAAAAACTTAGGAATCGTGTTCAACAGAACACTGACATGGAAGACCCATATCAATGCAACAGTTGGTAAGGTATATGGCATACTGCGACAGCTCTGGATGTCCCATTACTCTGTCCCCCTAAAAACGCGTTTTTTGCTAGCCAAAACCTTAGTATTTCCTATACTTAGTTATGGCTGCGAAATATTTTCCAACTGTGATTCTACGGGCCGGAGAAAGTTGAATGTTGCGTTTATCAATACTGCCCGCTATGTTTTTAACCTTAAACGTTTTGACAGAATATCCTTGTTTTCCAAATCTCTATACAACATGTCACTTGACCATCTTTTTCGCTATCGAACTCTTATACTGCTATCCAATGTCATTCAAACTCATCAGCCCTCTTATCTCTTCAACATACTGCGCCCTTGCACCTCAAACCGAACTCTCCAACTTATTCCCCCCAGATTTACTTGCCTATCTTCTGAGCGCCAGTTCCTCGTTCACGTCGTCCGCCTGTGTAATTCTTTACCTAGGCATGTTAGAGAGCACGGCGGCACTAGACGTTTTCGTGTTAAACTTAAGTCCTTTTTTGTCAACAACCCAATTTAGCTTAAAGTCCTGTTTATTTTCTATTCTCTTTTTTTTCTCTCTTTTCTTTTCTTTTATATCTATTAAATTTAATTTAATGGAGATGTTCTTGGTTTTGGTTTTGTTTTATCCTAGTTCACTTAATTTCACAAGAATATTTAGTTTTTAGTTTTCTTATTGATATTTTTGTTTTACGTTTATTCAGTAGTGTTTAATATTTTAATTAATTCTAGGCGTCACTAACATATAAGATAATTATTTAATCTTAAAGTGTATGCTTCCAATTTACAAATAAATATAAAAATATAAAATATAAGTCTATTTAAATTATTCTGTATTTCTTCAGTAGTAGTTTCTTCCACATCGAGTTTTGCGGGCTTATTGTTGAGCTATTAAAGGTTTGTTGATTACACTTATGTATGGTCGTATTTATCTCAAGCGATAGATTTGCAAGTTCTTTTTTATTTGTTTCGTCTGGAAAGTTTTTCGATACAATATTGTCAAGATTTGGCGGATTTTTGCGTAATATATTGTTGATAAGTTTGCATGTCTCTCTTGGGTTTCCCTCTGATTTTCGAAATTGTTCTTTGAAATATCCCGATTTTGTAGTATTGATTCTTTTGTTCACTTCATTTCGAAAAAGTTTGTATTCCCTTTCACATTCTTGGTTTCGTCTGTTTTTGTTGTATCTTGTATATAGTCGGTTCCTTTCTTTGCAGGCATGCTTAAGTTCTCATGTCATCCAATCGCATCCGTTGTTTCTTCTTTTAACTTTACACTTGATATAACATTTCTGTAGATTTATGCGAATTATTTATATTAGTCATTTACGCCCTCGTATTTTTTCTATCCCCTGTTACCTTACGGTCAAAAATACATCATTTAATTTCTATATTCTATGCTTTTTGCATAATAATTCTACAGTATATGGCGTAATGGTCTTAGCTCTAGAGAAGTCGACTCTAGTTTTGAGACTTTGAAACGCACAAGGCTATGATCTATCAAATTTCTGGGATTATGAGCAAGATCAATTCTTGTGTCTGATTTTATGAAGTTGCAAAATCCTTTTGATGTTATCATTGACAGGTAATTGCTTGTATATTTCTCATTTCCGTCCTGGATATTAACGCTCATATCTCCCAGAACCGAAAGAATCTTATTTCTGTTGACTATGCCAATGTTATATGCGAGATCTGCCAAACTGAGTAACCAAAAATCCTTATATATATAACCGATAAATTAGTAGAAGCAATCAGTCGCGTTCTCTTCTTTTGAGAGCGTGAGCGTAAATTAGTCTTAATTTGATGAATTTTGTCCTGACGTGGGTTTTCATCAAGAGATGGCTCAAATGGCTTCTTCACGTGTAACAAACCCGTTGATTTTTCCTTTGATCACTACATTTAAACTGTGGCTTATTATGTATGCAAAAATTTCATGTACATATCCAAAGACTCTAACGACAAAAGTTTGCAGTTAGTCCAATTACACAACCCTCAATCTGTAGGACCAGGTACCTTGTCAGGCAAAGTCAGCTAGTAGCCCTGACGGTGGTATGGTGGGAACTCATCTGCCACCATTACTCTACCGACATTGTGCTTGAGCCGAATAATCTTAAATAACTTGATCTCTGAATATGCTGAACTAGCTGAAAGGAGGCATTTTTTATGCCTATGCATTTCAGAGCATTCAATCACTACCTGACTGACTAAGCGTAATGAAAAACAGCCGATGGTGTTAGATTCGTCAGTGTTCTCTGTCTTTCTTTCTCAACCTGATTTCGCTTTATAAATTACTTGGACTTTTTGGGGTAAAACTAGAAATGCTGCTGTAGCTGCTGCTATGGTTTTTGAAAAGTTCGTTAAGCTGAGATTTTATCCTAGTTAGTAGTCGGAGTTCACCGAATTCTGGTAGGTAGGATTTATATATAGGTAGTACCTACGTGCAACTTCAGTAGGAACAGATATATCTTGAATTACAGACCTTATGGCAGCTACATGGAGATACAACTGCGAAGAAATGCAGCTACCTGGTGAGACAGGAAAAGTAAAATATCTTTGTCCCAGAGTATACTGACGCTGAGACACATGTACCCTTAGTATTTTTCAAACTTGTTCTCGCATTTATTATATATTTTTAACTGTTGAAGATTTAAGGAAGCATTATCATATACGTACCATGATCAAAACGTTCACGGAATAACCACCGTGTGGCGCTCCCAATGTTCATATTTGTTAAGTTGGTACATCTGTTGTTGACATTCCCTCTAAAACTTAGCGTCATAGCTTGATATTTGCAAAAGTTGCGTAGCCAAGAGTACATCTATCTCTGTGTGTGTGTTGTCGATTTTTTACAATTTCAGAAATGGATTAAAATTTGCAACAACGAACTTGTACTAAATTTTGCGTAAAAAACGGATTTAATGGTGCGCGATCGTTGGAAATGTTGGAAAAGTGTTTCGGCAACGATTCTCTAAAGAAAACGGTCATTTACCAGTGGCACGAGCGGTTTAAAAGTGGTCGTGAGTCAATCGAAGATGATGAACGCAGTGGCAGACCATCGATATCGAATACCGACGAAAACATTGGTGGAGTAAAAGAAATGTTGGTCAATAACCGCAAATTAACCATCAGAGAAATAGCAGACGACTTGAACATTGCCTATGGATCCGTCCAAGATATTTTGGTTAATGATTTGGGTTTCCGTCGTGTAGCAGCAAAGTTGGTGCCAAAAGACCTCAATTTCATGCAAAAAAGAGACCGTGTTGACGTCGCAAAAGAGATGATTTGCTAGGCTGAATCCGATCCCACATTCATCAAAAGGATCATTACTGGAGACGAGACGTGGATTTATGAGTACGACATCAGGCAAGTGAATGGCGTTCACCAAATGAGCCGATACAAAAAAAACCACGTCGTTTTCAGTCAAAATAGAAGGCAATGCGCACGGTTTTCATGGATTACAACGGTGTAGTGCATCATGAATTTTTGCCAGAAGGCCAGACAGTAAACAAAGAGTATTATTTGGGCGTTATGAGGCGTTTGCGTGAAGCAATTTGCCGAAACAGACCAGAATTTTGGGCAGAAAACTCGTGTATTTTGCACAATGATAACGCTCCGTCGCACAGTGCCATCATTATTCGTAATTTGTTGACGAAAAATGCAACAAATACCATCCAACAGCCACCGATTTGGCTCCATGTGACTTCTTTCTGTTCAATGGAGTTAAAATACCACTACGGGGAACGCGTTTCAGCAGCCGAGAGGAAGTAATGAAAAAATCGCAGGAAGCATTGATGGACATACTGAGAACCGAATATAAAAAATGTTTCGAGGATTGGATCATGCGCTGGTATAAGTGTGTTGCAGTCGATGGGGATTACTTTGAAGGGGACAATATAGATTTATATGTTCCACTTGATTGAAGTTAGTCGATTATCAATCCGGCTTAGTAAAGATGATCAAAACGATATACTTAAGATTGACAATATTTGCTTAAAACTTCCGAATGTAGCAATGAACTGGCGATGAACTAAATAATCCCAGCTATGATATCTAATAATTTTTTACCTGTTCGAACGTCCTGAGGAGCAAACATAGAAAGAACCACTACATTGTTGTAGCCAAGGTGAGTATCCGTGTTACCCGGATGACAAAATACCAGTAAGGAAATTGGACGTCAAAGGGAAAGACTGCTAGAGCCTTTTTTGATGGAGTCTCCCAAAATCTATTGAGAAGTCCTATGCTTGTCAACAAGCTACCATAGACGCTGCATCTAAAGCATTTTATTTCATCCGACCACCACAACGAGACCCTGGTTTGATAAAGAGTGTCGGCAATCACATGCAGCGAAATAGGAAGAATACACAATGTCGTTGTGATAAAGGAAGATCCCTACTGGAATGAAAACTACTTTGGTTGCTTCGAGGGAAAAGTTCTTTGAGTGATTTTTGGTAGCGAATTAAGGAACAAGATGCAACGACGAGATCAGTGGTCGCGGAAAAGGGTCGAAGTCCATCGGATAAGATGACTTGTTCATGTTGAGTAAACGAACATCAAGGCTCCGCCTCCGGAGAATCTTTGAGTCCATCCTGGAGCGACAACGCGGTAAAGGAAGACCTCACCTTAGGAACCGTGGTCAATTGGAAGCGGACATTAATTAGCTTGGTGTGCACAACTGAAAGCCATTAGCGTTAATGAGAAAAACTGTCGATGCGCAGGTCCACCCCGGAGTGTGTCGCAACCTAAGAAAGAAAACTTTTAGTCCAAGAAAGTCTAAGACATTTCTGCACGATTATCCAACATTAATTTTGGATAAAAGCCCGACGAATGAAGTCCCCTGAGTGCGATGATGTTGTGTAGGGAAGTCACTTCTCAGTATTTTCATCTACCATTCACGATGTCCTTGAGAATACATGATTTATAGTTCTTAGATCGTTTCAGGACAATTTTGACAACAGCAAAAAAAAAATACAACATTTGTGTATATGAAACCATGAGAATCAACAAGTAGGGAGTTTACTTAATCAAACTCAGCTTTTTTTGTGTCTCCGCTTGCGAATTCAGCTATATAGGTCAACTTAACTTAGAATAACTTGACGTGCGTGAGTAGAGCCTGAGAATCATTGAAAAAGGCAACCAAGCAAACTTAGCAATTTTTTGATCTTGTCACGAACTTCTTCCCACAACTGTTCCCCCTAAACCTATGGTACTCGTATACCAGTATTATTAAAAGCTAGACATTGCTTAAATGGTCAAAAAATTTGAATTGTTGTGTTACGCCTTTGGCCGTCATCACAAGCTCAAAGAGAATAGACGGAAAGTTAAATGATATCCATTTACCCACTCGTACGTGGTGCGTCCATTTCTCAACATAGGACCGAAACAGACTTCGCCTTCTTCTTCATCATCGCCATCCTCGTCGTCCTTAATATACGTGATAGGGTTGAACTTGAAAGATAAACTTTTATCTTTTTCTCAGTCTAACAGTCTCATTAAGTGGTGCTTTCATCCTCACATTGTATCCCAGCCATGCTCAGCACACCCATCAGCACTGAAGAAATAAGAATATCCCTAAATTTAATTTCATACACTCACATGCTCTTTTATCCTTTTTTGTGCTTTGGCTTCATTTTCTCTTCTTTTTTTTTAATGTTTTGCCTCCATTATACGAGTACGTATTGGTTGCTATGATGGTAGTGGTGGTGATTGGGATGACGATGGTGATGTTGCTGCTGCTAATATTAAGTTCAGAGTTTTGTTTCTTTTTTGCTTTTGTTGCCTGCCCTCAGGAATTTTAATTAGGCAAAGGTGGATGGAATGGAATTTTTGTTTGGGCCGCAAAACACCTGCAGACACAAACACTTATAATGGAAATATGATACCGTTAGCTGGCAAAGAGGGTTTGAACGAAGAATATTCATATCCTGATGTGTATGTGATGGCATCCTAAACAGGTTCGAGCGAAATGATGTGTCTACCTGGTACATGATTCTGGATTGGGATTGGGGCCATCTTTTGAAGGAGTTTATTAAGTCATACGTGAAGTCGGCCAAGGAGACGGTGTGTGGATCCTTTTACATATAAAGGTGGGAAAAGCAGGGGCTCCTCAAGAATGAGAGTGCAATGTTCGTACGTAAAGAATCGGCTTATATTTCTAGAATGGGGGAAGGCTTAATTAAAAAGAACTTCATGCAGATAATGTTCTTAAATTTTGACGTTTAAAGGGGTGCAAAGTAAATCATTTGAGGTTATTTACTGTAAGGTTATAAGCTCAAGGGCACAAAAATGAAACCTGGCACCTGGGTGTAAAGTATTATAGTTAGTGGAGATTATTAATGGCTGACCTTTCAAGTTGGAATGTAATTGAGCAATTTAAACGGTAGGGATTTGAGAAATTGTGTCAACTGATAGCCAGAATGTTGTTATTTGATCTCTTATGGCAGCAGTTGGTATCTTCTTAAATCTGTGTAATAGAGATCATTTTTTGGTCTGAAATATGGGTCATTCATGACACTTTTTAGTTGCCATTATGTGTACTATACCGAATATCTATCTTGGACAAGTCCATGCTACATAGGTTCTAACGATGTGGCTGAATACTTATCCAGAGGGAAGTTGTAAAAACTTATGGATAGAGCCAGGATAGAGTTTGTTTGCAGTATCATGCCAACATATCTCAATATGTTAATTGCAATGAAATAAATATCTTTTATGAATTAACGCCTCGATGCTGTAAGGTAAGTGGCATAAGCTTCCGAATTTTTGATTCTGCAGAGGCCAGTTTATGTGTAAACTACCAACATGAATTCTGGATACCTTTCCATAACTGTAGTAGGTACCAAGAAAAAAAATGGAGCGCCGGAATATTGAACTCAATGCTGCCGAGGCCAATACATATGATACTCCCTAGGTATACTTTTATAAAATTATATAAATTTAAAGGGTAAAACTTGTAAAGTTATAGCGCCCATATTGCTAAAGCAATATTTGTCAAATTTGTTGTGAATTGTTCAGTTGTGTATGGGAAATCACCATACTGTTATATTGTTGAATAATAACAAATTATCAAATTTGCAGTCCAACAGGACGCTACGTGTCACACAGCGCATGTGATTCTCCATGATCCACTTAAGGGAATGGTTATATCCCGCGGCAGCGACGTGAACTGGCCACCGAGATCATGCGATTTAACGTCTTTAGACTTCTTCCTTTGCGACGTACTTGTGATAGTGCGGACTTGAGTGTTGATCCTCATTTGAACTGCATGCTGTGCCCTGCATGATGTGATATGTTGATTATATCAACATTGGTGACTAGAATATGTCTATTTTTGGATGTATATCCAGAAGAGAGTATGTATTTCACTCTACTTCATTTTTCTCTGATCCACTGGTGCATCCTTTGCCATTCCCGTCTCTAGTATTTAGTATTGCAAGCATACCGAAGACATTGTGTCTTCTTTCGTGTGTGTTTCACATGTATGACATCTTTTTGTGGCTTGTTTGATTGTTACTAAATCTTATCTGAGGCAAAGACGACCATGGAACCTATTTGGGTTTCAAATATGAAAACTTTTGTATTAGTAATTTCGTTTTATAGGTTAAACTGAAGTCATATAACAAAACTGTGCAGATATCAATAACTATAGCCAAATCACTAGTATTCGACTTTCAAAACCAAATGCTGCAAAGTACGACATTATTAATCGCGAGATCGTCAGCCAGCACGCACTACTGTATGGTTCAAAATACATTGAAAAAGCTGGAACAAATATTTCTAGACCATCCGTTTAGTCTAGAGTCTCCTGCAATATAAGGAAATTTAGAAAAAAATGCTTACATACGTGTAGATGAATTTTTCAAGAAAAGGAAAATGCTATTTTCGAATGCAAGAATTTCTGTAATGGCATAGTTTCGAACGACAATTACTATATTTAGGGCGAAGTATATTACTTATGTACAGTACATGTTGCTGGTTAACTATGATCGCCATTCATTTTAAGTCTTCCTACAAGGAATTCCTTTGGAAAGGAGGAATAGCGCAATTTCTGCACTGTAGGACTTAAAGAGATTTGCCAGTGACTTGGCCTGGCAGTAATATATAAAATTCTTCACTGCGACACAGAAAACAAAGTCTTGGAAATGGATAACTCATTGACTGCCTTTACTTTACATTCACGACTAACTACTAGACAATGGTCTCGTCCAACCGGGCTTGACTTGCTTTACTTTTAAGTCCGAGCGGGGAGCAAATAACAACACACAATTCCTGGAGCAAATAACTGAGCCTCAGAGACGGGTTGTACGGATTGAATAAACGGTTTCAAAAGTAAGGGTGGCGATATATTCTAATATATTCTAAGAGTTTTCTCAACGTGTAGAAGACTGTGGTCAGTAAGGATTTTTTTAAAACTAGTAAGGGTGCTAAAGTGCATTACTGACTTTTCAATACCTTACCTCTTTCATTCAACGCGTCGATAACTACCTACGAAAGGATATTCAAACCAACGGAATCAAATCTACACGTAGAATGCTTAGTCCATTAATCGATCAAATTATGCGAAGCAACTAGAACCATTAGCCCAGAAATACAATGGTTCGGTCAAAAAGAGGATACAAAATTTCCACATACAATACATACATACATACATATAGCGACATTTCTATATGCCATTTTTGAGTTTTACTCCTGGAATAGTAACATAGTTAAACTAACCAGATAAAGTATTAATCTCAGAAGGTTATGTTTTATTCAGAAGCTTCTGCTGTGGTACTATATAGACGGACCAGATCCACTCCTGGGATCTATGATCAGAAGGGACGGGACCAGTAAAGTTTTCTCAGAAGGAAATGAAAGAGCATAACAGGCGCGAGGTAATGGGAAGATGATATTGCAGGAATAAGGTTGGAAAATTGAATGATTGTGTCAAAACTACAAAGACTGAACAGAAGTATAATAGTAGAATCGTGGACGATGTTGAGAATATAGAGGCACGTATTCTGTCTACAATATACTTTCGACGATACTCAAGATTTTCTTCTGATGTAGAACGGACCATTCAATTTAAATTTAAAAAAGTCAATTTCTTCCATCCGAACTAGACAAATTGAAGGCCGCCATACCAAAATTTAAGTTTGACGAAGTCTGTGAAGCTGACGGCTTACCCGCAGAGCTGCTTAAGTCCGTATATATCAACTCATCTCCAAAATATTGTCGACCGACAATTTTCCTGACGAATGAAACTTATGCATTAGTTGCCTGTTTTAAGGATTTTAAAGCTGTTCCAACTTTTGGGATAGTAGTCCATATTACGTACCATATTACGTCTGCTGTATTATGTAAAGGAGTTCAAAATTGACATCTTGGGTGGAATTCAGATATAGGATGTGAACATGGCCAACCGGTCGAAGTTGAAGACTCTAGTTTCAGGACCTCCTGAGCCGAAGTATGACCACTTCGAGAAAGTGGTTAATAGAGCGCTGTTAAGGTGGGTTGAGGAAAATAATATAATTCCGGAAAATCAGGTTGGTTTTAGGGCGAGGCATGATACCATTCATGCTGCGTCAAAGCTAATCTCCGACATACAATGGAATATGTGATTTGATTTCTCAGATAATCCGGTCCAAAAACTGAAGTAATTAATGCTCTTCTGCGGCGTGATTTCGACCATATTAAGGCGTATTGTGACGATTGGAAATTGAAAATCAATAGTCAAAAATAATTTTATTTAGAACTCCACAGAGATGGGCTTTTAGGGAAACCAGATATAACTGGCGAAATTTGGCCATCATTGGACAGCACGGACTGCCATTAGAAGTGAGAAGCTTAGTGAGTTACCTTGGTATATGGCTCGATAAGTATTTATATATTGACAAACCTGTAGATGCTTGTCTTGCTTGTGCCAGGAATGCGTTAGCCCTGATAAGGAGGCTGTTTCACTTGTCTCCAGAGTGAATGTCATATGCCATGTGGCCCTAATCAGGCCAGTCATGGTTATCCCGAGTGGCTCAATGTAGCACCTTATCAGATGGAAAGGATTCGGGTATTTGAAAGGCAGTGTTTCAGGATCTGTCTCGAATTGTACAGAACACCAGAATCAGAGTACAAAAAATATTATACCAACAAAGTCCTTTACGATGGGGCTAATCTGAATAGGATTGACAATTTCCTGATTAAGGTGATTCGAAGAAATGTTGCAAGGGCAATGTGACATGAGTGACCGGTGGTTTATGGCATTGGTTAATTCTCGGTGTTAATAACGATATGAGGTTTATATTGTACTAATCGATGTAAAGACAAAGTTATCTAGAAACAAAATATAAATTGACCAATCGGTGCATACATCTGGAACAACATATTAGATTCGTACAAGTGACATTCCATAAATATTATATTGGCAAAAGGCAGCAATTAAAGGATCTACGTGGATTGAAAAAAATCGACCTTCATCGATGTTGTTTTTGTTTTCAACTTCATTTGGTCTGTTCTTAACTTGCTCATACTACCGTGCATCTAAAAAAAATAGATAAAATTCTCGGAATCCTTACACAGAGAACGAGAAATAAAAAATATCCTTGGTAGCGTCCGAAGCGTGTATAGGTAGACAAATACAAACCTGAAAACAATATAATAACAAACAAATAGCACTTAATTTCCACGTAGGTTGTATGTCCACCCACTCATAGCCTTGCAATCCTCGGTACGTGATTTCTCATTAATCCAATGAATTTGGTTCAATAATTGTATTGATGCCAACATGCACACAAACACGTCCATCTCTATGACAACGGATACGAAAACGAGTACGGGTAGGGCAGGGTACTGGTACGAGTACTCGTATGCCAAATGGAGCCAAACGGAGAGCGTTCAAGAGTTCCTAGATTTTGGTCGGCCTTGGATATTGAATCAATGAGTGGTTGGGTGGTAGGATTGATCCTCTGCTAGAGGACACAACAAGTTTCGTATTAAAAGTTTTTCGTTTTTCTTTTTTTGGTCCTACTTGTATTTGCGTTTCCACCACTCATCACGCTGCATATTGAAAAGGACGATTTTCGCATAAGATATCAAGTTGTCCGCTCTCGCGTCCCGAATAAAAGCCGTGGACAATCGGGACTCGGGAATGCCTCGAGGCTGAATGTGATTGTTTTATGCGTCCCACTCAGTGTCCACGGGAGGATTTGTTGTGTGTTTTTTTTTTCTTCTTCCCTGTTGTTGTCCTTGCTGTTGTCGTCGTCGCAATTATTGACATTTTTTTAATTATAACAGATGGTGGGAGAGAGAATTACTGGGGATGAGAACAGGAACTGTGACGGGGACAATAAATTGAATTACGCTCAATAGCTAAAGGAAGGAAATACTTGTATAAGAATTATGCCAGGAGTAACGACACGTACTGGATTCAGGACAACATCAGTTGGCGGCACAGAGGGCAACAACCCCCAATCCTACCCTGTCGAACAACAACAATAGTGCATTTTTAAGTAAAGCAAATCTCACATAAAGGCACAGGAGCTGGGGATTGACTGGTTGGTTTGCTGGCCGGGTTGGCTGGGTAGTTAGTTGGTTTGGTAGTACCTACTACTTTGTGTGACAATATGTCATCGTGTGTACGATAGAAATTGTGCCTGTGGCAGGAAAATGTTGTGACATTGTTTAATTAAGAATGGAGGATTGTAAACAAATATAATTAATTGCTATGTCATGTATTGAAAGTGGAAGACAACCTTTACAAAAAACGAGTAAAGTGAAAAATTAAAGGAAAACATTGCACGAGGCGAGTACAGGAAGTTAATAACGATAGTTCAGTGTTTATTATTATCGACGAGAGGGTAGAAGGATGGCTGTGTTTATTTTTAGGTCATCGGAATGGCAGAAATGGCAATGAAGTTACACGCCCACAGAAAAACACTTTCTACTGAATTTGACAGCTTAAAGAGCGAAAATGCATAATGCGGTGACATTATTGACATTTGTCGTTGAATGGAATTCAAACGACCAATCGAGTGTCAGTCGATTTGAGCAATAGCCCTATTTAAATTTTTTAAGGATAATGTCCTAGGATTGAACTTACAATACAGTACAGATTTAAAAGCCTGGGACTGCTATTTTCATTACAGACCATTACATTACATCTAACGAAGTTAGCTGAGGTCTTGCTGCACCATGAACCAGTAAGCGCCATCTAAGTAAGTAAGCCGTTACGAAGTTACTTTTTTTTTATTAATTATGAAGCCTCATGCTGCTAGTGCTAGAGCATGCTAGAAGATCACTTACTTCGTACACCATCATCAAGATAACTGAAACGTTGTCCAAGTTATTAAGAAATTAGTTAAATATGTGATAGTCAACTTTCTGAAAATTTTAGATTTAGATTGGATTAGATTAGTTTTTATTTAACAAATTTGAGATAAATATTACACGTTACATAGTCTTTAGTGGTCTGGTCTAAAAGTCGTCAGTCCGATTGGCATAAGTGAAGCAAGCATCATAAGATATATAAATTGAATTCCAAATTTTATGGGCTTTTTATTATTAAGTAGTTGCTATTATTATTGGTAAGTTAAAGCAGGAAACGAAAAAGAGATTTAAAGCTTTCCGTTAAAATTTTACTTCGAAAAACTAATGACTGCTGGAAAAATGTTAAGTGGGCGCTCCTACTTCTGGCTTAGTATTTTTTCTGCTCATAAAGTGTTCGTTTTGAATACAACTCTCCTGAATTTACGTAGGATTGGACCCTATCCAAGTAGATGAAAAATATCCTCTATTACACGCATATTGCACATTTCACAGTAGAGAGGTAGGTCAGGCTTGTGAGGAAGAAAACTTTAAGACAATATTTCACCTCTTGCTTGAAAGATGGTCAAAATCCTATGCAAAGGATAATTCACCTTAAAACAGTTTTCTGCACATATTTTAGGTTGAAATATAGCTGGAGTAATATTGCCTATGTAGCGAAGACCTTGCCAGGCGAATATACTCTTAACGTGATTTTGCGTCTTTGGTAGATAGCACATTCTATAGCTATGTACGCAGCTCAGTAAAATTGAGCTGGTTGACGAGCCTTGAAGAATTAATTTGAAGAAGTACACTCCAATGAAATAGCCGCAGAAATAAAAGAAAAGATCAACCCGAAAAAAGCTCCAGGATTTGATCTAATCACGGGTGAAATTCTAAAAGAACTGGCTCAAAAAGGTAAGAAATGCAGCGTTTAGACTAAGGTATGTACCACTTAAGTGGAAGGTCGGGGAAGTAAGTAAAGTAAAATTACCTCATATCGTCCGAGCTCATTGCTGCCAATCCTGTCAAAGCTTTTCGAAAAAATTCTTATGAAACGACTTCATCCGATCATAGAAGAGAAGGCACCAACAAATTGGATCCAGAAATAGGTATCCAACTATAGATTTTTTTTTTTAAACTTAACACTCAGATGGGTATGAATACATTTATAATGCCTCAGCATGTGGTAAGTTTTTTTGAAAATGGGATAGAGAGAGAGAGAGAGAGAAAGAAAGATGTGGTGGCATCCAACATTTAATGCTTAGTGGAAATTGGCTTCTTGTTGATTTCTAGTCAACTACTCATCTTATTTGATTTTCGTTGACTGAACAAATGAATGTCTTTCAGGCGAGGTTTGGACTCGAACACTGAACCTTCCGATTTCGAAAAGCCAGTCCACTACCACTTGAGCCACGGGACCCATGTTTATATGGTTAACAGGATAACTGATAAAATATAAAAAGCCTTTGAAGAAAAACAAATATGCTCTGTCATCTGCCTTGCTGCAACATAGGTTTTTGATAAAGTCTGGCACAAAGGTTTAGCCCATAACCTACCATAATGCCCATGATGCTACCGAAGGTTGCTACGATTTGATCAGTTACAAGTTGCCGGTCATAGGTCTTGTACGGTCACGGTACCATGGAAATCAGGTGTCCCCCGAATCTCGGTCTGGGCCTGACTTGATACAGGCCCCCTTGTGGAAGCGTCATTGTGACAGTGGTTTAAACCCAAAATCGCGGGAAGGGTCTTCCTGTTGGTTTGACCCAATGTAGAATTACAATAAGTACTGGGTGCTGCGACCCTAAGAGCAGTAAGAGGTTTTAGGTCGGCCTCGACTTATACCAAGGGTGGAACTTGTGCCTCCAACACAGTTTCGAATTGGTATCAATGGAATCACGGAGAGCGACGGTAAGGCGTGTCCTTGCTCCCATGGATGTGTGGGCATCCCGTAAATTTAAGTCTATATGACAGGCATTTACGTTAAAAACGAGAGACAACTGTGCTTTTCCTTCAATACACGAACGACCTACCACAAAATGACGAAACTACTGTTGCCGCATTTGCAGACGATACTGCAATCCTTTCTATCGGAAAAACCATGCAGGCAAAACTGTAAAGGACAGTAAATGATATATCTGATTGGACCAACAACTGGAAAATAAAATTAAATGAACTGAAGACAGTTCATATTCACTCTATCAATAAAAACGTACAACGCATACCTGTGTACATAAATAACAAAGTAGTTTTCCATTCAAACTCAACTAAATATTTAGCCATGAATCTAGATGCGAAGTTGTGCTGGGAAACTAATGTCAAGGAAAAACATGATGGACGATACAACAGAATACATTGGCTCATAGCGAGGTATTCGTGCCTCTCAATATAAAATAAACTGCTTTCCTATAATCAAGTTCTAAAGTCAATATGTACGAGTATAATACATACGCTCTACGGCTTTGGGCGTGCACAAGTAAGTCAAACCTGCAACGAATTCAACGCTTCTAAAACAAAGTACTACGCAATATTGCTAATGCCCCATAGTACATACGTAAAACTGATCTACATATATCTAAAAATCGAATTGATAGAGGACGAGGTCAGGAAGGTCTCAAGAAGATATGAAGGTAAGCTTCGTCACCATGCTAATTTACAATAGAAGTAGTCGAACTACTTAATAACAACAATTTAGTTTGAAAATTACGCAGGGTGAAATCATTCGACCTAGCTAACTAGGAATAAAGAAGAGAAATATATATTACAACATAATCACACGAACAAGGCGATAACATATTAAAAAACTAAAGGTAGCAGACCAAAAATAGTTCCTTATAACATAAATTTCCAAGTATTATAAACAAATTGTTGGATGGTAACACCATGCTTTCTCCGGATGTTTTTAGTGGGTGGGTAAAATCCCACACTATCTCAAAGCTGGCATACGATGTCTTTCAATAATGTTCACCTCGCTATAGACAAAAAAAAAAATCGAAAAAGTTTAAGAACTTAATCAAAATGTAACTTAAGCATGTCTAAAAACATGTGCGGCAATCCAGTCTCAATACACAGCACGTAGCTTGGTGTTTTAGATGGTAGTTTGAAGATACTCTATAAGAAAAACTGAAGCAATTTTTCTACTTACTTGTGCTGTTTATAACGCCATACTTGAACGGCACAAAAGATTATTTAGAGCTTAGACTTGAGGTGTTTTTTAAAACCTACATTTTTCGTAAGCTAGGTATTTGAACAACTTTACCGAATGCATCTCCTGTGCTTTGAGGTTCCATTTTTCATTTCTGGCGTATCTTCCGAACCCATTTGAAAAATTCATGATCTTGGACTTGCTTGTATTGACGATTAGGTTCAGAGTATCGTAATGTCCTTCTAGCTTGTCGATCATTTCTTGCAACTGTGTAGGGGAATCTGCCGGGAGCACTATGTCATCTGCATATGGATAAGGCTAGAAATATAATACGAGTACCTGCCATATTTACGTCCCCTCTAAGGTTTTCTACGTTGTCCTTAATGAAGATAGCGATGTGCTTAACATGCATCCGTGTTTAAGGCTCATCGACGAACTGAATTGATCTGAGAGCATTTTACCATATAGATATCGCATCGATCATGTTCGGAGATCTTACTTAGACTTTAGGAGAAATCATTACGTTCGATAGTTTGTAAAACAGAATTTCACTATCAATTGAATAGAACGCTGCTGTAAAGTTCACAAAAAAGGTGAACAATTTTTTCTTCTGCTGCAGGTAGGGCTGGGAGAGGTTTGATAAAAAGAAAACTTGATCTTTTGTGGTATATTTATCCCTCACTCATTTCGACTATATTTGCGATAAAGTATTCCTACAAAAATCTTCATTGATGTATTCAAAAACGACATTCCTTTATAGTTTTCTGGCAGATTAATGTCCCCCTTTTCAATAATAATCATTGGTTCACTAACCCTAGACTTTGAAGAAAAAACTATATGCACACAAGTATTTAGTTCATGAGGAGTATGAAAGGCTCACGATCTGAGAAAAATACAGGGTTGGTCGGTAAAGCATTCAGACAAAGAGCTAGTCCATTGCATGTTGTATGTTGTACAGATGTTCATTTTACTGAAATTTGTTACTCTTCAAAGAAAGATAAGTAGACGCTTCAGTGATAAAGAACCCATCACCCATCACAAGAGCGCCTGATGCGAGCGTAGGCCGGACATATACAGAGGTAGTGTTAAGCGGTGTGGTCATCACTTTTACGGGAAGAGTCGCAGGATGTTATGTCACTTATGCACAATTTGAGTGCTTACTAAAAGCGTACTGCCCGGTCACGATGACAGTAGGAAAAATAGCTAACTTTTAGAGACCTCGAAAAGCATTCGTTTGGTCTGCCGGCAATCTAGGGTGGCATGCCATCTGGTTATAGGAAACCCAACTATCAATAGAAGCAGTAACTGAGAACGCAGGCAGTTCTATCACAGGTTCGGATCCTAAAACACTCTCGTCCAGTGTGATTCCATAAAACAAGGCTCAGTGAATTCAGTTTTCCGACTGGCTTCAGTGAAGTTTCACTACAGATGAAAATGCTTTTCCTCCTCCACCAATTATTAACAATATAGTTCGTTGCCGTCAGGATTGTGTACATCACCTCTTCAACAAGGTTGAAACACCGCTCTGATTTGATGTACCTATGGTCAGACATGGTGATTTCCGATAATACTTTCCAGCCGGTAATGTCTTTGGAATACCGTTTTGTTGTGCGTTGGAAGATGGAAAACTTGCATGAAGCTCCAATGCCAATGCCCGTTGGCACTGCCAGATTCTTACCGGCCAAAACTGCCTCCACTTGAACAGACCAATTTGTGCCTGCTGTGGTACCACCGTAAGGCATTACTTCGCGGGGGTCGGCTTAAAGAATAGGCTTACTTTTTACGATTAGATTTTTTATTTTTTTTTTATATGATCAATGAATTTGTGTACCCTTAAAATGTACACAGCGCGGGAGAAGGAAATTCAGGGAGGAAGAAAAGACAAATACCGATGTACATTGGTCTTAAATGTTTGCAAATTATAATGAATAGGAAATAGAGACCTCGGCAGGGCACTCCATAAGCCTGTTACGAGTCACAATATTTTAGAGTGCATCCGAAAGTGGGTTTGAGATTATACTGATGAGTATCCATTGCGAGACGGGTGTTGGGGTTGAGGATTTGAAGGGACGGAATGCTACTGGTGATTTCTATGGAGCACTCACTAATGGTGGAAATAACTATAAAACAAAATGTTCGAGGGTGACTGACTGATATTAGTATCACCTATGAGTTTTATCGCACGGTTTTGAATCCTATCCAACAGGTGCAGAGATGTTTTAGGACGCTCCACGTTGACGCTCTAACAGTCTGAGGTCGCTGAGTGTATGCGCTGCCGTATTACTGACCCTTACTAACAAGGGTCCAGTTATCGTCGATGCATATGGAACGATAGTTGGAAAAATACTTAGGAAGATATGGTGAAATCCAGAAAATGATTGCCTCTAACGGTGCATTTGCAAGTTCTTGGTCTTTTGTTCGGTCGTACTCGTAATATACAGGTAGTGGGGTTAAACACCTTAAACATCTGTAAAACCGTAGATAGAATAATTCAACCCCTACGTTTCCTGTATGGATATTATATTAGATACGTGGATAGTTATGTCAAGAATTTTCCACCAAAGAGTGGAAGAAAATTGATAGCTTCATGGCATACTCGCAGTATTTAGAAAATATGAATAAGCTAACTGATGGCATAGTCTTTTGAGAAAAATTAAATGATATACTCTAGTATTTATAAAGAAGGAATGTTTCGTTACCATTTAAGTGATTTAATGATTGAGTCACTTTACAAGACACCCTGTTTAATCCGATAAGCATTGAGATTGTGTAAATACGACTTAAGTCCGACTTTCTGAGAGCATTTTTTTTAATATTATATATTCTATTATTTGTTTTTGTTGTGTTCTAAATTCTTAGCTAACTGTCGTTATTTTTAAACTTTTTTTTTATAATTTCACTTTTTTTTTTCTTCTAATTATACTCGTATCTTTGTGGAATTTTATGGAAGGTGTTACGAGTATTATTGACTGCTGTGCTTCGTGCCGCCTACCTCATGCCCTTTCCAACGTTTTTATTAATTTATGATAGAAATGTATGTAGCTGACTAATAACTTTATGAATTCCACAGGCGAGGATCACAATGAAATGATTAATGATGAAAGGTCTACGTGTGTGCAAAAAGTCTGTTTCCTAAACTTGATGAGCTAATGGATTCCAAGGTTGTATCACAGAATCAGGGTTTAAGGATGGTATAGGAGATGAGGTGTACAATGTTGATGGGTACGTGATTTTTTGGGGGACAGAATAAGTAGATTAAGTGGAGGTTCTGCCATATATGCAAAAATTGATTTAAGATGTTACCCGATAACAAAACCCTCTGCTGGTCGTCAAATTGACTATCTGTTCGTGGAACTCATATCTCCCACAGGCAAGTTTTTCATTCGATCTATTCGCAGACCGAACAAATACATTCATCCGTCTCCCATATTTTTTGTATTGGAATCTATCACACAATTTTGGTAGGCGGTGGTTTAAACAAGGTTGCGTTAACATTGATATCATTGACGGCATGTACTCACTCAATTTATTCTCAGTCGAGGTCGTCAACTCTGGGAAATTGGAATACGTTCAAGCAATAAAAATATTGATACTGACTTGGCCCTGAATACAAGCTTTGTTACCCTTTAACTACTCTTAATATTGTTAATATAAAGCCCTTTGATATTAACTTTTTAGAGAGTGCTTTCTATCATACTGAAATGGTTACTTGTTTGTTGTCGGTTAAATTAAATGCTGTCCTCTTTGATGAAATTCATCCCAAATCAGTTAAAAATCCTGGCTATGTAATCAACTTAATTCTAACAACAGGCATTTACCCTTCTCAATGGAAAATTCCAAAAATTATTTTTAATTCAAAAGAGTTCTAACTGTAAGGAATATCGGCCGATATCCATACTGCTTTACTTGTCTAAGGTATTTGAGAGGGTACTTCAAAGGTAAATAAACTCCGACATTTATTCAAATGCATTATGGATTTAAGAAAAGCCGTAGATGTACAACAGCGATAAATAATGTTTTAGATGATATCAGGGAGTCGTTGGATGAAGAAAAAGTATCTTTCTTAGAACTTCTGGATTTTTCGAAAGCCTTCGACACAGTTAACAAGCTGCTGACATTGTTTGGCATTTCGAACTCAGCAACAAATACCATTTTAACTTTCCTAAAACTTAGAAAGCAAGCTATCTCCGTGGGCTAAAAACCGTCTGACTTTATATTCAGGAGTTCCACAGGGCTTCGTACTTGGACCTGTTCTATTTCTGTTTGACGTAAGTGAGATTCACACTGTTTTGATTTCATCTATTCAAATGTACGTCCAATTCTATCGAAAGTGCCCTTTTGGTATGATAGAGAACAGTGCAAACATCTTAAACACTGACCTGGAGCGTATATAAAGTTGGATAGGAAAAGGGGGAGTTTGATCGCTTGATCGCAATTTCAATTACATTGACACCGCAACAAATCTAGGGGTTGTTTTTAATAGAAAACTATAACAGAATAGCCGCATCAGGACTATAGTTGGCACAGTATATGGAAAACTACACTAGCTTTGATGTCACACTACTTTACCCCTTTCAAAAC
This sequence comes from Volucella bombylans, assembly GCA_949129095.1. Lineage (NCBI taxonomy): Eukaryota > Metazoa > Arthropoda > Insecta > Diptera > Syrphidae > Volucella > Volucella bombylans. The sequence continues at coordinate 19,193,279 of OX422142.1, read as the reverse complement.
CCGACTCTTACTAGCTAAGCACTCCTTGTACCAGTTCTTTGTTATGGGTGCGAAATTTTCTGTTACTATGAAGCTATGAGTAAGAGAAGACTTAACGTCGTTTTTAACATTATTGTGCGTTACGGTGTCGCCGCTTAGACAGAATTTCTCATTACTCGAAGTTGCTCTTCAACATGTCACTTGATATTGCTTTCGAATGTGATTCAAGCCCATCAGCCTAGTTACATTTTCAATAAGACAAGATTTATTGCGTCAGATAGATCTCGGCAAATCAGTCACCCTGGTTACCCATGCCTAGCATCTGAGCTACAATTTTTCATTATGTCTATCCATCTGTTGAACTCCTTACCACGGCATGTCCGAAGGTCTTTTGGCATCAGCAGGTTTAGCAATGAACTTAAGTCCTCCTTCATGAACAGTAAAACCTAATTCTCTGATTGTTAAAGCTTCACCACTTTATAAGATAATTCCACGTCTTAATGTGATTGTAACAAATAAAACAAAAATAACAACTAAAACTAAAACTAATTCCTCTGTATGTTTGGCAATTCCAAGAAACTAGAACATAACTTATGACGGGAGGAACGAGATATGTTAGCGTCATATAATTGCAAGTGCTGGAGGTTTTCCATGTACGAGTATGTCCTTCTAATTTTGGGAGAGGGATAGTGACATGAGGCATGTAATTTTATGCCGCAAGTAAACATCTGCAGAGTATGTTATGTAGCAAAAATTTTGAAACGGGATATACCAGAAAACAGTAGGTGCTATAGGTAGACGAATACGATGGTTAAGACATAAGGGATACAGAAGTAAGGTAAGAAATTCAGTACACTGTATAGAATTGTTTTCTTCTTTTGAGGAAAGGCGTTGTTTCTATCTTACTAGTTACCTTTAGCTTTAAACGACTAATTTATGCAGCTTTTTATAGAGCTGATAGGCATCCTTATGGCCTCATATACAAATACCTAACATATGTTGAGGCGAGGTTCTAGTTCATTTCAACTTTGTTTTCGTCATAGCCACTGTGTCCTGGCACCCAGATAAAACTGTCATCAACAAAAGAAAAAAATTAAAAAGAAGAACAACATAAGAAACACAAAAAAAAACAGGGCAGCGGATGAATTCCCCTGATGGAGTCAACGGTGAATTAAAATCTCGTAATAAAACAAATAAAACCTTATCGGGGCTACTCCTACATGCTTGGAGTTCAGGGCAACAAGGATTTCCGAAACTAAATCAGGGTCTTGGAAAAGAGATGGTGAAGGATAACCGACGACAACCGATGACCCATCGTCCTAGTGGTATCTAGAATGGAACTGGCCTTCCGGGTTGGTGGTTGTGCCTCCCGGGGTAACTACCCGACTACGGAATAAATTAACCAAGTTACGGAGCAACAACAAGCCTCGGATATGGACGAATCTGCATCAGGGACCTAATATTCCATTTGCAGCCGAACACCTAGCGGAGCCACTGGACTGCTGCAAATCAGATATTACCGAAATTCAAGAAATACGATGGGATGGGCCGGACAAAAAGACGAAGGAAAAAGCAGCGCTTAATTGGATGCGGATTCGTTGTTGGAGGCAGACTTAGTCAAGAAATCTTGAGTTTTCGGCATGTGAACGTCTCGTAACAATCCGTATTAAGTGTGAATTCGCCATTAGTCTTATGTGAGTGCACCCCCACAGAGCAGAAAGATGACGACACCAAAGGTAGTTTCTACGAGCTCTTGGACAAGAACTACGAGTAGTGACCCAGCTATGATATTCAAATTGTCCTCGGCTAGGAAAAGACACGACACCACCACCGACAACGGATTCAGGCTGGTCGTCTTTGCGGCGCGGCGTATCTCGATATTCATAAGGGGACTTGAATATCTCCTGATCAACCAACCGTTGACTTGATTTTGTTTTTTTTTTAAGGACTTAACACTCAAGTGGCTATGAATACCCATATAATGCTTCAGCATGTATTAAGTTTTTGCAAAATGGGATAGAGAGAGAGAAAGAAAGAGGTTTAGGTTCAGTGGTTATTTCTCCCCATGGGTGGCATCCAACATTTAATGGGGAGACTAAATTCATAGTGGAAGTTGGCTGTTTTTTTTGTTAATTTCTAGTCAACTACTCATGTTACTTGATTTTCGTCAACTGAACAAATTAATGTCTTTCGGGCGAGGCTGGGATTCAAACACCGAACCTTCCGATTTGGAAGCCAGTCCACTACCACTTGAGCCTCGGCCATCACAATACGATCGACGAAAGGCACTCCTCCAGCATTATGGATGGTCAAACGTTCCGAGGGGCCAACATTGACTCGAACAATTGCCTTGTTGTAGCCAAGGTACCGATGCGGTTATCCCGAACATCGAAAGTTAATACTGTGAGGAAACTCGATGTAGGACAGATACAATCGCCAATTTCTTTTCCGATCGAGTTTCCCTTAATCTCTTAAAGGAGTATCAAGTATCGAAGACATTGACGAAAAGCCATCAGAGATGCCACCTCTGATGTGCTGAATTTCACTCGGTCACCACAACGAAACCCCTGGTTTGACGACGAGTGCCAGCGGTCACATACAACTAAGGTATTGGCATACAAAATGGCGCTGCATAGAATTACTAGAGCTACTCAGAAGCCCTACGAGCAGAAGATGAGAGACGAATATCGGCTTTTCAGGAGAAAAAAGAAGCAGTATGACAAGTGCGCTGTCAAGGAAATTGAGAGATGCTGCTCCAGAGATGAGATTCGGAAGTTTTACCAAAAGTTAAAAAAAACCATGCCACGCACACAAACCCCGAACCGAAGCCTATAGAGAGGAACCAGTGCATATATGATAGCAGTAGAGTCGCAGTCGATGCTAATGATTTGGAAAAGCATTTCTGTAGACTCTATAACGACAATGACGAACCAAAAACAGCTATCAAGAACCTCAGCATTGTTTGTCCGATCTTCAAAACACCAGTCTCATTAACATTGCCTACAAGATCCTATTTCTCGTATTGTGTAAATACCTGAAACCGTTCGTCAACAACCTGATCGGACAATATCAGTGTGGCTTTAGACTAGGAAAATCCACCTACAACCAAATATTCAAACTACTGCAGATTTTAGAAAGAAATCTCATGAGCTCAAAATCGGTGCACACCTACTCATCGATTTTAAGCATCTATAGAGCAATGTCTAGTTCTGGCACCCCTGCCAAGCTCGTCCCTGAGTGTAGAATGACAATGGAGAATGCGCACTGTCGATCAAGGTCGGTAAAGAACTCGCCGCTTTAACATCACTTTATCATCAACACAGGAGGCACAATCTTTCAAAAGGCCGTTCATACTCGCATACTCCTATTATATTGACATAATTGGAAGGAAGCAGCGTGATATTAGTGTATTCACCAGTATTGAGAAGGAACTGGCGAAGATGTGTTTAACGCTCAATGGGGGCAAGACCAAATGACACCCAACTCCGACGTCACGGATAGAACGTTACCTTCGACAAATAAACTTTGAGGTAGTTAAGGACTTTATCTACCTAGATTCAGCTATCAATTCATACAACAACACTCGCGCTGAGATCAAACGAAGAATAATTCTTACCAATAGCGGCTGAGAAGTCCCAGTCCAGTTCTATGGCGCAGAGACATGGACTTTATCGAAATTGGATGAGCTTGCTCTTGGCGGGTGGTTTTCGGTCCCATCTGTATAGACAGTGAGTAGAGGAGGAGATACAATAACGGGTTGTACAGCAACATCGACTTTGCCAGAAAAGTGAAGGTCCAACTACTGAGGTGGGTGGGAAATGTAAGGTGAATGGGTACCAATGCTCCGGTCTGAAAAATTTTCGAATTTGCACCCGACGGATAGCGCAGTAGAGGAAGACCTTGGCCACTTTAACGTGCGAAACTGGAAGCAGCTAGCTAAAGATCGAGCTGGCTGGAGACGATTGTTGGTTAAGGCCCAGGTCCGCCCAGGACTGTAGCGTCACCTTGTGCCATATTCTCTTGGCCCAATCTTTTGTTTAGCTGAGAAGACATCTGATCTACCAAAATTTGAAGACATTGGAGAAAATATATGCTTCTTATCTGGAGCTCATTACCCATTCTTTTTTAGTAGCGAAGTGTACTTCGAAATTATTACTGACATTTTCTTTGGGTGTTACATAGTCGATGAGCATTTAAGTTAGCTGTCTGTGTAGTAGTTCCAAGGACTTTCTATATGGTAGTATCCTTTTGGTGCTCAACTGCAGGATACGCAGGGTCTTACTGAACAATAGAAAGATGTTAATTTGACAAATTGGTTGAAAGGTAGGATGTGAGGGAGAATACTGGATGCCTAGGGCGAGATCTGTACCCTGAACTTTTCAAGGTATGAATAGAGCTGTGCACCATACTTGAGTTTCATGGGTGAGGATAGAATGACCTACGGCGTTGCAGGTTTAATATGTTGGACTTACGAAGAAGATACATTTTACTCTTGCTTAACCAAATTGTAAGGGAATGAATTAGAGGAAAAGGAAGAAGAAACTAAATCTGTGTATTTTCCTATCTTTCTGTGTGGTCATTTAAGGAGAAATTCGAATTAATTTATTTAAGATGCCCGAATACTTGGCCACAAAATAAAACTTTATTTCCACATCGAAAGGCACATTTTTAAACAATCATATTCATCTATATATAACATACTCGTACATGCTTCATCTACTTGCCTAGAAATGAATTTTCTATTGAAATAAATCTTCGTGAGCAAACCTCAATTACTGTAGTGAGCCAGGATTGTTATAGGAACTCATTTCTGGAGAACAAATACTCAGCACCTGCACTGCATTAGGTAAGACGATTTCCCATTTGCCTATTGAATATGAAAATTATCACTTTCCGAAGGGAAAATTGAATTCTATTTCAACAACAACCTCCCTCAGCCTGTCAGAGCTCAGGAGCAATTACTTTTCTCAATGACCTAAACCAGAGTAATAATTATTGATTCCAGAAATACCATCAACCACAAGAGCTTAAAACGCAGGACATTCTCTAGCTCCAGTTGCAAGTTATCCATATTTGTCTATACCCTCTGCCACATGAAATACTTGTACATATTCCAAAAATACCCCGAGATCAATACAAAATCCTCTTCCTCAATTTTCGGCCAGAAATTCGATCCCCTACTCTCCGGGGGAAATATCTAAAATTGCAAAATGTCTTTCTTACAGCATCCATGACAGGAATAATTACACAATATTTACTCTTCGGAACGAGGGATAGCAGAAATTGAAGAGAGAGGACGAAATTAAAAAAAAAAAATCAGATATCACCTCTATTACATGTTCCACTTGAAATCCAATCGAAGTACGCTCCACTGATCTATAATCATCAAAAGCTACAACGGAAGCAGTAGCTCGAGCACTAAGAGTGCTAGCAACACCAGGAGTCTGGATTCCGATACCCCCACCGGTACACAACAATGTAATACTCTGCATGCAAACGAATCATTGGTACGATGACAGAGGACCTAGATGGAAGGTAAAGCCACCTCTGCCGGGGCCAAATCCACACGTAGGCAATTGCAATATTAACATCGCCGAGGGAACTTCAGTGGGGGGTTCCAGTTGTATCACTGGGTATTTGGTTCTCATCTACGAGTACTACGCCCGAGTGACTCTCGGATTGGTAGATGAGCTTACACCTAGCCCATGAAGACTACTGCTGCTGTTGCTGCCGTGTGGTAAGCTTACTTGAAACGTCGACAGGTGATTTAAGTCCGGAAATAACCCAATCTCGGAATTTTGCCATGAGAAAATCGTATAAAGAAGCAAGTATCTATATGAAGTACCGGAGGACGGTTAAACAACACTAGAGGTGTGGGGGGTTGCTGTTAAAGGCTTCATTCACCCTACACCTGTACACCAACTGTACCAGTAGCCAGTAGCCGGATGGATGTTGCAGATATTAATGGTTCCCTGTAATAATCTGTATCACTATTGTATGATGTATTGTGGTTACAGTAGGGAGAACAAAGCGAGATCTCACATTAGCATACTTGAGATAACAGTTAGAAGTAGGACTTACAAGGAAGCTTGTGAGGTTTAGGTTTGGTTTAAATGAAAGTAGTGAATCAAGAGGAATAGCCGGGTGTTTAGAACAGAAAACTGCTCATATGTGCAAAGAAGACAAAACAATTTTATACAGGCCCAAGACAATCTGCAATGAAGGATTACGGAAATTTTACAAGTCTACAGTGCTATTAAAATTTTGCAAAACTTCTGCTTATAAATTTAGAAATATAGTCCGATCCAAATATGGCTCCGAAAAAATAATATCTGGTGGAACTAGGGGTCATGGTTAGACATTGAAAGGTTATCATAGACCAGCATGTCGTGAATTGATAAAAACGCTGTACGCCATTTATATTGTCAATATGTGGATGACTCAGATCCTGGAATACAGATTGTCCCGCTACTAGCCGTTGGTGGTCATGAGTCTATATCATCAAATACACTTTTCATAGTACCTACTGACCTATTCCGTGATCCATTTTCCAGAAAACAGAGTGATAAAAAGTGACTCTAGTCACAGATTTTCTGGGTAATTTAGCTCTATTTTTTGGTGAGTGCAAGTCTCCCACGCGGCAGCCATGTTTGAATGTACAAGGTTTTCCATCAAGAACTATACATGTTTTTTTTTTTTTTAAATGTGAATCTTTGCGAACTGTCATTACTACAATATTTTCCTTGGCAATGTCTACCATTTAGTCTTTTCAATGTCAGCCAAGCGTGGAACTTTCTCGAATTCAAGGAAATTTGGTCGTAGTCAATGTCGAGGATATGTACTTCTAAAAACCACTTATGCACCCTATTATATGGCGGAGACAATCAAAATCTCACAATCATGTAGAACAGATGATTGAATTAGGCGATAAAAGCTAAAATTTCTGCCCATTCGATCAAAATGAGGAAATGATAACACTAGCTAAACTTAAGTATATAAACACCGCCAGTAGCATTCCGCCCTTTCAAACCTTCAACTGTAACACCCGTCTCGAAATCAATGCTCATCAATATACCCTCAAGCCCACTTTCGGATGTACTCTGAAATATCGTGATTCGTTCCTAAGCCGAACAATTCGCTTGTGAAATGCCATGCCGAGCTCTCTATTTCTTAGTCATTATAATATTCAGACATTTAAAACCAACGTACATCGGTACCTATCTTTCTTTCTGTCTTTCCTCCCTAATTTTCCTTCCCCGCTCTGCGTGCAAACATTTTAAGGGTACCTTAACCCCTTGAGCGCGCGCTACTTTAAACAAAAAAAAGAAAAAAGATGGCCGGCTAGGATAGAGCATGCAACAACTCATTTCAAAGTTTGGTCAGGGGAAAGTATGCGTGATGAATGTAACTCAAGTGTCACGTATTCTCAACATTGCCTAAGAAATCTCATCTGCTGTATTGTGTGTACGCCTAGAGCCCCTTGTGGATAATTTGGCGGGTCTATATGAATGCGCCTTTTGAATAGAAAAATCCGTCTTAAACTAAATGTTTCTGCTGCGGAAAATCGTAGAGAAAAGACTTGAAGCCCATACTGATATCCACCACCTCTATTGAATTCATTGACGTATATGACAGAATCTATGGAGAACTATAGAAAGCCATGTCCATGGCCAACCTCGTCAACGGAACTCAAAATATTTAAAATATTTAACAAATCTGTGCAACTACTTTCATACGATGATGACATTGATATCACTGGCAAAATGCAGCGACCTCGCACTTGTGAGTTTGCAAGTATTGAAACAGAAGTAGCAAAAATGGTTTTAGCAAATGAATGAACAAGCAAGAAGAAGAGGCCTAGCATTGACGATAACAGCTATAACTTTGAAGTAGAAAGTGAAATCAAATTAGGACTTACCCAGTTGGCAAGCTCCGCTCTATGGTGCAAAAGCATGGGCGTTAGTCAAGGTGAATGAAAATATCCCTTCTCATTTTGAACGACCAGAAAGATCTTCGACTAAGTTTTTGCCCCGTTTGTGGTGATGTATAATAGTTTCTGAGGAGAGATATATTGTAATAGCAAATTCGAAACTTAATAGCACTGTATAGCGACATCGACTTGGGCAAGGAAGATCGTTGCGCCATTGCCGTCGGATATTTTACATGTGGAAATGCATCTACGAGTACTTGGAATGAATTTGTGTTGTCTCCATTCATTTCTTTTCAGAATCAGATTAAGTTTAACGTTTAAGTCAAATTCAATTAATTGATTATGGGTTAATTCGGGAAGGATGCGATGAAGCGTGAATTGACTGCCCTATCATGCATGTATCATCGGACCTTATTTCTTTCGAAATGATGAAGGAGACCCCGATACCGTCAATGGTCTTAGGTATAGAGCTATGTTAACCGACTTTCTGTGGTCAGAGCTCGACAACATCGATATATCCGAGTTGTGATTCCAACAAGACGGCGCTATATGTCATACAAGTGACGCAGCGCTCGAAGTAGTGAAGGAGAAATTTGGCGACTGGGTCATCTCACGACCGTCGTTCATCAATTGGCCACTGCGATTCTGAGATTTAACACTACTGGATTATTTTCTCTTTGGCTAAACGAAGTCCTTAGTCTACGCTAACAAGCCAACCACTGTGGACGAGCTCGAGGCCAACATTTGACCTGCTATTGCCGGAATAAAGCCGCACATATTGGACCGACTCATCAAAAATTGGACCGACCGCTTGAAGCACTGCCGTCGAGGGAAGGTAAAAATCTCCCATAAGCAATATGAAGATCGCAAGCACGTGCTCATATGTAGTAGTGTGAGATCCTTACTAGCAAAAACCTCATTTCTAAATCAATGTGTTTGTTATAGCCACTAAGTTTCGAATCATCGAGAAATTTTAGTACCAAGTACTTCTTGGGCTTGACAGTTGTCTTTCAAAAAGGTCAAAATAGTTGGTCCTATGAAGACATCGCAACAGATTTCTTTTTTCGAAAATTTGTATTTGTGTGTCCACTTAGTCGAATTTAGTTTCCTCTTCAACTGTAGGGATTTCGAGGTCTCTATGCAAATCTTGTGTACCACTTTCAGAACTTTATTTTCAAAAGTTTGTAAAATGTTGGCACTCATTTTCTTGGAACTTGGTACAATCCTTGCATTTCTTTTCCACGTTCGAATGTTTGCTTCGAATGTTATGCCGGGGAATTTAGCTTCGTTTGTGAATGTAATATGGACCGAGTTTATGATGGTAGGCAACCTCCTAGTTTTTCTGTGAGCAAAGTTTACCTCAACAGATTTGGTTTCATTTAGCGTAATTCGCAGGCCTCTTTCCATTCATTTACATTACGAATATTAAGAGGCATGTGTAGTTTACCTGTTATTTCTCTAATCGTTGTATAGCAGTCACATCAGCAAATGTAGTTAAAACTGTCCACCCTTCATTCGGTATATCATGAGTAATTGTAGATATAGAAATGATCGAGAACACTTCCTTGCGGTAAGCCGGCTAAAATTTCTTGGAATTGCGAAAACCTCTTTTCGTGTCTGACGCAGAAAAATCTATTCTCGATATGGGCTTAAAGGCAAGGCCTGTTGCAATTTGCATTTCAAGACTTCGTGCCACACCTTGTGAAAACTTGGGAGACAACATGAAATATGCTTGCGCAAATCTTTTTGTTTTCAAGAGCTTTTCCAATTACATCAGTGATTCTATGCATCTGATCAATTATTGAGGGCTTGCTTCAGTCAAGAACCAGCAGTATATGATTCTCAGAAATGTTTGATATAATGGGGCGAAGTAAAATCGGCGGTTTCTTCGGTTTTGCTATTATTAAGTCTTCAGCAACTTTCCACAGACTCAGAACGGATTCTTAACTAAGTGCCGCATTTATAACAATTGTAGAAAATCTTGTTTAATACTTTTCTAGCTAATATTTTCAGGACCTCACTGGTTATTAAGTCGTAACAGGGGGCTTTCTTTGGTTTTAATTTATTTATTTCATTTGTTTTGGTGTAATTGCCAGTTGCTATTTTCGATGCATAATGAGTAAACGCTTGATCATTGAACTGCATTCAGATTTCTTCCAGATGAGTAGCATATATGTTATGAGCACGACTTTGTTGCTATTTCTTATTTTCTTTACCATTCCTTTTATTACCTGTGAAAAATTAAGACGTCGGTTTGTTGATTTTTTCATTTTATTGGATATGTTGTTCCACTCTGCATATTTCAATATAGCTCTCAACTTCGAATTCGAGTTCATATGGCTTTTTAAGCATCTATGCAGTGCGCTGAGTTTGACTCGCTGTCAATTACTATGTAGAGACACGTGGTATAATAATTTGTTAGCACTCGCTTGTATCCGTTTACACTGCACATTCAAAATAAAAAGAAATGACGAAGCATTAAAAGTGGATTATTCGGTTTTGCTACTCAATTTTTATCGACGATTGGGTCTTTTGAATACGAGTATTCGTACAATTGAAGATAGACCGAGACTTATTGGAGAGGAGGCAAATAGCACTTTACTTTACTTTCGAACCAGGAAAGGGCTTTAGCTTCAGTTACGCAGACTAAATATCGGCGATGGCTTGATCTTCCAAATTGGGGTTTGTTCTTCCTCGCTGTCGTTTCACTCACATTTGCTTGTTGATGTGTTGACATCTGAGGTGTTCACGTCTTGATTCAGATTGATGTATCAATTTATAGTATTCGCAGTGATATTCATTCCTCTATTATTCCTCCTCCGATCATACATTTTCGCGTAATTCAGCAGATATTCCAGTGATTTTACGTCAAATGTTCGCCTACAAGTTGTGTCAAATTTTTGGCTTGTTGGCATAGACCAATAAGTGTGTTAAACTGCACATGTTGGGTGGCCAATTGACCCGATTGTGGCACGTGCTGTGTGGCATATGTTTATAACCGACTCGCCGGTATCATCTCAGAAGGTGTACGATCCAATGAAAACCGCAACAAATTTTCGTATACAATGGCTGGAGTTGGTACACTTCCGATTGTTCATTTGACCAAATATGGAGACCTTTCTTACTAGCAAACTCATTTAACCAAAAATGTGTGATTTTTCAGTGAAAATCAGGATCTTCACAATACATTCCAATCAGCGAAGGTTATCAGGTCTCATTGAACAGCAAATCGATTGACGATTGACTTACTGACTCAGACATCACCGCAATATGCACTTCTGGCATTTCGTGGTCTCAGTAGGATGGTGTAAGACCAGGCCAGACCATATATTTAAAGACATACAGAGCCAATAACTTAGTGGTCAATTTTAAAAGAAACGCAATCCTTTCTGCGCTATGCATAAATTTTAAAAGTATAAATGCTATACGGAGAAATTCGATAGCCACGCTTCCAGCAAGGACCTTTATGGTGGACAAAAGTATTTTGACTAAGCTTCGCGGATCCTAATATCGGTTATCCTTATTAGCTGAGAGAAGTAACGGCTTTGTATTGATTTTTAAAACAACGAAGCTATTTTTAGCTTTGAGAGCGCAAAAGATAACGGTGATTACCTACTTCATGCGTTTCTTTTCTGTGCAATTCAGCATGTGAGACTATGCTTACTTGGCTGGACAAAAGTATTTTGACATTGCTTTGATTTTATTTTTTTTTGGTTTTGCGTGCGGTAAAAACAACGTTTTGCAATCGTCTAACTGTTTACTACCAAATTAATAAATATAAAAAAAATCAATCAACAAATACTTTGGCTAGATCTGGAAGGCCACGCAAAACAACTCTCCGAGAAAACCGCATTATTTTGGGCAAAGCTAAGCAAGATGTGTTGATTACTCGTAAAGCTGTATCAAACCGCTGGAAGACGTCTGAAAGAGGCCAATCTTGCAACCTATGTAGCCCGGCAATTATCACATATATCACCAAAAAATACGCTTAAGCGTTTGGCATTCGCTCAACAATTTGTAGGAAAGCCTCAATCGTTTTGGGAAAAAAATATTATGGACTGATGAAAATAAATTTGAATATCATGGATCAAAAAAGAAAATTTTCTGCAGATTACCAAAGAAACTTCGAAAAAAAGTGGCAGTGGAGGATCAGTTATGTTTTGGGGATGCATGTGCTTCAATAGCTTATGCGATTTGGGTCCAATCGATTGAACCATGAATACAGGCAAATATTTTATCGTCCTGAATGACCACACAGTTACTTCCGGTGACAGACTAATAGGGCCGTCTTTTATATTGCATCGGTATAATGCACTATGCCATAAAGCACGAATAATCACCAATTTCTTAAGAGACATGGAGGTAAATACTTAAGATTGGCCACCCCAAAGCCCTGATTTGAATGTAATCGAGAATCTGTGGGCTTATATAAAAAGAAAAAGAAGATGGTGCTTAACTAGAATGCGCGACGAGACAAGTGCTGAGGTCGAAGGTCTCTGGAAGGATTTTTCATTAGATTTCACTCGAGGCAGGCAAAAGAGCATCGACGTTAAAGCAGGATACTTTTTTCATTAATTTTTGTTATTTTGCCTTATATATCGCACTAATATAGTATTAGTAATAAAAACATCTTTTGCCAAAATACTTTTGTCCACCAATATTTTACAAAAAATATTTGTTTTTCCGTCAACAGTGAACCTGGAGAAAAATATTTTATTTTGCAATAGTTCACAAATCTTTTATTCATTTATATTTCTTTTTAAAAAAAATTAAGAAAAAACTACTATACATAGAAAACCGAGAAAAAAGTAAATCGAAATGAAAAAAATTGAAACAAACATAAGTAAGTGGAAATAAAAACCAAATTTCAATCCCTACTGTAGGACACACTGTTCCAAACGAAAAACATGTGAAATCAGAATACATTCACGTTCTAAACTCTGAACTAATATTACAAAAAGATGATACAGAAAAGGAACTCTAATTACCTACCTAAACCAACATAGGAATTTTCTTCCAGTCAGCACGTAGATTTTGTGGTGTTAGACCGGAACTCTTATAGACCGACGTATCTACGCTCTATAGCCCAACAACCAAACAATACGAACAACTACGACACCGAAACATTGTGGTTTTATTTCGTGCAAACCCTTTTAATAATACGCAAGAATGTCCAATAAGTCATAACCCGAAAATGGACTAAAAACCCGCATAACCAAGAGGACTACGAGTATATTTTGCGAACGAGTATCTACACAGAATGCGTTACGTATGCCATGAGGGTATAAAGTGTATTGGGTACCTCCGGTAGGATACAAGACCCACAATGCCTTCCATCCAATTCCAACCCTTATGATGAATAGATTTCGGTTACATTTCCTGACATTTTGACTAAGGTGTTAATTCAGCGGTTTGACTAAAGGATGTGGTTTTGTGTTGCACATCCATGGTCAGGTTGGAGAGGTACATATATGAATACATATGGGTGGGTAGGGTATTCCTTCAAAGTGTATGCATTTGCGGAAATCGGTTCAGTAGGCTGTCTCATATAAGATGCAACAATAGTAAATCATATGACATGATGTGTTGGTACATAGATCTTCCTTAAGGGATGTTCTTAGTTGTTTCGAAAGAGATGGGAATATATCAGATCAATCCAAACAATTTCAACACAGAATTCCGGGTAAAATATTTACAAGGGAAAAGCCTTTAGATATATCGTATGAATATAAAGGTATACCTAAATGTCCTAAACCCCGTCAAACTGTACAATTATAGCCCATGGAACGATGTCTTAAAAATTCGAATGCAGAACAAACGAAGTATTCATCCTTGCTTGTTACTTTCGGTAACAGATATAGCCAAGTCGACTTAATATCGGGTGAAAATGTCATAATCAGCTTAAGGCGCTTTGCTTACACATTGTAAACCAGGGTATTTTCTTAACTGATCCACTGCCAGTCAAATCCATTTAAATGCTATTTCTCTGAGACACATTTTAAGTATCACATTTTCAGTTTGAGTTGTGTGAACTGTTACCAAGGTAGCCGCCAATATACCAAACCCTACTAAATATTGGAAAAGATGTGCTAAAACTGCGGAATAGCTTCAATCCGATAGCGAAAAGTGGAGACTTACGTAAAGAGCAATCTAACCCCATAAGAAGTCGATTTGCCACCAACAAAGGTGAGTGATTGTTTCCAATTGAAGCTGCTGAGAAGAACCTTGAACGGTGAAATAGAAGTACCTACCAGTCCTATAAAAGTAATCACCAAGCCTCTAATCTAAAAAGGGGTGGCCGTGGTGTAGTGGTACTAGCAAACGCTTCTCACTTGGAGGGTCCAGGTTCGAACCCTGCCCATGGCAAGTCAGTTTTTCATTGTGTAAATGGAACTTAGACAGAAAAATTCTGGGTGTGAAGGCATAACACTGACACTTAGATTTGGCTGTTGTAGAGCTTCAAGCACAGAAAGACATACTGTGAATTATACCTCGAATCACTCTGAGTGAAGAAAAACTCTCCGTCGTATTCGGACTCCGACCCCTGGAGAGTGAACATCGAAACCAAACACACCTGAGTTTCAAACCACTACAAAACAATTTTCTTTTCTCTTCCTTCTACCTTTCCGCCCTCATCCTGGCAACAGTATCTAACCCCTTAAGCGCACGTAAATTATAAAAAAAAAAAAAAAAATCCTACATTCCTCAGGTAGGCTTCTGTTCATCGTTAAAACGCGAAATCGAGTTAGACTCCTAGTCAAGCCTCCAGTGGACCAAATATGTCAGTTTTTAAATTGCCCACAACGACATTATAACATGACCTTAGGCCGGTACCTACTCGTAACTAATTACTACTAGACAAAAAGTTGTCTCTCCCGATTCTTTTAGAGAATATCTTCTTCATTGAGTGCTAATCGTCTCATGGAACTTTCCAGCTTGTTGCCGACGAAATACTTCCTTAATTAAAGGCTCTTCTTCTTTATTGCAGGCTAATTCTGGACAAAATGTACATAGTATGTCATCATTAGTTGCGATTTATCCGGGCTACAACTTGCGAAAGAAAGCGTTGGGTGGCACGTGTAATGAGAGCACTGAATTCATTTTTTAAAACTAAGTGCAAACAGTATTCTGTAATATTCTCCACTATCCTATACTAACTCGATTAAAAAGATATGACGAACCAACTAATGGCTTCTGATCAAAACGGATTCACTGTTGACGATCCTTGCAAATGGCTAAAGGACAGCGTCCTTCGGAATGATCGGTGATTATACGAATGCCGATTTGTCATATGCGGCAAATTATGGCAAGAAGTCATAAGCTTTCGACACGTGAGCGAACATCTTATGACAATCCGCATCACAGCTAAATTTGCAAACATACGAGTAGGCCTTAAATAAAGAAGACAACGACGACGTCATTATAGAATGTTTCTACGAGATCGTCGATAACACGTATGAGCCATGTACCAAGTACGACGCGTATCCTGAAATCTCTCGATAACTCCTACGCTGCCAGCATCAAAAGCCGAAATACCTGGTTTGATGAAGAATGCCACCAAGCAAATGCAAGTAAACAAGAAACGTACAAAGCGGCGCTACAACGAAGGATGAGAACGGGTCGTGAGCTCAGCAAGTACATCGGCTTCTTTAGAAGAAGGAAAAGGGCACTAGATCGAACGATCAAAGATATTGAGAGGTTCTACTCCAGTAATAACATCTGAAAGTTTTACCAGCAAGTAAAAAGAACGTGTCGAAGCAAGAAGACCCGTACAGAAACCTGTGAAGATGGAGAAGGCAACCTTGTAGTAGAGTCACAGTTGATACTATGGAAAAATTTTGTCTGCAGACCGTAGAATAGTAGAATAGACCATTTATAGTAATTTAGATGATGATAGCCAAAACTCCCATCCACCTGAACAAAATCAAGGACAGCAACATCTAAACTGAAATCTAGCAAAGCAGGTGAAGCTAACGACTTACCGGCTGGAAACGATTTTGCGGAGAGCATACACTCAACTGCGCCAAATATAGAGCATAAGTCTTCTCAACATCGCATTCAAGATCTTATCTGTCATATTGTTTGAATACTTAAAATCCTTCACCAACAACATGAGTGGCCGCTGTTAGTGCGATTTCAGACCAGTAAGGTCGACAATCGACCAAATCTTTACACTCCAGTAGATCCTCCAAAACACTCAAGAAGTCCAAGTCGATAGCTATCATCTATTTACTTATTTGACTGCCGCATATGACAGTGTTTATAGAGACGAGCTACAATATATAGAGCCAAGTTTAGTTTTGGCATCCCAGACAAACTCGTCCGCCTGTACAGAATGATGACTCAGAATCTTGGAGGTGGGTGACGACTTAACCGAGACCTTTAATGTCAGAAAAGGTTATAGACAAGGTGACGGATGTCATGTGATTTCTTTAACATCATCTTTGAAATAATTGTACGGAACTACAAAAACAAGCGAATACTGAAGACACAATTTTTCAAAACTCCATACAAAATAATAGCGCACACCGATGATATTGGCAGTTGGCAGAACATAGAGGTAAATGAGGACAAAGCTAAGTATATGCTGTCAACAAGAGAGCTGAACAGTGACATCGACATTGTCAGAAAACCGCGCATCAGTCGCCTGAGAAGGCTAAGACATGTATATAAATCTTCGATTCTAACCTGGAGGGACAAGGTAGTTGAACAGTCAAGGGATTAGACCGACAACCGGAAGATCTCTATTAGATCTCTCTATTCTCGTATCCAAAGCAGAGAAGCCGAGAAAGCAAAATAAACTTAATGATAACTTCTATTCGATCCCGGCGATATTGATGGAATATTTCTTCAGAATACCTAACATCAAAGAAGAGCAGTTTTGGGATGTCATGTAATGGGCGATTCATTAAAAAACACATAAAATGAATTTGGATGCTAGAAACTTTATTGTGGCCTGAAAGAACAGTGTCTGACACTTATTTTTTAAGCATTATTTCGTGTAAATGTTGCCCGTGACTACGCCGTACATGGTCCATTATAAAGGTCCAATTTTGGATCACTTCTTCCAGCGTTGCGACTGGTATTTGATGAATTACGCGAGTAATGTTGGCTTCCACATCCTGGATCGTAGCTGAGAAGTCCCCCTATTTCGACATATTTCATTAGTCGACGGTTTATCATCGTTTCCTCCAGATCTGTAGGAGGAGAAAGAAATAGATTAACCTTCTTTAGAAAAGGGCTGGACAAATGCTGTCCTAAAGAGTAGGATTGATGAAAAGGCTAACCCAGTGGTTTGGACAGCGTGGAAGAACACCTCTCTTCTGAAGAAGTCGACATGTGTGTGCAAAGCCACTGAGCCCAAAAATCGTTTTTTCTCTCTGTCGCATTTAAGGCTTTAAATGTACTCATACCCACTTGAGTGTTACTTAAAAAAAATAAATAAATAAATTTATGAGTAGCTTGGCGTTATCATGATGAAGGTGACGCCTTTTCGGTTAGCCATAACAGGACGATTTTCTGGTCCTTCTCATTAACCTGAGAAAGTAGCTCACAGTACTTATTCGCCGTGATTGTTTCGCCAATTGAAAGAAGCTCGAAAAAAATGTTACCTTCATTAGATGCAAGCCAGCTTTTGCCATGGGTTTTGCACCTTCAACTGCTTGTTTCCAGCTCCTTTTTCGTTGCACGTTGTTGTACAGAATCCACTTCTCGTCACCTGTTACCACTCGATCCAAAAAAGGTTCATTGTATTTTCATAGCGTCTAAGCAGGGATATGGCGACGGAGATGCGACCCAGCTTATTCTTACAGCCAAACAATGCGTTGCACACTTGTCGAACTAGGAAGAGAATGCAAGTTTATTTAAATTAGGAAATGCTGACGAATGGTCAATATGAAGCCTCTCAGCAATCTCCTTAGTTTAAATCTTCAGGTTATTTTTAAAAAAAACTCCCACACAATGCCGTCATCAATCTCGGAAGGCCATCCAGAACGGGTTTGATCGTCCATATAGGGTTTTCCAATAAGGACTTGACAACTTTTTTTTTAAATGAAACGCAAACCATTTGAGATATTTGAAAAACTTTATTATCGGCTTGAAGTACAACCAAAACATTTATGAATGCATTTATGAATGGAACTCGACTTCGTTATATGACCACCGCGGGCACGTTTGCAGCGGTCGATTCATTGGACCTAATTTTCAACGACTCGGCCACACATTTCGGCCGTAATGGCCGATATTTTACGTTCAATGTTGGCTCTGAGCTCTTCCAACGTCGTCGGCGTTTTGGGCATGAACCAATGACTTAACGTAGCCCCACAGAAAATAGTCAAGACAACATGCTCACCATACTTACTCTTCAATAAATCGATTGTAGCGTGTGCTGTGTGGCTTGTGGCATTATCCTTTTGAAACCACATGTCCAAGTCCATATCTTCCAACTCGGGCCAAAAATAATCGGTGATCATGGCGCGATAACGCTGACCATTCACAGTAACGTGACGATCGTTATCGTTGACGAAAAAAGATGGCCCAATAACGGCGCCGGCGCGCAAACTGCACCAAACAGTTATTTCTTGTGGATGAAGTGGTGATTCATGAAGCACATGTGGATTTTCACCCGACCAATAATGCATATTTTGCTTATTGACGAACCCATTGAGCCAAAACTGAGCTTCGTCACTGAAAATGATTTTGCGATGAAATTCATCATCTGGGCGCATCTTCTCCAAAACCCAATCGGAGAACGTATGGCTTCAATTCTTGAGTCAGCTTTGAGCTTTGAGCAAAATACGCCATAAAGTTGTCTGAGCGATGCCCAATTCTTGAGTACGCCGTGGAATTGACTGATTTGGATCGTTTGCTACGGACGCCTGAACCTCAGCGATATTTTCGACACTTCGACCAACCCGTTATCTCACTGACACGCCAACATCACACAACGAATATATGTAGACTCAAATTTTTGCACTAAACTTGTTATTGCCTGTCTACTAGGGCGAGAATTACGATTGAAAATTGGAGTTAACGCTCTTAAAGTTGCAATCACCGACTCCGAATTTCGGTAGAAAATTTTTATAATTTGCAGACATTGCTCGTTCATGTACTTTCCCATGATGATAATGTTGGATCTACTGAATAAATTGACAGTGACAGTTTGATGATTAGAGTGTGTTCACAAATTAAATTCAAAGTTATCAAGTCCCGATTGCAAAACCCTTTATTAACATTCCCAAATCTACCAAACCTCTTAGGGATCTAGCGATAAAATTACTTATTATGCCTCGACCTATCCACTGGTATACAACAAGTCCATAAAAAAAATAATAGTTGCGCCGAACATCAAACTTTCCGCCAAGTATGACGATCAGGCAAAAACTTTTTCAATGATCCAATACCATATTTCTGATCACTCTAATTTCAATCGTTGCTGTACGCAAAAATCTCATTAAATCCTGATCCGGAGGTAACAACATTAGTTGCTTCAGCAAGAAACCCGGAAACTGAGCCGGGCTCATATCAACGAATGCTATCCAATCCAGTAAAACTGCCCCATCTTCTAAAATCGTAGACACCGTTACAGTCATTTAAACTTTGTAGGATAAGCAATCAGTAAAATGTATAAATAGCAATCACTTTAATTAAATAAAGCCAGATTTATTTTCACTGTCAAATTGATGTCTCACTTCTATAAATAGCTGTCGCCATACCAAAGTTTGGGTGGTTATTTATTAAACCTCCCTAACAAAGCGTTATTTCTTTTAACAATCAACTTTAAGAAATCAGAAACTATTGTTTTTAAGATGCCTTTGTCTGTGGTACTCGTATCTGCAGATACGAGAAAGAACTGGCTAAAGTTTTCAGTCATGGGAGAACACGAGCGGCCACTTGCTTGTAGGCCTTGGAGTCTGGCTAGATCAATATCTATATTTTAGTATATTTTAAGTAGCATCAAGGGTTTGTTTGAGTACATTTATTAAAAATACATTTGAAACGAAGAATAAAATGAGTTGCCGTGTGACAGTAACTTTTCTTACCATTGACAAAGCATGACATCCATTATTAATTCATTGTTTTGAGCACGATGTTACTGTTTGACATGACAGCCTAGTCAAATTCCAAATGAACTAATACTTACATATCTTTTCTGAACCACAGCAAGTATATTCTTAAAGCCAACCACTTACCTGAAAAAAGGTATACAAAAAAAGAACATGTTAAAAATCACTGTCCAAATATTTTTTTTTGTTTTTAAATAGCAAATATACACATATAAATATTTTTAAAATTTAAATTACTCCAAAATACAGTCAAACAGAAAAATGAAATCCCCGTTGCCTAAAACTTCCCATTTTGATATACTCGTGCTTGATTAGGCTCGAATTAAAGAGTCCTTTTTTCAAAAAAACACAGCAAAGTATAGAAGATACAAAGACTACGACAACATGCGGTAGAAGAAATAAATATAGAAAAATATAAAAAGTTTTCGTTTTCAATTTCAGCCAGGATTAAGGATTCCTTCCTGCCTCGCTAATCTATTTTCATTGATTTTAAATTGAGTTGAAGTAAGGAAATATTTCAAATAACTTCCACTTGCTGTTATATGGTATTTTTATCCTGCTTTCTGTTTAAAAAGGATTACTGAGTTCGGAAGGAGGAAATTCTTGCAGCAATCGTATTATCCAATTATTGATGAGAGCCAATTTTACGACCATATGCACATGCTTGTCTAGGGGCAGAACTCATGGTTCCGAACTTCTGATTCATCACGGCAAGGTAAAAGGACTTTCATACTCTACCTTCTGATGAGTAGGCGTTTGAACATGCGGTAAAGACGGCATTTTCCCGAGGGAGTGGACTTGTTTTTTTTTGTTTTTTTTTTTATTAGTCGCCAGCACACGCATAGGCTTTTAGATCTGGCGCGGTTACGTACTGCTGGTGGAAATAAGTGAAAGAATATTTTCTTTAAATCGGAATATGTTGAAAAGCAAAAAAAAAAATAAACTCATGAAAAATCTTTTAAGTTCGTCGTTTAAGCACGACGTATGTGTGTGCAAAAGTTTGATCGGTTATTCTTATTGCAAGAAAAGTAGTGTGTGAGTGTATGAATTTCCCAGACGTACAAATGAGGACCTTACTTTTTATTTCTTTGCCAGGACATTCGCTGTGGTAGGTGAAGTGAAAGACAGGTGAAAGGACGATTCAGGAATTGAGTTTATCAGATGTGTTCCAATGTCGTTTAGGTGTGTGCGAGAAGGATATTACTTAAAGTAAAAGAAAATACTTTTAGTCGTAGTCCCATTCGTAGACTTACTCTTATTTTTATTCGTACAAAGACGAATTCAGCAAAAAACCGCTGAATGAGGAAGAAAACAGGAAAGAAATTCTATGATGCGATGATGTTTTACTGGTTTTTGAGGTTGTTGTTGGTGATGGGGGAGGAATAACGAGGTACTGAGCTCTTTGGTGCATTGAAAAACCGTAAAAGAAATTCACTCTATTTTCTTTCATTTTCTTTTGTTGTTAGTACTTTAACAATAGTTTAATCTTTTTTGTGACCCTTGGCATATTTGCGATTCTCTTTTGTTACAATTTACAACACTAAATTGGAGCTAAGATATTATGGGATTGGTACGAGTAGCTTGGAGATTGGTGACACATTTATAAAAAAGTAAAAGCAGGGAATGATGGATTTTTCTTTTGTGTAATTGACTTGTTTTTGTGAATTTTCTTCAAAAGTCAAATGCAAAGAACATAACAAGGATGCCAAAGTTGAGCAGCATGTATCCGATCATTACACTAGGTTAGCGTGCAAAATGCATGAGATCTCCTACTTTAAAAAGCCTAAGTTCAATAAATGCTGATCATTAAGATTCCGAAGTTAAAAAGCCGAAGTCAGAAATTAAAGTCAGAAGTCAAAAGTAGGGATTAAGATCTGAGGAGGCCGAAGTCGAAGTCGTAGTCATGTGTCAAAAGTCCAAAGTCACTCGGAATTAAGGAGTCAAAAGTCAGAAGTCAGAAATCAGAAATCAGAAATCAGAAGTCAGAAGTCAGAAGTCAGAAGTCAGAAGTCAGAAGTCAGAAGTCAGAAGTCAGAAGTCAGAAGTCAGAAGTCAGAAGTCAGAAGTCAGAAGTCAGAAGTCAGAAGTCAGAAGTCAGAAGTCAGAAGTCAGAAGTCAGAAGTCAGAAGTCAGAAGTCAGAAGTCAGAAGTCAGAAGTCAGAAGTCAGAAGTCAGAAGTCAGAAGTCAGAAGTCAGAAGTCAGAAGTCAGAAGTCAGAAGTCAGAAGTCAGAAGTCAGAAGTCAGAAGTCAGAAGTCAGAAGTCAGAAGTCAGAAGTCAGAAGTCAGAAGTCAGAAGTCAGAAGTCAGAAGTCAGAAGTCAGAAGTCAGAAGTCAGAAGTCAGAAGTCAGAAGTCAGAAGTCAGAAGTCAGAAGTCAGAAGTCAGAAGTCAGAAGTCAGAAGTCAGAAGTCAGAAGTCAGAAGTCAGAAGTCAGAAGTCAGAAGTCAAAAGTCAGAAGTCAGAAGTCAGCAGCCAGAAGCCAGAAGTCAAGAGTCATAAGTCAGAATAAAAATGGGTCCACGAATCATAGTAACTAGTAAGAATTTATACGCCGCAATTCACAAGTCACAAGATCAAACTTTGGCAATCGGTAATACGGATCACGATGTCCTTATACGAGTATGTCAATTTCTCTGGAAGTTTTTCTTGTTATTTTTGACTGAAAATCCTAATTCTATATGTCATTGGGACATTTTTAAAGACTTCCTTACCTCAATGTTTATTTATTAACTATTACCCTTTGACCGATAGAAATGGAAAACGTATCCTTTTCCTTTTATCTGTCTGTCAGGAACGTTACATATTGCCGGAGCCTATTTGTCGGCTTAAATTCATTTGTTGTGATTTCCTCTTACAAAAAGTAAGTCGAAAACTTTCGTATTTTCTTTTTTACTTTTTCCTCTTGCTTTTTACCAATTCCCTACTACAATATACATATGATGAAGCCAAGGTAGAGGGGTGAAAAGTTTCCAAAACTGATAAAGTTTTTGAGTATATGAATAAAAAGGGAAAATCCCGCAAGGTTAGGTTTATATATTTTTTTTTCTGTTCAAGGCTGTCAAGTTGTTCACATCACTTATTCGAAAATCTATTGGGAGTTTTCGTGAATGACAAAACCTTCATCAACGACCATTGTCCTTTAATACAGTTAGGTGAAGTACGCAACTAAGGGATAGTTAAATGGAAAATTTTTTTTTTTTTTTTTGGAAGATCAAAATAGAAGGATATGGGAGAAGATATTTATTGAGTTCAGCGAGGTTAGATTGGAAATAGGAAATTAAGTTATAACTTTTGAAGGGACATATGGGTGTAGTCTAAGTTCACAGGATTTCGATAGGTATGTAGTATTAAACGAGGCGATTGTGTATGAGAATTGAAGGCAAAACGGCGAAGAGACGAAAATATTTGGAATTGAGTTCTGGCTTGAAGTTTTTCAAGTTCACGTTCTAGTCGCTTCGGCCGATGTCGTTCTCCTTCTCGTGATACATATAGAACATTCATTCTCCATTGATATTTTCCACTACAGTCAGGCCAAAAATCACCGACCATTCAAGGTTTTAAGATAAGTTTTTTTTTCTATATAAATGTGGGATAAGCCGGGTTGAAGTTTGCGAAAGCTGTACAGGAAAAATCGAAGAGGTTAAATAAGTGGCTGAATGAATCATTGTTGTCCAAGAATTATGCGTAAATGCCTGAATCTTTCTGGATTGTCAATAAACGCCAGTCATTATTTTTCAATCAATATGACTGAACTGGTGCGCAGAAGATTGAACATGTACGGGACGTAGTGCCATCTCTTCAAGCTCGTTGAACTACAATTTTTCACGCCAAATAAAACAAAATTTGTTACTATGCCTTTGTAGCGCTCTACGTCCCCATCTTCATGGTCGAAGAAGCATGGACCATAATCGCACCACTCTGTAGAATTGACTGAGAGAGTAAAATTTGTCGCAACACTTTGTCTTCAATATTTTCATTTTTTACATTGTACGCTCATCAGAATTCGAGCTGAACCTGACGCTCAGCTAACAAGTCTCTCCAGTTAACCTGGTCTTTAGATAACTGCCTCTAGTTGCGCATTCCAAGTCTATTGTGTTTCCCTTCTATTTACTTGTACGAGTCATCTAACGTGAGGTCTTCCTCTACAGCATTGTCCCTCCGGGTTAGATTAGAAGACTCTGCGGGCCGCAACATTGGTTCCATTCGCTCTACAGGTCCTAGCCATCTCAGGCGACTGATGCACAGTTTCCTGACTAAGTTGCTGTGGGTCTACACTTCGTAAAGTTCGTCCTTGAATCTTCTGTTCTGAAGCCCCTCAACACAAATAGGACGACTTGAGGACATCTTCATACGGGTCTACACTTCGTAAAGTTCGTCGTTGAATCTTCTGTTCTGAAGCCCCTCAACACAAATAGGACGACTTGAGGACATCTTCATCCGCTTCCGATAGAGCCTGGATGATTAAAGTTTTATACATAAAGTCTCATTTGCTTTTCGGAATACGGTCTTTGTATCGATATGGTTAGAAGTTCAGTACCGTCAAGAAATTCACTTGGTGTTAAGCTTCTTAATGATTTCCAGGCCATATATGACACCTCTTATAGAGACGAGTTATATGAGGCATAGTCTTATGTTCGTTCGACTGAGCAGGATGAAAATAGAAACTTTCGTTACACTACTGTTGACTGTTGATGCACAAAGAGGAGTTATGTATGGAGCTTTGTCAACATGACACTTTGAGCGAAACCTGGATGAAACATAGACTGCTGGTAATGTCATCGGTATGGCTTCACAATACTTCTTTGATGTGTTGGCCCCTATAAAGTCAAAATTTGTAACTTGACTACAACGATAGTGGTTTACGTAACTGCTGGATCAGTGGATTACGATTGAGAGTTCGAGTATTCGGACTATTTGTGCATTGGTTTGACCGCAATGTGATTTATCTATCTCTATTTTTTTGATCTATAGAGTTCCATTATAGATGTTAAGCTTAAAGCAAAATGTATAACTTTACAATAACTACCTTGATCTGATATGGAGTGCATATCATAAGGCCTCTCAAACTCAGAGCTTCTTACACGATGTTTGAAATTACTTGGATACAATAATGACATTGACATCATTGATAGAAAGCTGCGAATTGGCACAGGTGCAATCGCTTAAGCTTAAAAATGTGTTTAGCAGTAAACGAGGTTAAACCCAGGCTACCAACAAAAGGAGATTGTACAGCTCAATGAGCCGGACAGTATGTCGCAACGCCTTATCCTTTAGGAAGTAAAGGTTTGTGTCTTCATTGCGTAGAGAGACAACGCGGTAGAAGAAAACCTCGTCTTATGTGGAGTTCTGTCGGCCTGACATATAAAGCGCTTCGTCAGTTTTTGGTGCGCATGATCGATCGTCTAAACCAGCTGATGGACGAATCATTGATTAATCAACATGCAAGGATATACTATTGAACAATATCTATTACTTGAATATATGGACATGCCAGACCCGTGCAAAATGTGGTTTCAATTAGATGGCGTAACACGCTATAGAGCAGATCAACACATCGATTCATTGAAATCACACTTTGACGAGAATCTGGTTTCGCGACTCAACTTAACTCAACACAACTACCTTCTCTAGGACCATCTGAAGGCATTGTTCAGCAACTACAGACAACTTGGATAAAAATATTGTGACACACGAGCTGATCTACTCAAGGAAGCAGTCAAAAAATAGGACTAAAATTGGAAAAATTGTGTGGAAATTTTGATGCGTATACAAGATAACTTGAGCGAAAAGAGCATTTCAAACCGACCTTGAATGTCAGGGGACTTATTTTTACTGACGGCCGTCATCACCAACAAAAAAATATGGACCAACGACGCCGCCGACATGAAAATCACACCAAATAGCATATTTTGCTTGTTGACAAAGTCATTTAGCCAGAAAAGACTTTGATGACTCATACGGGTGTAGGCTGAGATTCTTTCGCAAAATTCGCCACAATTTTGTTTGGGTCGCAGATGCTTTTACGGCCTAAATATTTTCACTACTCCTTGTATTTATTTCTCTCACTAGCACCGAAACATTAAGAACGCCGCTTCTTAGTTTGATAAACAGATTTCTTGGTGCATAAAAAATTATAATCCATAAATCATTAGCCATACTCGTATCTATATGTCTATACCTACATTTAACTCACTTTCCTTACTCTACGTCTAGGTCCCAAGTATAACTATGTACGCTTCGACACTTGAACTGATTCTAATGGAACGAAGTTCAATTGAACTCTTCAATTAGTAGTAAACCGTCGTCTTGGATTGGTGAGGAAGTGTTGCATTGAAAAATATCTCTTCTGTCTGTAACTATGGATACATTTTTACCAATACCATTTGTGGGTCTTATAAGTTTATCTTATCTGCAATCAAGATAAATCCTTTTCAAATCTATTTCGGCAATTGCTCTTTCTTTGGAAGCAATTCCAACCAAAGACAACTCTAATCGGATATGCCTCTGAATCTACATTTCATTTATACTTCATTTAACCGTAGCCCTCTTCAGCAATCTTTAGCAATTATATTCTCAAAGTACTCGACATTTAAAATCAAATACAAGTAGATATACAACTTGTAAAATCCGCAGATAACGATCCAAAGTTATTAAGGCACTAGCAAGTGCCTTTACTCAAAGCAGACCCTAAACTTTCAACTTTACGTTCTCAATGACATGAAGCCGATTATGTTGCCTAACAACTAACCATCCCCACTTAAGCACTTGGAATTCTACAGCTATGTATCTGCAGCTGGAGCTACGAGTACAAAGAATTTAAGGATAATTTCCACATTGCACAAAGCCAAGGAATACAGGACGACTAAAGCAATCGAAAAACCCAAGGAGACTAAGCCAGATGCTGTTTATACGTTTATCCGCATTTTGCGGCACAAACAACACTTTGTGCAATTTCAACCGCAACCAATTAGATTCTCATTTTGTGCACTAAAAACGGCAACCTTCGGGAGTATGATAACGTTATCCCGTTCCGTCAAAAATGATACTATTGACAACATAATCGTAATAAGGACTTGAGTGGAAACAGTGGTAGATTCGAGTACTTGTGATAGTAGCCAGACTGATGCCACAATTTTCACTTCACTTTAAGCTCATTAGCAGATTTGACTTGAATATCCTTGTAGGGAATATAAGTACAAGTAATTTCCTTTCATATCTGTTTTGTATTCTTCCAAGTGGTTATTATTTTTTTTCTTCTTTTTGTAGTACCAAGGAACTGATAGTGAGAACAAAAGTCAGCATCTGGATTGTTGCTGGTCTACGCCAAGTTTAAGTGCTTGCTTACACTTTATTATCTTTTGGCATCATAACCTAATGTAAACCTCTATAGTCGCATTGGTTCTACTTACACTTGTATAGCGTATGTATATCATCTCACACTTACGACTTTACTCGTATCCGCAAGGCGTTTTTCTTAAAAGAGCTTTGGTTTACCAAGGGAAAACATCAGGATACAGCAAAATATAAATACAAAGGATACACTCAACTCTGGTTAAATAAGCTGTGGCAACAAAACTCATGTCACTTGCAGCAGTCACAAGCTGAGATGGCAAGTAAAAGAGAAATTTGTAGCTTCAGTTACCAAGGACTACTAAGGAGTGTTCCAATGAACATTCCAACGAGCACCAAGAAGTACCAAGATCCTACATAGCAGGATGAGTAAGTGAATTGTTTCTTTTCTTTGCAAACAACAGCCATAAAGGATATAAGGTGAAATCTTCATTTTTTTTTCTGTTTCTTGTTTTTTGGCCCCTTCCCCCGTTTCTTAATAAATTACACGCATAAAGTATGAAAAAGTCTAAAACATGTCAGGGCGACTAAGATGGCTCACAAGGAATGCACGACGAAACTTTTCAAATAAATTCAAATTATTTGTCCTGGCGGGAAAATTTGACTTAAGGGGGCCCATGTACTCGTATGTTAACTTTTTCTTAAATCTAATTTTGTGTTCCTTCCTACTTCGGGTAATTGATTAACAGACATAGAGAATGAGATTCTGATAGAAATTGAGTTGGATGTGAGCATATAAGTATTTGTGAACGTTGCCGAGGGTGGTATCTAGTCCTGCTAAAATGGAGTTTGGAAAAATACCTTTCAAAGCAAATGGGGAGTAAGAGAAAGACTTGAATGGAGTACCGAAAAAAAGTCATCGGGGATTACTTCGACATTCTGTGCTTTAAAGAGAAGGGAAACTAGTTAAAACGAACGAAATAGAACAAGTCGTAGTAGACCATTACATTTTTGAAGGGTGTTGGTGTACTCCAAAACATGCCTACTTGAAAAATGTTTCATGATACAATTATTTGATATGAGGGACTTCAGCTTACTCCACAAGGTATCAAATATATATCTACCCAAGCTTCAAGATTGAAACACATGCCCAGTGTATGTCAAATTTCTGCTTAAGAACAACAAGAATGCCGACGATTTTTTGAAAACTTATGCTCATATCCAATTGAGAATGGAAACTCTTACCGGCGGACGCAGCCAGTCGTAACGGAGCTATAAAAGATATGAGGTTCGGGTCCTGAAAATCCTCCTCTGAGCCTTGCCTAGCAAATTCGTTGGCGATTTCATTTCCCGATAACCCATTGTGGCCTTGGATCCAAAAAAGATTCTGTGAATTTGACCTTCCGACTAGGTTCAGTTCAGTTGGTATTTTCGAACTGAACTTAATTGCAGCTTGGCTGTCGCAATAGGTGCAAATACCTTGCCCTCTTCACCCATTCTTCAAAATATAGAGCGTAGCTATCAGGATTTCGTATATCTCCGCTTGAAAAATAGACGAAAGTTTTCCTAACGCTGAGTGAAAGAAATAAAATGCTGTTGCCCTTTAAACAGACACTAGCATCGCATCCTAAATTGGTTTTGCGCCAGCCATGAAAACTCGACTACATTCTGTTTCTGGCTCAGATGCTGACCGAAATCAGATCTGGGAATAAGGAAAGTCGATTTTGTACTTTTGTAGCGCCAGGAGTTCTGATGTAATTGCATCACACATCATGTCCATGAGACCAAAGTCAAAAGACAGTCAGCACACAAGGTCGTCAAAGCACTAGTGCGTGTTGTACTAAAGACCACCTCTCTGTAGAAGGACGGAAGATGGCTTTGGTGGTGCAGCTCATTATATGAATATCAAGTGGATGGAGATTCATCAATGCGTCTAGAGCAGAAGCAGGCATGCCAGGGCATCCATCCAGCCAAGATAGACGGTTCTTTGGGGTCTGGTAAAAGGGTAAAAGTGACATATTTTCGTGAAAGTTTGCTTCGACGTCAAAAGACCCTGCTCAGTAAAAAGCCCATGTCTTGCGGAAAGCTCATTTCCAGAAGGCTGACAGCGCCTTTAGGACTTTCAGTAAAAATATATTTAGGCAAAAGCAATGTGTTATCAAGGAAGACAATCGAATACTTGGTTTTAGCGAAGAAAAGGATAGTGATGCCTTTAAGCATTGGATGATTTCGACCAATCAGCTTTCTCCTGGTCGCAAAGAGAACAGAATCGGTTTTGTAGGGATTGACTAGTGCACAAATCATCAGCCACATGTAGAGCACGTTTTAGAGCGCATAGTTACCAGGCATTATCCTACAGAGAGTATAGCTACATCATCTGCATATGCAGATCACATATTGGACGCAGCCAACATCCGCCATTACTGTCCTATTCACTAACATTGCTTTAGTCATTATTAAATGCCATGATGTCTAGCCGAGTTACACATGACGTCAAGAGTTGCGTCGTTCGAAATCACCCTCACTATAGGTGAAAATGACCACCGTGTATTCCTTCTTGTCTTGTCTCTTAAGCTTTCATAACAAAATTTTAAAACTCTCAGGGTATCTTCTGCGAGGTAGACATGTTGTATCTTAGACAGAGGATGCATTCGCATGGTTTTCAACATGAAGGGAGTCAGACTAGTAGTTTTGAAGGTCTTTACGAGCGTGTTCTCATCTTTCCAATTCTCGATATAAAGACTTAGTCTCCCTGCCAGTGTTAAGAGTTACCAGCAGCTAGTCTATGCTTCGATTTTTAAGATTCCAGTTTTCTTCGAAATTAGTCTTTAGTGACTCGTTTAGAAGTTTTCTATTGTAGTTTCCTTACGTTATCGCTGCATATGTGTATTATACTATTGAAATGAGGTTCTGCACGATTATTTCTAGCTAGTAATGCTAGTTCAGTACTTGGTATTGGGGAGAATTATTCAGGTTCTGATCAGCTTCTTTTATCTTTCGTTTTGTTCTGAGTTAAGGGGAAGCATTAACACAGTCGCTTATATCGTCCGTAAAGGATGTGCTGTTTCAAGCGGACTCCTCCTCTTCAACAAAGTCGAGATCGGAAGCAACTATAAAGGCAGATACTTTGCGTATTTTATCTGTTATTTACAGCATAGCTCACACCCCTTACGACTGCACATTTCGCTGCTTGCGAAATATAATAATACAATACAAGCGAATGCTTATCTAACGAGTTGTAAGGCATAAGCTTGTTATCTGTCATAGTCGTTTTTACGATTGATTTTGTACTAATTTCCAACAACCTGTTTTAGCTCACTCGAAAATATACGACGCGTCTTCCTCGAAAATCCTTCACTTGTTCTGTGGCGCGACTGCTGAGGGAGATTATCAATACGTTAAGTGAATTGGAATGCATGATCTAATTTGAAATATAACTGTGTTAGTGCTTAAATTGTATCCATCTGATGCACAGATTTGAATTTACGAAGATATGAAGCCTATGTCTGCCAGTAGCTTTCCAAGTAGTACTTGCTGACAGCTGAGACAACAATTCATAGATAAAGAAAACTGTCAGCTTTTTAACTTACGACCGAGTTAAGGAAAGCTAAATGAAAGGAACTTTAAGGAGTCAAGGGGCCAGGTTCTGAAAGCATTAACCTTCAACCTTATTATGAGTGCGAAAGAGTAGCCATATAAGGTCACAAGTTACAAGTAATGCGTACTCATGTAAAAAGCAGCTCGACGTGTTGTTCTTTGATGATCCACACAATGACATATAATTGACTTATATTGTATATTAATATTTCGAAGGATGTATCTTCGATGAATTTGCTGAATTCCGTAGGGATGCCAACAGTACTGATAGCGTACTTTACTGAGAATGTTTACAAACATTTAGTGGTCGTGCACAATTGCTTGCTCAGTTCGAATTCCAGGTTGAAATGTCGGAAGGAAACTTCTATCATAAGACGGGATATTGCAAGAGCAAGATTGTGTACACCATTCACACCCATCAAGGCAGTCAGTTTGCTTCCCAACCGGCGTTGAAATCCACCGTCTTTTTCATCCTCACTTAAAGCCGTTCGCTATATTAACTTTTTTGTCCAATAAAATATCCGGTCAATACATGCTTCTACTGTGTAAGGCACCACCATTCTTGTTCGAACTCACGAAGCTGGCTTACTGAAGAAAGAAAGAATGTGTTTCGCAATGTTTAATTCTCGTTTTGATGACTTCGATACTTCAAAACCAATTTATCGATGGCACCACAGGTAAACCTGAATCATGCCCAGCTAGCAGCACATTAATCTTTTCTAGGGAAGCTGAATCTCTCTCATTTTTGGCTAGACTGTATGTCTAAGAAGCTTGTCAGGTCAAGCCGAAAATGATTATTACAAGCTTCGGAATATGGACACTTTCTACATTAAGAAGGTTGAAAAATAATGGCTGGGTTAAATTTTGACTTCAAATTAAGGATTTTATGATTGTTAAAAAATGCCTAGCCTACAGCTAAAAGGCTTATGTTTAAATTATGCCATGTGAACATAGTTCGGAGAACTAGTCTTTGCTCTTAGATAAAAACTTCAAGACTAAGTTTTTTATTTTTTAATTTGAAATACTGAATATCTTACACACTCAATGACAGTTAACAGTTTTTGGCCTATTTTCCACCCTTTTCCACATCTACTATCACGGCAAGTAGTTTTCAAGCAGTTTTTCAAATTAACGCTTAATTAACTTTTTAGTTTAGTTTGGTAGTTTTACTTTATTTCACATCAATTTCTTTCAAAGTTAGATTTTTCGCGAAGCCATACTGGCCTTTCAGCAGAAGGTTGGGTTTAATATTTTAGATTTAAATTAACACAATTGAGCAATTGTGTTTCTTTTGTAATTCAAAGATAAATACGTATTTAAAAGGTTATAAGAAAAGATTTACGAAAAAAAAAGTGCTAATGGACTTTGGATAACAGAAATTCTTTAATAATCTTTTTTCTACTTTTAAAATTTACAATATTTTTTAAGTCTTGCGGAAGTTCATTGAAAATTGAAGGAACACTATGTGCAAGTTTTCTTCTGCCATATAGCTGTATGTTGTAGCTATTTTAAGGATTCCATACCTCAGTTTCGACTCAACCAGGGCATATTAAACTTGTTTTAGAATCTTTGAAGTAGAGTAATTTTCTAAGTAATTAAGCCCGAAAAGTGTTCCCTTTAAATTCAAACGTAAGTTATCAATATGTTCATTCTAAAGAAAGTGACTATTGATGGTTACTCCCAGATATTTATAACTTTTGACAAATTCTATTGTTAGATTAGCCTGTGCACTTGAACAAGCATTATTCTGCATTTGTATCATCGGCTGTCTTCTTGTTATATGTAGTGCATCATTTTGGTCTTGGTACAAATAGGACAATAGGATAAATTGTATTGGGGCCTATTTGGAGCCCTGTGGAACCCCATAATGTATCCTTCTTTCGCAGCTGTAAGCTTCCTTAATTCCTACGAGAAAGGTAATCCTTAACTCCTCGTACTCCAATTCAAACCATCATTAGTTTTTGATGGTTTAGTGTGTAGAAAATTTTACTGAAATCCATAATTAGTACCAGAACGTGATGGTTTTTGTTTGAACTTTCTTTAACATAGTTTGCGAACTCCCCCACACGTCTACCAATGCTTTTGTTTTTTATGGAACCCATACTGCGGGTTATCAATAAGTGAGTGATTTTGAATGAAAGGTAGCAGCCGTCTCATTATAACCTCTTCCAGACATTTATTAATTACAGGTAAAAACGATATTGGTCTATACTATAGTTATTGATGTCGTTTTTTTTCCTGCTCTGTATACAGGTCATATCACTGCTGTTTTTGGCGCTTGAGGGATCTTAGCTTGATGCAGGCTCATGTTAATAATTTGAGATATACAGTCGACTCTCGATAATTTGACACTCGTTAATTTGAATCTCTCGTTAATTTGAAATTTTTTCCCGGTCCCTTGTAAAATACTCGATAAATTGAATACAATCAATATTAATTGGTCCCCTCGGTAATTTGAAGTTGAAGAAATACACACTGAAGGAATACAGTTTAACATCTTACCCGACGACATTCAACAATTTGAAGTCAGGCTTTCCTACTCTCTATAACTTGAAGCGTTTTTCATGAACCGGCCTGTCATTTGTTTACATATACGAGTATGTTCAGACCTGTCGAATGAGATATGCATATGTGTAGGTTCGCAGTCTAGTTTTCTTTCAAACGTTGAAGTGGGTTACGTTAATTTTTATTTGTGTATTTTAAAGTATCAAAATGAGTTCAAGAAAAAACAAGTGTCTTTCCATAAGTGAAAAAAAGCGTGTGATTGAAGCTAGGGAGGAACAGAAAATTACAGACTTTTTTTCAAAATGAACATGTTTGAAGGAATAAATCACGAACTTTAATCAAACTCTCGTTTAGTTGAATTTTTGCTTCCTTCCTCTTGTTTATTTGAACACTTGCTATTTTGAAACCTTGGTAATTTGAAAATTTTCTCTGGTCCCTTGAGTTTCAAATTATCGAGAGTCGACTGTAATAGGTGCAATGCGTCCGTGTGTGCTTTTATTGGGTTCTACCACATGAAATGTCCGATTTTATAGTAAAAATATAAAAGCCAATACAGTGCAACCTCGATATAACGAAACTGAAGCAAATTAGAGAATATTCATTATAGCAAGTAATTCGTTACTATGAGGTTCGTTATATAGAAGTTGGGTTAATAATAAGAGATAAAACTAAGAATAATGACAAAATGCATTACTTAACATCAAACCACAATGATTGTCTTACGACATACTGGTTATGTCTGAACATGTCCAGACATGAATTATTGTGAAATTGAGTGTGTATAATTTATAGGATTCGTTATGTAAAGGGTATAAGTATACAATTCGTTAAATAGAGGTAATTATAATTTCACTTTATATTTTGCAAAGATTATAAAAAGGTTTTTGACAAAAGTATTCGTAAAGTAAAGGTAAATTTTGCATTAGCTCTTACGCGCAGTACTAGGGGAATGAAATCTTCAAAGGCTTTTATGGCCTCTGCTCGGTTCCGGAAGACCTTTTGCCGGCAAAATGAATCTAGATTGCGGAAAAGATGGTAATCCGTTGGTGAAATATCAGGAGAGTACGGTGAATGCAGAAGAATTTCAAATCCCAACTGCAACAGTTTTTGCACCATTACTGGTGAGTTATGGGGTCTAGCATTGTCATGCAAAAGCATCGGACCGTTCCTATTGACCTACGAAGGTTGCTTTTCAGCCAATTTGGCATGCAATATGTCGATTTTCTCAGAATATTTGATAGCGTTTATCGTTTCTCTTGATTGAAGAAATGAGAAGTGGATTGGTCCTTTCGATGTCCACCAAATTGTCACAACCTTTTATGAGTGAAGATCGGGCTTGGGGGTGTGTTTTGGTTTTTCAACTGCATTCAACCACTGCCCAGATCGTTTAAGA
Source organism: Volucella bombylans (assembly GCA_949129095.1). NCBI lineage: Eukaryota > Metazoa > Arthropoda > Insecta > Diptera > Syrphidae > Volucella > Volucella bombylans. Next base: position 19,158,520 of record OX422142.1, on the reverse strand, counting down.
TTATCATACAGTATCCACTTTTCATCACAGGTGACTATCCGGTGCAAAAACGGTTCAGGTTGGTTTCTTAATGTAAATGATGCACAGATTTCCAGGCGCCGCGCCGTAGTTTTTGGGATTCGTTCAGTTCATGGGGTACATACTTATTAAGTTTCTTTACCTTTCCTATGAGAGAAAGGTGCCGGCATCGTCGTCAACTAACGCTTCCGGCTCAACACGTGGTTCATTTTCGAGGCTAAAATATTCCGAGCGGAACATTCCAAACCAACGTCGTATAGTGCGTTCGTTTACCGCTACATAATCAAATGCGTTATTATTGTTTTTCATTGCCAATGACGCATTGTGCCCCATTTTAAATTCGTAAAGTTCATTCGAGAACTTCTTATTACCGACTGAGCGAAAATCGGACATTTCATGTGGTACAACGTAATAAAGGTTTTCCAATAGGGACTTGACAACTTTGAATTTAATTTGTGAACGCACTCTTTCACTAATCATCAAACTGTCACTGTCAATTTATTCAGTAAACTCAACAATTGGGCCATATTTTCTCATCGACGATAACCATCGTCACGTTACTGTGAATGGTCAGCGTTATCGCGCCATGATCACCGATTATTTTTGACTCGAATTGGAAGATATGTTCTTGGACGACATGTGGTTTCACAATGCCACAAACCACACAGCACACGCTACAATCGATTTATTGAAGAGTAAGTATGGTGAGCGTGTTATCTCAAGAAATGGGCCAGTCGATTGGCCGCCTCGTTCGTGCGATTTAACAGCGCTTGACTATTTTCTGTGGGCTACGTTAAGTCATTGGCTTATGCCAACACGCCGACGACGTTGGAAGAGCTCAGAGCCAACAATGAACGCGAAATAACGGCCGTTTCGACCGAAATGTGTGGCCGAGTCGTTAAAAATTTTGTCCAACGAATCGACCATATGAACGAAGACGAGTTCCATTCATAAATGTTTTGATTGTACTTCTAGGCGATAATAAAGTTTTTGAAATATCTCAAATGGTTTGTGTTTTATTTAAAAAAAAATTTACAAGTCCATATTGGAAAACCCTATATATCGGCCGCTCTGATGACTTCGAAAAATAGAGAGTTTTTTACAGCTAAGGAATGAATAAGGTTTTGTACCTCTGTCACATTTGTTTCTTTAATATAAATGGTGCTAGGTATTGTAGAATAATAAGTATAGCTTCATAATCGATAAAAATTTATCCACCAGAGAATTTTTAACAATATCATCATCCACGTTTCAATTTCGTCTCCCTATGATTTCGTTTATCAATCTTCAAGTCTTACGAGGATCACCTTGTTCCTAATATAAAAGTTACATTTTTGCATTTTTATTTTTTATTCAATTTATTGCGGAAACTCTTATACTCGGTTTCATAAGTTTTATTCTTCCACTTTCGGAAGAGCTCATCCCGTCTTTTACATTCTTCAAGTAAGTCTGCCGACATCCAAGGACTATGTTTGTATTTAGTTTGAGGACTTTTCGAAACATATGAGTTACTACATATTTTGCATGCATTTTAGTTGCAACAGTCAACATCAGTTTCACTTAGTAGTGAAATCTGTTTCACTTTTCTCCTGCTAATGTGCGAAATGCTGTACACCTGCTCTTCTTCCATGGTTGGTGCATATGAATAATACAAGAGAGGATAATGATCGGAAGTAGGGCATTCCACGACTGCCGAGTAAATTTGATTACCCGATATTTGAACTAATATATGATCAATCAATGTCGAAGAGCCCGACCGTGAGCCGCTAATATTTCATCACAATCCTTGACGTAGTTCAAGGTTTCTCCTAGATTATTACCCAATTCTACAATAAAATCGTTTGTATTGAAATCCGGTGGTCTATAAATTCAAATTATAATTTTATTGTCTTCAGTCTTTCATAAGATAAACTTTCGGAGTCTGTACGTTCGTATTCTATGTCGGTTTTGATAAACGTGGCAATGCCATCACCTAGCACCTTCCTCCAATTACGAAACTCGGGATTAAACCATTCAATTCATTTTCTTTTTCCTTAATGTTAATTTCCAATAGGACAATACTTTTTAAAGCTCCCAGTAATTCATTTCGCTTTGATCTAATGTTGAAGCATAAATAACAAAAATAAATTTTTTATTTTCATTTAAACTACACCGTTAAAATCATGCTTTACCATCTACATCTATCACCAAGGTATTCTCGTTTCCGTTTGTGTTTTCCATTTTTTAAAAACCGTTTTTTTGATTTTCTATTTACACACCCACCAAATTGAATAATTATTGTTATATTAATTTTGCTTACATCGTTAGCGGTACTTAAATATATATCAAAATAGCTTGACAAGATATCATCAACGATCATTAGATGATATCTTGTTTTGCAGGAAATATGGAAGAAATGTATTGGCACGCCAATGTGAAAACATTAAAATGCACGCATATATAGTCCTTTATGGCCTTTAAATAAAAGAATCTTGAGACTCTGGTGTCTAGCAAGAAACGATCTAATGAAACGATCGTAGCCTACATAGCTTCGCCCGGTTATGAGGTCTACTATTATTCAGAAGAAAACTCAACTATGAATAATACAAGCTCTAGCGAGCGGTAGACGCCAATATTTAGGTATAGAACAAAAGAGCTACAGGAGACTTAAGCACTCATGATAGGAAGATTTATGTTATAAGACCATAACAGACTACGAAAAGGCAAAATGTGAAAAAATCAGCAAGGAGAACCTGCACAGGCTTTCTAACAACGAATTTGAGCAAGAACAGGATGACAATTAAAATCCTTAATCCTACTCTTCGTTCTATAATGCTACAAGCCGTTGCGTACCCCAATATCACACTCCTTTAAATCGGTTAAGAATTAAGGATCTATAATTGTCTTCTTGCACCAGATAACTTGGTGTACCTCCAGCTTGTTAAACAATACTAAAACATGGATCATTTGAGACAAATTGTAGAAGCCTAAGGACATAAATATGTACATAGGTGACATAGTCAAAAATGAAACAACATTCCCGAAGAAATAAATTAAAAACGTAAGTGGAGGCGTGCCCATATATACCAACAATTTTACAAATAAAGCTGTTATCCTCATGACAATAAAGCGCTTCTGGGGATGAAAAATACAATATATCGTGGCTTAAATCAGCTCAAGCTCATGTGTCTGAAGACACTTAATCAGGCATAAGAATGCTTTATTCCTGAAGTTAATTCAAAGTTTTTACGACTTCAAATGCAAAGTCTGATATAATTTGATTGAAGACTTAATTTGACTTGTTTTATTTGCGTTCAAAAAGAACGCTTTTATGCATACGACTCAGACCTTGACGGTGTGTGGCACTACAGAAACAAAAAAATGTCTTTCCATGGTTGAACTGTTTTCAATTCCTCACTCTATAACCCGGGATAACAAAAAAATACAATTTGGTGACATATTAGCAAATAATTCCTCATTTTTTTTATTTTTTAAAAGCACGACACTTGGCTGTAGACATTCCTTTTTCTTTAAATTGTATCTCAGTCCATGCCAAATAGTTAATAAAAAAAAATATATAAAACCTGATTTTAGATATGTTAACAGAAACAGTCTGATACGAAAATATTGTTTCACTTTACTTTTTAGAAACTTTACGCTATTTAATTTAGTTCACGAAGGAAGGACTACTTTCATCTTTATGATCACAGTAGCGTGTTCCAGGTGGAAATAATTGCATTGAAAAAGTTTATATTGCACATTATGAAAAAAGACTGCATAAAATAATTAAACCCTATGGCAGTCAATGCGGATTTGTAGGAGGCAGGTGGGCATAGAACATGATTTAAATTTACGGAGAATGGTGGAGAAACATTGCGATGCTTCAAAAGATTTGCGTATTGCCCTTATCTATTTAGAAAAAGAATTCGATAAAGGTAGCTGGATTTTAATTACAATCTGCATATCTTTAAGCGAGGAGATTCTTAAAAACGGCCTTTAAGAATACCAAAAACGGGAGTTTCAAAAAGCTGCTGGACGAAATGGATAGAAACCCTTGGGAACCGCCTACAGGATCGTCATGACAAAGGTCAAAGGAAATAGAGCAACTTCAGTGACATGCCTGACAATCCAAAAAATATTATTACGACACTATTTCCAAACCAATTAGCTAACAGTTTCCATCAAGCCATTGAAATGGTGGATGAAGGGATCCACCTATTACAAAAGATGAATTGCTGCTGGCATGCAAAAATATTGGCGATAGGAAAACACCAAGCCCAAATGGAATACCAAACAGAGTCCTTAAAGTAGCAGTTGCATCGAGTTCGGACTTCATTTCCGGATCACTGGAAACTACAGCGTTCAGTGCTTCTCCCCAAAGGAAATTAAAGGAGTTCCCTATTCGTATCGCCTCATTACCCTTCTGAATGCCATAGGAACAATTATAGAAAAGGTCATTTACAACAGAATATTATATTGTCCAACGAGGGACATCGATAGCGACTCAGAACAAAAGAGGACTGTGTAGTGGTCACATAAGATATCAGAAAAGATTTCAATTCAGCAAACCGGACATTTATAATTAATGTTCTTGCAAGAATTGACGTGCTAACCTACATCCGCAGAATTATATGTAGCTACTTCAGGAACAGAAAACAAAGCTATTAAAATGACGAGATTGTCAAACACAACAACGTCCTGGGCCCATAAAACAGAAGCAGTTATTATCACCAGCTGCAAGGCAATTGAATACATGCATGGGCTCGTAGGAGATCAAGTAATAAAATCTAAACCGGCATTAAAGTATCTAGGTGTTATGATTGATAATATACGTTGGTTTAAGGCTCATCAAGACTACTTTGAGAAAAAAGCATCGATCACCCAATCCTCGCTAACGAGATTAATACCAAACATCGGAGGACGCAAATTATTCCTCTCGTACACGTACGGGCGCACAGGCAATAATCTAAGAGAGAGAGATATCGCGAATTTATAGGCTAATCGCTTTGAGACGGATTGGATCAATTGGCGAGATCCATAAGGAGAAAGGATATCTAAGTTCAAAAGTGGGAGAAACGATGTAATAATACCACATCAAAGGACATACCGCAAGTGGACATACCGCAAGTGGACATACCACGGCTGGTACTGAACCCAAAACCATCCGATTGGGAAGCCAATACACTACCACTTGAGCCACGGCCATCCAATCATTCCGAACCTAGAACCTTGGGTTAAAAGGAGAGCTGCAGAACTAAACTTTTATTTCACACAGTTTCGAACCTGCCAAATTCGGACATAATTCCTCGCCAAAACTGAAGCTTGCAGACCAGGTAGCAACTTTTCACGTGCAATCATGATTATTAAAAACGACCCTGTCAGAGGAAAAATAGGGTGAAGTTGGTCAGATAGTGACGGCCATACTAATAGAACTGAGAAGACTCGAGTTTCAAATAAGGCAAAATGACGAAGAAAATAATATTGAATGAGACAACAGAAGTAGGCAATGAAGAACCTGCTAACCAACCCCACGAAATAAGCATGGTTAGCAAGGAGAGTGGTCAAAATCAAGAATTCCGAAGTGACGTGACAACACGCAGGAATAGAAACAAACTCATACACATCAGAGATCCACAGACACATAGGCCCACAGCTCACCTTTCCCTTTCTCCCGACATAGATATACAGCATACAACCAAAAAATTCACTTCGACATTTACCCACACTGACACACAAATCCACTCCTAATTCGTAACACACCCACGTAAAACAGACAACCAGCAGACCGTCGTCGGCTTAATAAACCACAAACGTAACGAAATACGAGAACTTGCCCAACAATCGACTAACAAGCCCATGATTTCTAGCCCAAGGCTACTCCCCTGCCGCTCGAATTTATGCTTACGGCGGGCGACGATAGGGATGGTGTGTTTTACGGAGGTAAGGTTTAGTGAGTAGGAGTCTAATACTGACACCTTCACGGTGTGCAGACATGAAGCTTCCTCTCTCCCGACCAACAAATAAAAAAAATAAAAACCCTCTGACTCATTTCGGACGTTTTTTTTAAATGCTCATGAAAGCTTCATTGACGGCTCGCTATGTTCATCCATTCACATAAACTTCGTCTGTCACATAACAGCACATTACCTTATCTTAAATCTTTCTTGATTTTGAGGGTCTGGATTAATTCATTTCGTACTTTAAGAGAGAAGCGAGAATTCTCTATAGTCGTCCAGCAGAGATCGATGTCAAAGCTTCAAAACTAGATATAGCGTTATATAGCTCCTCGCTATGAACGCTGTCACATGCAGCGTTTCGATCAAAAATTCCTGGGTCTATTCCACAGCCTGCCGTAGTGTGAAAATGTGATCGATGGTGGAATTTCCTGGCCTGAAACTGTACTGATAAAGACCAATCAGGTTGTCTGGTTGAGCATATTTTACAGATGAGCTGGTGCATTTTCCCAACCAGTTCATCTCCAGCTGCCTTAAATCACTCAGGCAATCCATCTGTAACAGCAGTCCTAGTCTAAGTCAGGTGAACGGACGTCTCTGTCATCTTCATTCAGGGTGAATGGGTCATTTTGCCTGACAGCGGGCGCATATTGCGCGATCTTCAATTTCAGTTATTGCATCTAAAAGGCAAATCTGGTGATATGATTAATGCACTCCAATAGGTTGCTCTACATCAGAAATCAATTCAATTCTCTGTAGCTTCTACTGACTCGGTAACACTCTACCTTCGAAACATTTTTGGAGTTGGGATGAAAATGTCTGGCATTTCACCGATTGCAGTTATTAGGTTTCTGTTCGGGATACCATTTGATTCCCTGCTTTACATTCACCAGCAGTCTTTTAGTTCAACTGCAAATCCTCTACCGTCATTTCTGAGACTACTTTCTGATTGTTGCTTCCAAGAGCATATTGACTCGTTGTCTGAAGAGATTGGTAATTTTTCAGACCCTTTAAAACATTTTCGTGGGCGGTTTCACAAGTTGCTTACTTGGATGGAGCATTGAGGGTCATTCTTCAACAAGACTAGCTACTCAGTAATTAGATATACCCTAGATGTTGGACTTGTCACCTAGTTCTTAGATAACATGCCTCTAATCAACCTATATTGCATGTGACAATTGTGTCGCAGGATTTGATAATTGAATGTCTTGGGCATTGAAATCCAAAAAGGCTATTGGTGTTCACACTCAAATTTCATTAAATATTCGTGGCTCAAGTGACTTCCGCAACTAAAAACGTCCACGTCAAATAGCCTGTCAACTATGGAAAAGGTGACTGATTTACGACTTACCAGTAACTTTAGTTTTCGCAGCTAAAGTTATGGTGGTTTCAGTTTCATATGGCCGCACATATGTTTATCTAAACGTACCTGAGATGCCTCATTCGGAAATGTGTACTCGTATATACCGGACGTGAAATTGGCCTTTGGAATATTTTTGGCAATACAATATAGTCATAAATATATTTAGCCACCATTGACAGGCAAGATGGTATACGTTCATTTTGTTCCGGTGACCCTTTACTCTCATAACTCACTGTTTTGGTTGTGAGAAGCAAAAAAATTTGAGCAATATGCCGGAAAGACTTGTAATAAAGTACTAAGAGAAAATTAATTTTCCGCTAGATACCATACGTATAATCAAGAAAAGACTCAGCAAAATTAAGTCGAGGTTTGGGTCAAAAAACTCGTCATAGCTCCGAGTAGTACCCCCAAGACCAAAGCTTGAACAGATAGTAGAGGGGTTGTAACCTAAAACTTTTTTCCCTGTCCTTATCTTCAAGGCGATAGCGACAATGTCTTCGCTGTTTGCCTCTGCATGAGAGACCACCTTCAAGATGAACACGTCGCTACCATGAGACGTGGTGGAAAGTCTTTGAAGAACATTTTTTTTTTGTTTTTTTTTTTGGGGGCTTCATCCTTCAAAATTTTATTTTGTTATCCACGTTCGTTTGGGAGCAGTCTTTTAGAGCTTCACCTACCTTTGAGAAACTTTACACTCTTTTAACCACATGCTCACATAATGAGCAAACGGATGTTGTTTAGCTCAACTTCAAGGTAAGAGAAGGGAAAAAAGGAAAAATAAAAAGGGCGAATATAGAAAATAAAGGAGAATATGAAGACAAAAAATAGAAGAAAAGCAAAGCAACAACAACTGCTCCGTTTCCTGTTTCAGTATATTTTATAACAAATAAAGAGTTGCCGACTTCTTCATTTGTTTTTTAGTTTTTGGCTTTGTCGTTCCTTTTTACCTACATCTCGTCCTCATATAGGTTATTATGTGTATGGATGTGTACATGAGGTGTGTGTGTATGCATCCTGTTTATCTGGAGGCGGAATTTTTCAGCATCGTTTGATTTTTTTTGTTGGATTTTTTTTCCTCCTTTTTTAAACTTTTCTTCTTTTAAGGATATTAAGGTGTGTCCTAGTTCATTTTATTTTAATTTACTTCACGATACAACTCACTTAAGAAAGTTTAAGCTCTGTCTTCGCCTCTGTTGTTCTCATTCCAGAACTCCCGACAAAGTTCTGGGTTAGTCTTTTTGTAGCCTGAAGAACTTCATGCATGGTGCGTTTTTTGGTGCAGAGAAGTCGTTACCTTCTTGTTGTTGCATCCTTGAGGGCATATGTGAAAAGTCATGTGATTTTATCGTTAACCGCCTCCTGAGGGGGTAATAGGGTAGAGAGGTTTTTATTTTTATTTTCCAAGATTCCTTTGGTTTCAAAGACACCAACGAAGACCGAAAGTGTCTGTGTTATGTGTTTATATTAAGTGACGTCTACGTGTGGGTTTATGGCAGGACGGTGCTTCCAGACAACATGTGAGTCTTAAAATAGAAATAACCGTTGCACCTAAATACTCGTTTTGGACTTAACTAAAGTTTTATGTGAGCGAATTAAGATATTTTTAAATTGCAAAGTCTAGAGCAAGTTAAAGTCGCTTTTGTCTTTCATGGTGGCAATGAAGCGGCCAACTATGTAGTTGAGTTTTATTTTACAGATGTCTGCAGTAATTTTGAAAGATGCCAGGAGCAGCTGACTTCGTGAAGATGCTAAGAGGTGATTTAATGTGAATATATTTCCAAATGTTGGGTACGGATTTTAAGTCTAGGTATGGGGAAGTCCATACCTATTCATGTAATCTTTTTATTTGTATTTGCGTTCAAAACAATTTGCTAACCATAAGTGGAAGAGCCATATGAAAAGCTCGGTAATTCCTACAATACATCAAGAGTCGATTCAATTGTTGCTGTATCCACCTTGACTACTTATTTCTGGCCGCTAATACCCAAACAAAAGTGCAAACAAAAATCAAAATCTTAGAAAAGTCAGAAAAATACTCTATCAATTAGAAGGACAAGACAACCAGCGGATCTCCTTTCTTATTTGCTCACATGGCGTTGCCGGCTTGTTGGCTTTGATTCATTTAGAGTGTATGTAGTATAAACAAATATTCACGACGAAAAGAACCCCACAATTTTTTGTCCAATCCCAAAGAAAAGAGATCTCCTGAAATGCGCCAACAACAAAGAAAAAGGTTTCCTCAGCATCGCATATAAAATTTTGCCTACCGTATTATGTGAAAGACTAAGGCACTTCGTCTACACTCTGACCGACTGACCCTATCAGTGTGGTATTAGACCAGGAAAGTCCACCAGAGGTCAAATTCTCAGAGCTAGGAAAAAACTTAAGAGTTCCAATTCGATACACATCACCTCTTCAACAGTTTCAGAGAAGCATATGACAGTATTTAGCAACATTGCTGAGTTCCGTAAAGGTCGGTAATGACAAAACCGAGACCTTCAATGTCAGAAAAGGACTTAGACAAGGCAATATGTTGTAATCTGATTTTTTTTTAAATATCGTTCTTGAAATAATTATGAGAAAGTCACAGTTCAACATCGGAGGCACCAACTTTCTGAAGTCTGTTCAGTAATGGAAATACCACAAGAATAAACTGTCAATGGAGTGTTTGCGACGTCGGCTCCGCTATCAACTCTGACAACGACACCAACATGGAAATCATGCGAAGAATCACTCTTGCTAATCGCTGCTTCTATGAGCTAAGAAGACAATTGAATAGTAGAGACCTCCCTTGAGCAGCAAAAAAGGCTCTGCTTTATGCCGCAGATGCGTGGATAATGCTCTCGGGCGCTTCGGGAGAAAAGTTCTTCGGATAATTATCGATCCCGTTTGCATCAATAAAGAATGGAGAAGACGCTTCAATAGCAAACTGTACGGGCAGTAGAAGATGATCTAATGTGGCGCAAACAAGAGGAAGGGGAACTCAACGGACTTCGTGTGCGCAACTGGGGGTAGGTGGGTAAGAGTGGCTGTTGGAAACACCAACCCACTTAGGCCTATTAGCCCATTATGATGCTACGTAGATCTATGATCCTCTTACTTATAGAACCACTTTGAGCTTACGATGAAGAGTAGCAGACTGTTTACGTCTATTTATATTCTTTAGATAGTTTAGGTCATTATAGAAGAAAACTGCTAAGTGAAGTTTTGTCCATAGCTTTCCACTTTAGTCCTCTTCTTCCCCAATTCTCTGTTCATACGAGTACAATTTCCTTATATTTTCGAAAAGTTAATATCTATCTAAGGAAGTCTTCCTTTGATTTGCAAATCTATCTTTAACTGATGTACACTTCATTTTTTGCAGTCAACTATTGAATTCTATATCTGTTTACATCCCCTTTTATGCCATAAAACATCATATGCTTCCCTATCATTATAAAGTAGGCGAGTTTGCTCATTATGACACATATGAAACAAATTATGGGCAGTTTACTTTCACACCAATTCCTGTTCTAACTTTTCCAACTGCCTTGGAACTTACTTACAATTCACACAGCACTGTAACTGGGATATCGATTAGGCAACTAGTGGCACTACGCAGCTTAGAAAGTCTGGTACAAATCAAAGAGTTAAGTCATAGCAGTCACCCGGACCTAAGGACCATACTCTCAGAAATAATGGAACTTAATATGATCTGCGCGGGATCTAAGAAGTGTGGGTTAGCACTAACCCACCAAAAGCCAAAATGGCATAAAGTGGTATACGGATGGTTCTAAAATGGAATCGTGAGTGGGAGCTAGTTTACCACCTTAACAATGGGAAAAAATCCAATAACATTGACTACAGTCATGTACTACTTCAAAACCCTCCAAAAACTTATCAATAGGAACAAAACCAAAATATTTTGTGTTCCTGGTTCCTGAAAAAGATGATGAACTGGCCAGAAAGGGCTCCAAGGCTCTCTTTACTGGACCAGAAACCTTCTGTAGCATCAGTAAATCAGTAGTTAATTTAGGTATTCATAGCTGGGCGTAATCGAGATGCATTTCATATTGGGAGAATAGCCCAGGTCTAAGACAGGCGAAAGGAGCCATCCTCCAATAAAAATGCCTGAATCCAAGTCAGCATAATATCAAAAACTTAGTAGGTTACCTCACAGGACATCACGGCTTAAGATATCACCTCAACAAAATGAAACTAATCGACTCTCCGCAGTGCCGACTTTGTCGTGAAGAAGACGAAGCAGCTGAACACATGTTATGTAAATGTCCAGTCCTCAACAGAATTAAACGGAATATTTTGTTCAGGGAACAATTCGACACCAATGAATTAATGAATTCCTCTGCTGGTAGTGTTAAAAACTTCATTCGGAAGTCATGACAAAGGTCAAAGGACATAGAGCAAGTCAGTTTAGTTTAGCCTTTCCAATCGAACGGACGTGCACTACTCTATTTCTTACCTTCGTTTTTTCGGATTATTTTTAATTTCTCCCAATACTAATTTTCAACGCTCGCGTTCGTATTCGCAATCTAAGCCAATTGCATTTTGGTTTTTACTGACCCAACATTTTTGTTTTTCTTCCGTCTTTTTTGTTCGACCCATATACTTTTACCGACCTACAATGTCTCAATTCTGCAGTAACCCCAATTGTGTAATTATCAGTGAAACAAATGCCAAATCAGTGAATTGCAGTGGCCTCTGTGGGAAATCCTATCACGCCTTTGTGTTGGATTGAGTAAAAGATCGATTGTATATCTGAAAGACTACAGATGCAACTTTCTCTTTTTTTGTGATGAGTGTAAAGATATCTCGACATCGCACATTATGCTCGCCATAAAATGTCTCAGTGACTCAATAAACAATATTGGCAATGAAAACGTACTCTGCTTCAAGAGACTACAAAACCAATTCTCCAAACTTGATGACGTTATGAGAAGTGTTGAAGATCTTTCTGGTGTCGTAGAACAATCAACCAACCTCTTCAAAACAACGTGTAAATCCCTCGAAAAACAGTTGACAAATACCCTCAAACTTCCAAAACCCACAGACACCATTAATATTAAAACAATTAACAGCGTTTTTGAAAACAATGTGAAATCTGCCCTTAAGTACTATTTACCGTCTATTGCTGATACTCTCTCTAACTTAAGATCCGGCCTTGATATCTATTTCCAAGGTTCATCAACCCCAAGTGCTCCTCCACCAGACCCATCATTAGCACACGTCATAACTACAATAAATAAAGTAGGTAACGATGTTGCCGCATCCCATCTACTTCTTGGTGATATCGTTGATAACATTAGAACGAAGCTTAACAAAATTGACGATCTTCCTGTACAACTCCAGCCCCAATCTAACGCAATGTATATTACTTCCCTACTAACTGAAATGCTCGAGAACGCTGTCATCGAACCTTCTGAGACACTATTACAAATACCTCAATCTCCATCTCCAACTCAGGCAATCGCAGTCTATCCACCGGAAATCGAGGCGACAATTTCTCGATTTGGTACTTCCTGGACATCCTCGTAACGGAAACAACGTCTTCAAAAACTCGAAAACCACAACAAGTCTGAGGGCGTAACATTCTCTCTCGACTGTTTAGCTGGAACCACAGACTCATTCTGGCTTGTGAACTTTTTTAGGCGCAGATTTAAAATCACCATAGACAACTGCCAGAAAATCACACCGCCCAATAAATCAAAGTCTTGTCGTTTCAAATTCAACATTCCCCATAAATACGAATGGCTTTTCGAAATCCAACTTCAGAGATTTTTCAACTCGACGGGATGAAGATGCAGATTTTTAAGGATAACAAGATCAAGCACAAAAGAACTCTTAAGTCTAGAATTAACTCCGCTCATACCTCTAAGTCACCCAACCAACCCAAGCTACCTGAGAACCGCAACCCTACGGATAAGCCTAAGCGCAATATACAATCCAAGCCCTCTCATCGAGACCCCAACTGGAGTTTTAAGGTTGGCTTATTTCCCTCGTTTTCTTTCTTTGCTTTCCCCTCCTCATGTCATCCAACCAAAAGAACATAATGATGTCTCCCTCCCCACAAAATCTGTCCCACCCAAACGTGTCTCTTTTAATATTACACCCAATCAATCTCCTACATAACTCAAAGACTCACACCCTAAACCCCCCTCACTTTCCGCCCCCTTTCCGAATTTAATCCGCTCCCACACACTTAATCCTCGGTCATCCACGTTGGCTGTTGACCACAACTCCTCCAATACTCTCGAAATCCCAACCTCCACAATTCTTGACCCCTTGCTTCCTCCCGCAGTTAAACTAACCAAGAAGTTAGCCGACGTGGGAAATGACGGCCGCTATGTCCCTTCCCGCCTGAGCGACCGTAGGCTATATCAACACGTGCGACTCTACCTTGCTTACTTGCACGATGAACCCGATTCTATCTACATCGGTGGTACCACTCGTACAAATCTCATGGTTTCAATCCAACAGGAAGGACTCTCCACTGATCCCAAAGATCTTCGGCGAATTTTTATCGATTTTCACAACAATTTCAATATCTCTTCTGCAAACGTCGATAACGATCTCTCCTCATACGTCTCTCATGTCTCTTCCAAACGTCTCTTGCATCTCCAAAAAACGCGCTCTAGTTTTAAAAACTACTATCGTCCCTAACATGTCCCACAATCCAGCAAACAATCGTCTATCACTCTACTACCAAAATGTGAGGGGGTTGCGTTCAAAAACATCTTCTATATATCTCAACTCTCAAAAGCTGCCTATATTTTTGCCTTAACCGAAACTAATCTAATATCTAATATCAAGGATTCGGAACTATTCACACCTGAATTCCGTTTATTTCGCGACGATGGACGTGATAATAATGACGATTCTATAGGACGAGGTGTTCTTTTGGCAAAAAAAATTCGGTTGAACCCTGAGCTCGTCAAAAAGTCATCTACAGCCGATTTCGAATTTATCTGTGTTAAAGTTACTCCCTCCAAACACAAACTCTATATCCTCTGTTGCTATGTTCGCCGCTCCCAACCAATACACAGTTATCATCTCACGACTAATGCGGTTGATTTCCTCTTCGAAATCACAGATCCCTGTGATGAAATCATTGTTCTCCGTGACTTTAATCTCAATCACCTCCAATGGACTCACTCGGACGAAGAATCCTATCTTGTTGCCACAAATGCAACTTCTGACAAAGAAATATTCTTCACAGATTGCCTCACAAACTCTAGCCTTTTTCAAATAAACCCAATTTCTAACTTCATGGGTCGGAAACTAGATCTGATCTTTACATCCGACACCACGAACTGTCTTGCTCTCGAGTGTGAACTTCTTCTTTCGAAATTAGACCGTCTCCACTCACCTCTCCTCGTTATTTATTCATATGATAACAATAATTCCTTGAGCCTTTCAGAAACTCCCTTCCATTTCGATTTCCGTAAAACCAATTACACTAAGCTCAACAATCTTCTCAAAAATGTTGACTTTAGTTTTCTTCAAAACAGTAACTTAACCGCAAATTCTGCTGTAGCTATCTTCTACGATAAGATTTTCCACTGTATAAGGCAAACTACTCCTTTTATTCGACGCAGAAATCCTTCGTCATCTCCTTCCTGGTATAACAAAGAACTTCGTACACTTCGTAATAAGAGAAACAGGCGAACTTCTTCAGTCAATCGTTTTCGGCCCAATCTGATGACATCGATCCTGAATACTTTTCTTACCTGAACAACTGTTGTCAAATATCTCCCTCGTCAGTTGAAATTACTTCAGCGAAGTTACTAGACAAAATACATAAACTGAAAGACGATTTTTCCCCAGGTCCTGATGGATTGCCCGCAGTTGTCTTAAAAAAATGTGCTGATAATCTAATTAATCCCCTCACTAGTATTATCAAACTATCTTTGTCTGAAGGGCTCTTTTCTCATCTGTGGAAAAGCGCTTTTATTACACCTATTCACAAAAAAGGATCAAGGCACGATATCTCCAATTATCGCCCCATTGCTAAACTATCCTGCATCCCTAAGGTTTTTGAAAGTATTGTTTATGATGCAATATATTTTCAATGTAAATTTATATTTGCAACCAACGAACATGGTTTTTTTAAAGGCAGATCAACAAGGGAAAGAAATTGATGTAATCGCCACGGACTTCAGTAAGGCCTTTGATAAAATCTCGCACAAGTTAATTTTATTCAAACTCAAAGCTCTTGGTTTCGAACCTAGACTGACCTCTTGGATTAATTCCTACATTAAAAAATTCCTCTATATTGTTTATTTTCGTTCCCATTTTTCTGACCCAATTCTCGCCACTTCGGGTGTTCCACAAGGTAGTCATCTCGGTCCATTAATTTTTATTTTAACTATTAACGATGTTGTTAACGTCATAAAGTACTCCCACATATCTATCTATGCCGATGATATGAAAATCTATAGACAGATCTCAAGTCTCTCTGACTCTCAACCTTTACAAGATAATCTTAATAGGTTCTCGATAAAAACTTTCTCGAGCTCAACATAGAACAAATGCCAAGCCATTTCTAACTCCCGGAGGCGTTTGACACTTCCAACCCGCACCTACTATTTATCAAACCAAAGAGTAGCTATAGTTACTTCAATGGGGGACTTGGGTGTCATTTGTGATACACAGCTTAATTTTCGCAACCATATTGACTCC
Organism: Volucella bombylans; assembly: GCA_949129095.1. Lineage (NCBI taxonomy): Eukaryota > Metazoa > Arthropoda > Insecta > Diptera > Syrphidae > Volucella > Volucella bombylans. Next base: position 19,142,530 of record OX422142.1, on the reverse strand, counting down.
GTAATTAGGAAAGCTAACTCCGCTCTCGGATTTGTTAAACGATGGTCAAAAGAATTCTCCGACCCCTATGTCGCCAAATCCCTGTACATAACCTTTGTTCGTTCACTTCTCGAGTACGCCAGCGAAATATGGTCTCCTTACTATGATGTACATATTCTGCGCATTGAAGCTGTCCAACGTAGATTCCTGCGTTTCGCATTACGTACGCTACCATGGGCTGACCACAATGTTTTACCCCTCTATGTAAATTGATTAAAACTACTCGGTCTCCTGTCTTTGGAAAAACGTCGGGAGTGCGCCGATATTCTCTTCATACACAAACTCTTAACTGGTATCATTGACTGTCCCACAATACTCTCCCAAATCCCAATCAATACCAACCAGTATCATTTAAGATCTGTCTACCTTTTTCGTCCGAATAATCACAGGACAACTTATGGTCTCAACGAGCCACTGTGTCGTATGCTACGTGAAACAAATCGGTACGTCAAGTGTTCGATTTCCACTGCAGCAGCCCAGCCCTTCGAAATTCCCTAAATAACCATTTTTCCCGTCTATAGACCTTAGCTTAAGTAGAAATAGTAGTTATAAGTCATAGTTTTAAGTTTAGTTCGTAAGTTATATGTTTGTATTAAACATTTCCAATAAACTGTCCGGAGTTGACCCGGGCCTCAAATTAAATCAAATCAAATCAAATCAAATACAATAACATGCCCGACAAATCTAGAAAATAACATTAACAAACTGTTTCCAGAACAATTACGGAACCGTTTTCACGAAGTCGTAGAAATTGCAGATGAACAGATCCCACCTGTTGCAGAAGATGAATTGGTGTATGCGAATTGGACATGCGAAAATATAAGCGACAGAGCCCTTAAGCAGCAAATACATCGAGATCGGATATCTTAACAGAAGTAATTTACAGCTGTCTTAGAGAGGACACGTTCGCAGATCACTGCCAACTACAGAGTTTAGTGCTTATCCCCAATGGAGATAAACCTCCAGGAGTTCACTAGTTATATTGCCTCATTTGCCTTCTGGATGCCATGGGAAAAATTGTAGAAAAGGTCATTTACAACAGAATACCAATTTGGGTTCCGAAAATTCTGCTTCACAGTAGACGCAATCAAATCAGTGACTGATACAGGAATCACAGCCAATGAGGGCCGTCGATGGCGATTCGAAACAAAGGAGTATGACATATAAATTTCAATTCGGCTAACTGGGGGTTTATAAGTGATGCTCTTGCTAGAATATTCGCACCAAACTACATCCGTACAATTGTATCTAGCAACTTCAGGAACAGAAAGCTAAGCTATGACACCGACGAGGGTATCAAACAACCTTATAGCAGGTGTGCCACAAGAATCCGTCCGGGGCCCATACAACAGAAGCAGTTCACCAGCCGCAAGGCCGATGAATCCATGCATGTATGCGAAGGAGATCAAGTAATAAAATCAAAACCGGCTTTAAAGTACCGAGTTGTTATGACTGATAATAGACTTAGTTTGAAGAATCGCCAAAGAGGTTTGGCAAAAGGCATTGGCCACTCAATTCACGCTGATTATATATGCGGGTGTACTAATAATAAAAAAATCTAGGAGATTTGAGAACAATTTGCGCCTTCCGGACCGTTTCAGACGAAGATGCGCGCGTTTTAGCTGGTATGATGTCCATTGACGCGTACATATGAGAATACGTTCTTATCCACCAAACGAATAAATTGGCGAACAACATAAGGAGGAAAGGGATACCTCAGTTCAAAAGTGGAAGAACCGATTGGATAATACCACCAAAGGAAGATGGACACACCAACTTGTCCTTAATTTAGAACCTTGGGTGAAAATAAGAGCTGGAAAGGTAAATTTCTACATCACATTGTATTCAGATGCGTTCAGAAAATATCTGCACAAATTCGGACATGACTCCTCTCCAATGTATTCATACTGTCCGAACCAGGAGGTGGATGCAGATCACGCAATTTTCCACTTCCCACGCTAGACCACGTAGCCACTTTTCACATGCAAGCGTTTTTATTAGCGAAATGACCTTCTTAGAGGAAAGCTAGTAAACGACGGCGATTCTAATTGAACTGAGAATACCCGAGTGTCAAAGAAGGCAAACTGAACGAGAAATTAAAAAAGGAAAGTTCGAAGGTAGAGTGGTAAAAATCATGATTTCCGCAGCTACATGACAACACGCAAGTATAGACACAAACAAATATATGAATAAAAGTCACAGATTCGCGCCACACGCACAAACCCACATCTCTCTTTTCTCGTTCTCCCGACATACTATACATATACAGACAAACCCACACACCTCATTCTGACTTTTCACAGCAAATACATACTTACGAACACTGACACAGAAATCCACTCCTCATTCGTAGCACTCCCACGTAGAATAGACACATAGGAGACTATCGTTGGCCTAATAAGCCAACAATATGACGAAATACCAGATCTCGACAAACAATTGACTAACAAACCCATGATTTCTAGCCAAAGGCTACTCCTGCCCTACCCCACGACATTATGCCTTACGTTGGCTCTGCTGGGCGAAGACAGGGATGATTTTTCTTTGCTGAGGTAAGGTTTAATAAGTAGGAGTAGCACTGGCACCTTCACAGTGCTCGGACAGAAAAAAAAATGAAAACCTATCGGGTTATAACTAGCCAAGATGTAAGATTTGAAATTGAAATAAATAAGTTCAGTTAACGAGCCAAGGTTTTTCCTGTTCGTTATTAATGATAATTAATGATAATTAATGATGCAACATCATTTCGGGCATATGTCCACCACGGGGACGTCTGAAGAACTGCATCCTGGAGTTTCAATTTTCGACCACCTATTCGAGAATTTGAAACCGTATCTCACGAATGGTGCGTTGTCTGCATAGACCAACGGCTTCAAATACTACCACGGAAAATAGTCATGGTGCATTTCTGGAGATAATACTATCATCGAATACTTCCTTCAATAACTAGGATGGTTTCGCATGCATTTGCCACATGTTAGCAAATGTCCTATAGAACATGTTCACACGTTTTTGAAAAAAAAAAAAAATCGTTGATCGTGACTCTGTACCGGACGAAATTGACGATGACATGTCGATTTTCTTTATTTCTGAGAAGTACGCCTCGTTGATACATTATACACTTTTTTCGGACCGCATCGATTGCTGATGATCACCTCTCGATTTTCATTTTTCCAAATCAAACGTAATCAAAAATTCCAAGAGAGGGGCTCAGTACAAGATGTGAAGATGCTGAAACGTGTTCACCTCCCAAACACCTCCATTTGTGGCCGTTCTACATGGTTTCTCCTCTCCACAGCACACTTCACCGAATTTTGATGAAAAATTTGGCTCTCCATGAGTACAAGGTCATACTAACGGATTTTGTCTTGGAAAACCTGTATGCTGGCATAAATTTTCCCTAGAAAATCGTGTTTTCGGATGAGGCCCATTTACACATTGGCTGATGTGTTAATAAGAAAAATTGCCGCACTTCGGGCACCGAAAATAAACGAGTAATTCAGATGATGTCAATGTACCCAGAACGGGTAACTATTTGGTGCAGTTTGTGAACCGGAGGTGAGACCAGAAAAGCCTTTACTGTGAACGGACCGCGTTACAGAGGTATTATAAAGAATTTTTTGTAACCGGAGATTGAAAATATGTATACGGACGACTTCTAGTTTCATCAGGATGGTGCTCGTACGTGCCTAATAAGTTGCGAATCAATCGAGTTTCGCAGACACCCATTGGCCGCCAAGATCGATGCGGCTTAACACCATTTTTTTCCAAAACCAGATTCTGGAATGGTTTAGTGTATTTTCTTAATATAATAGTCCATGAAATAAGCGAATATAATGTGGAAAACAAAAATAGGCAAATAAAAACGCTTAACTCACCTTACCTTAATCCCTTTTGACCATTCTCTATCATTTATTTGTTGCATGTCGTACCGGAAAACAAACTAACTTCCGTAACCGTAACCGAACCGCGTGACACCGAGCCGAGGGTAATTTAAACACGTTTCAATATTTTTACTAGGAAGGGTCCCAAACCTGAGCGCAGTACTATATTTTGATTTTTTTTTTCATAAATAGTGGGCGATCACCGACCAATGGACTTTTTTCTGAAGCACTATAAGCCTTATCAATGGTGTCTTTCGAAGGCGAAGGCAACAATATTTTTGATTGTTTCTTACAGTGCACTTCTGCCTGTTAGTAATTATGCAACGCACGAAAATCGGTACTCTATTAGAAGACGCCACAAGCCCGAATGTGTATTAAGACAGCGGCCTCTTGACCAATATTATCTGAGCGACTTAACACAAGGAAATGTAAACATCTAAGTAAACAAATCCACAAACATTTCTTGATGTCTCGCAAGCCTTCGACAAGATGTTGCATGAAGGATTGAAATTTAAGTTACAGAGAGCGTTGTCTTTAAGCCTATATGTACTCGTATATTATTGGACAAAAGCCTGACAGATTACAAACAAAAACTGAAACTAGTGTGAACCTATAGTATACAACTCTGGGGTTTTACAAGGAAAATGAATGCCAATACTTTAGAAACTTTCGAAAATAAATTGTCCACTTGCCGTGGTATATAAGAAATGAAGGTATGCCCAGAGACCTGAATTCTGAATTCCTACCAACTTTGCGAGAAAGTATAAAATTCGACTAAATGGACACTCAAATAATACAGTCCTACAAAATTTTGGATGAAAGAAATCTGTTGCTCTGTCTTCAAAGTACCAAACCTTTCGAACTATGGCGGTAAAATTTAAGCGCATTCAAAAGCCGAATCTGCAGTAACATTGGAAAGACACGCCAAGTCGAAACTTATTTCATTAACAAACATGTTGATTTCGAAGGGAGGTGTTTTTAGTGAGTAAGAATCTCACACTCATATAATCTGCACCTTCTCTCCGCAAAAAAAATTAATAAATTGAAGGCAGCTGTAAAAGATAACCACACAATTCTTTTTCTAGTAATTTCGGTCTAAGAGCACTAGACAAACATACAAAAAGATTTCTTACACACTTTTAGAATTCCTATTTCTCTTCTCTAATAAAATTCACTTCTCAAAGCCGAAACCAACAAGACACTTTTCGATAATGACTCAGATGGAAAGAGAAATGTGCATGGATTGCTATTTCACTCAGAAAACACTCGAGCACCATCGGGCTTTATAAATACCACTCCGAACGAACGCATTGCACCGCACTCGAATTTTGTCCGCGCACTACTTACTAATAGAGAACCACTTACCTCAAAGACTTAAATTACACTGCGCCGGCAGCTCAACCAACTCGGTAGGTCAAGATCAAGGGAAAAGCCTAAGATCAAAGAGATGAATTTCGACAGATTGGTGAATTCGTACATATGAGGGATTTGCATGTGGAGTGTGCGAAGTTGAGAGGTGAATAAACTTGTCGCTCCGACTCCCTTGTATGCAGGTCAATGCTCTTTTCTCCACCGAAAAAGGTACAAATGCCACAAAAAAATTAATTCTTGAAGGCATATGAATGGAACTTTGATTTCTGTCTTCTAGAACGAAGTGAAATGAATGAGCGGTATACACAAAAACAAAAAAAAAAAGAAACTTACATTTAACATAATTGCGATTCACAATTTCACATTTTAAGCTTACTCGTATTTACTTGTTTAGTTGGTGTTACAATACAAGGCCTCGGCTAACGTGACTGTCATGTGCTCTCTAGCTAGAGCGATCTTTCGCCAGCTACCTTCAGTTGCACGAAGTTGGCTGAGGTCCCCTTCCATTTCTGTGCGTTGGTCCTTTAGGTTGGAGATGAAAATCTTCTGGGCCGGGACGTTAATGTCCATCCGCTCATGGTGATCTCTGAAATAGGTCGGCAGGCATCACTATAAAGCCCAAACAGTTCCCTGCTGGAACGTTTCCTTCGGTCTCCATTGATTCATATGGGAAATAGAAAGTTCCTGAAAAACTTTTCTCCACGCTTCTGCGCGGTAAGCGTAAAGCAGAATTGCGGTGATCGGGGTCTTGTATAACGTCATTTTGGTTGCTGAAGAGGAGGGATTTACTGCTCAATGGCCTTCTATGTAAATCCAAAGAAGCAGCGGTTAACAAAAGTGGTTCTTCGTATGATTTCCGCTCTGATAAAGTCGTGGAGTTATATCCGAGGGCATCGTTGTTGTTCCTCCCATCAACGTCGTCTGTATATGCAAGCCCGTCCGTCTGTAAGATTGTGGGTTTCGCACAAACCTTTTCAATAACGATGTTAATTTTTCCAAGATCGTCCGTAACGTGAAAATCTGATCTATCACAGGCTTTCCTGGCCTGAAACTACACTGATAAGGTCTGAACAAACGATCACATAATACGGCTGACAGGATTTTATAGACGATGTTTGAGAGACTTATTCCTCTGTAGTTGGCACAGTTCAGGGTATCACCCTTTTTTCGGACTAGACAGACAATTCTGCGGCTCCATCGACTTTCGTCGACCCAGATTTTGAGGACGAGTTGAAGTACGCCACGTATCCAATCATCATCGTCATATGTTTTTAACAGCTCGGCATTTAAGTCATTGGGTGGAAGGAAATGTTGTCTGCCTTCGCCAGATTGATTCTATCTCGTGATGGCATGTTGTTTCGTCATCACCGTTTTACAGTCTGCAGAAAAAAACTTTTTCCAGATTCTCAATACTGACTGTGGTTCTACTATGAGGTTTCTTTGTCCATCGTCCTAGATTTCTTTTCGGACTTTACAGCTTTGGTAGGGTTTTTTTCTTTTTTGCTAAAACTTCCGAACTTTATTCTTCCGGTAGCACTTCTTTGAGTCCTCAATCGAGCGCTTCTTACACTTTTTCTTCTTCTCTTCTGCTGTCGCTTCTTCTGCAGAGCTGATCTGTACGGTGAACTTGCGTCGTGACAGAAGCTCTTTTGGCCTGCCAGAAAACCGATATCGCTTGACAGCTTTCGATGTAACACGTTAAGTTCATAAACATATGCTACATATCAAGATAGGATAAAACTCAAATACGAAGTTCATTGGTAAAATGATAACTTTTAACGTAATTTGTGTCTATAACGAACCAAGATTTGAATGGATTGAAGAAAACTGGATGCTTGTTATTCATGAGACTATACTTGTTAGGAATAGTTAGGAAAGAAGACGAAACCAACACCACACCTTATTCTTATGGCCTCAGCGAGGTTTTAGGAATAAATAAACTAAAATATTACTGAGCGTCTTGCGGCAGCTTAGAGTCGTCCTTGTTGAGGTGCACTTAAACCTTTTACAAGTCGATTGTAATATCATTACGAGAGAGCGATGCCCTACCTATTGCTGCATCCAAAGACATTTCTTAATAAATTCCTCAATATGAGTAATCTTCATATATGAGATCACAAGTCTCAGAAATGATAAATGCTTTTTTGTCACCTCTGAAACTCCTGCAGAAATCATTGGTTGTATTACTCAACCGCTGCAGCAACAGTATTCCGTTAATTACTATGAGTTGGAAGATGTCGCTTCTTTTCAGTTTTATCAACACTTTTGATCGTTATGGATTGGGCATGGGCCATATCAGTCTAGATGTCTGATATGGGATAACTGATGATTCCACCTATCCTTAAAATGTGTCATTTGTATGGTATATTGTTCATAGGGATCTGAGTCTAACCAGTTCAGCAGCGACGCAGTTTCGTAGGACGTTTTCATGTACCGCAACCCTACATAGTGCTATCTTTTATTGCCTAGCCTCTCATTAAGAGTTGAGCAGCACTCTCTAACCGTTCTTGAATTTGCGGTCTGCGAAGTTAGGACTTTGATCGCTGCTTAACTGTCGTTTTTAATTTCATAAATATGCAGAGCTATAGAATTCGCAGGCTGATGAATAGTTGAGACTTGGAAGATAGAACAGAAAGTGGGTAGACTGAATGGTTTGTGTATGCAAAGTTTGTCAGATATTACACCTGCGCCGAACGTCTAGGAGTCGTCTGCGGAAATGGAAATTGACTCTGTAAAACTTCGCATTATCTCTATTTCTTGCTTTTGGAATTCACGTTGAAGTCACTTTAAGATAATTCAAGGTCGGTTAATTGGATAGACGTGTCTTACATTTAACTCTATCCATTGCCGGGGATAGAATTAACCACAATCTGCATGCCAATAAAGTAATAAAGCACAGTTTAGAGAGCAACCTTTAAAGAATGTTGCGTCTTCTTTTAACAGGTTAATTTTTCTGGCTATTCCAGAAGTGACGAGTGGTCTCACGGACGTGAAGTGGACTCTACCTTGAGCCTACATCCCTCTAGTACGCGAATAAACCAACTGGCGTATTTTTAGTTCAAGAAGAAATATTTTCTTTCCAGCCCAGGTGATGATGCAAGGTATCTTAATTTTTCTTGTGAAGGAAACTAGCTCCGTCGGGTTTAATATATCTACATCTGAAAGAGAAGAGAATGCTTAAGGCGTACTGAAGAATTTTGTAGGTGTTTGCCGGACAAATAAAAAATGACATCGTCTGGATAGCTTCCACACTATATACTGCGTCCTTCATAGTGTTATCCTGTGAGTTTTCCTTTTTGTAGGGCAGCGACCAAAAGTTGCGTTTATTGTCATGTACGAGGCAGAATGAGAATGAGGTAGGTCCAGATGAAGACAGAGTTATTTACTCGTATGTCCAGTTCTTGAAGAAAAGTGGAAGATCGAGGAACTATCAATGTTGTTGAATACTATCTTGATATCAAGGAACGATACCACTTCATACTCCTTGAAACAGATAGACTTTCCAATGGGTAGTAAGATAATCATATTGGCAGATCGATAGACTTTTGTGAGTGAGAGACCACTTGATATTAAGTTCGAGGATTCTCTCAAGGGAGTTTATCAGGAAGGATGAAAGGATGAAAGACGCATGCGCCTGAGATACTTTGAGAGCATATGGGATATTGTTCCAGCTTTGGGTATAAAAACTATGGTTACTTCAGTCTGGGCACAGGGAGTTGTACCGAGTTTATTCGGTTAAATCGATGTTGTTGCAAAGCACTTGCGCCAGCTCTTGATCTAGCCCTCAGAACATCTCTAATGCTCAATGTTCGGTTACGGCCTGCATTACGATTTTTCCATTATCTCCTTTTGGTCGGCCGAACAGAAAAAAGTCACATGATGCCAGGCCAGGTCAATCTGGTGCCTGTTGGTTGGTAGATGTGTTTTTTGGCAAGAAATTAACGCTTTATCAGTGCATTGTGTGATTGGACGCTCTCGTTTTCACTACTGAGGCATGTTTTGAGAATTGCTTCACGCAAACGTCTAAGAACACCCAAGTGATACTACTTATTGACAGTCTGGCCTTCAGAAAGAATCTCGTAATGCATAATGCCATTGTAATCTATGTAAACAGTTAAACATTGGGTTCTGTTTTGGCTGAAAGCTACGTGGTTTCCTTCGTCTTCGCTCGTATGGACCACTCCATTCAGTCGTTTGATGCCTGGCTTGCGTGTAGTACTCATATACCTACATCTTGTCACCATTAATGATACGTCGGAAAGCACTTCTTTTGCAAAGTCCACAAGTTGGTTTTCAAGTTCTTTGGTACTAGCGACGACACGTCTCGATCCAAATTATTGTTATTAGGTAAAATACCGTGTATGGATCCAATCGAGTTGTTCATCATCTCTGATAACTTTCTGATGTTCATTTTGCGGTTGCGTCATAGTAAATCTTTGATTTCATCGACGTATTCCGCAATTGTTGATGTCGCTGACTTGCCAGAACGCTCTTCATAACCGATGGCTTATACATACATAGGTATACGAGTATATCGATCGTAAATCACTGTTTTCGTCAGACCAAAAACTCTTTTTTACCATTTCCAAAGTTTTGGTGCCATTACTTTCATGTTAAACTTAAAATTTAATAAAAATTCGTTTCCTAGTTTTTTTTAATCCATTTCAAAAAGTGCTGAGAAGAGTATAAACGATGTAAACACAACGTTATGCTTTCCATAAATGTCATGTTATGACGCCAAAATTTGATGGGAATGTCAAACCAGAATGTGGTACAAATGTAGATACCCTAGAGCCATGTGGACGAAGTAGAATAGTACAAAGACTTGGCATCATGGAAGTGAATGTTTAGGAATAGACATCTTCGGCGTATACAGTTCCTACACAGTGATCACGGGAAAAGAAGAGTACTACTCGTAGTATTCTAGAGAGGTAAGTAGAGCTTTCAAAAGTAGATTGCGTGTCTCAAGCTAAAACGTTGCTAGAATGACAGGTAAAAGTTTCGAACTACAAATTGTATTACGGAAACGTTAGCTCGTAAAATTGATGTGCGTTTGAGGAATCAGAAAGATTTTCCTACTGTAGACTGACTCTGAGTCAGGAGCGAGTTTGCTTATGGAATTTGTATGAAAACACAATTGAAAAGAACCTGTTTCGATTGAAAAATAAACCAACATAGCCTAAAGAGGGCGCGAGTCTCGATAGTAAATTTGTGAGAACAGCTCACATTAGTTCCAATTTGTTCATTGCCTAAAGCTGTCACTTCGCTTTCTGCAAATTGATTTCCCAGCCATCTGATTCCTTACAAGACTCGAAACTCAAGAACTTCTTTCATTTTTGTCGTGTATAAATCTACGTTTACAACACGCATTAAGTTGGTGCTAATATCAACCTTCTGAACGGTATCCCGTCCTTTCTGCATGCGCAATATTTCAAAGTTAGGAAACAAAAAAAAAGTATGTTCAAATTTAAAACAGTCATTCTAAGAGAGCAAATCCCTTCTTTTAGATCCTTTGAATCCATCAGTCAAACGTTTCTAATTTTCCCGTATTTTCTCATCTAAATAACGTCGTTTTCTCCAATTTTACACACAATTCCTTTGAAAAAAAAGAAAAACATTTCCACCCAAAAAAAAGAGACTTACTCCAACAAACTTTGTTCATACTTCTTCCAATCTTTTGTTCACAACTTTTCTGTCATAACCTTTTATGCACAAAGCTAGAGTAAGTATTCAAAAAACAAAAAAAATCCTTCAACCGCTCTTGCAACAGCGATTTTTTTTTTAAAGTCATTTTAAATCAATTTACTGTCACTCTTCATAAGGAAAAAAAATCCCAAAGTGAGAAAAAATGTTTAAACTTCATCTGTCTCTTCTTGTTGTTGTCTGTGAAAAGACTGGACCGCATTTGACTCCAAAGAAAGAAGACGACTTGGGCCAGTACCAAAGAGAATTTGCCAATCCAACATAGCCTGCATGTTGTCAAAATAAAAAAAATAAAAAAAAAAAGAGGAAAGAAATGAAAAAGTAAAAACCCTCACGAAATCAAAACTGCTCATAAAAGTTTCCCCTGTTGTTGTTGTTGTTACAATTATTATTACTAAAAAGGACACCACCTCCACCAGTAGCAGCACCAGCAGCAGCAGGAGTAGCAATCATATATCTGACTCCGGGAGAAAGGAGAAAGAACCCAGCCAACCCAACGTTAACCTTCCTGGTTGTCTCGAAAATAAGCAGAAATGGCAAAAAAATGAAGACACTCTTGCGAAACTACTTTGCAAATAGCATTTCCTCGTTCTTTTCATCCCTCATCCATTCGTCTTGTACCCTCTTCTATCATTTGTGTATTTTCAATTTTTTTCTGCTGGACATGGCGAATACATATATATATAAAGCCCGCCGGGAATAAACCACCTAACGCGAATAATAGGCATGGAATAAAACTGTCGACTTTTTGCCGTGTCCTTTTTACAACCGAAAAATAAGTTACAAAAAAAAAATTTGTATTCGTATCCTAAGTAACGTACATCGTCATACTCATACATATATCGTTGTGTCCTCATCTTCAGGTTGGCTGAATGTGAACTAGAAAAAAAGTGATGCAAAGGAGACAGAGAAAAAATTGAAGAAAAAAGACAGATCCAAGCATTTTTTTTCACAGGACATTATTTGCTGAATGCTAGCAAAACAGGAAAAAAAATTCTTTGCTTCTGCAGGATAGCCCCGTACGTACATATGCTTTACGTCCTATTCCTGGTGACTTTTGCAAAATTTGTCTTTGAGTTTCGTTTTATCTGATGGTCCAGTGGTGATTTCTTTTTCCTTACTTTACATATGCAGGTTCCTGCTCTATGAATACCCGATTGGGAGGATATGCAGCGCGCAATGGTATTTAAATGGAAGCTTTTAGGACTCATGTTTTATTACAGCTACAACTACATTGGTAAGGGCTGTATCGTATTCATTTTTTTTGCTGACATAGGCATCCTTTGAGATAAGCTGCGACATCGACATGGATGCGTTGGACATTTTTATGCTTTTATGGACACCTTTCTATTCATATCCCCAGTCACACTCTATTCACAGGTGAAGTGATATTGCAAATAAGGCTCTTTATCAAGGGCGGGCTTGGGCTCTGCAGAATCAACTTCAAAATACTCGTATTATAGTTGAGAAAGGTCTATTAAGAAAAGATATCCTTTCCAGATCTATCGTAATCAAGCTTTATCTAAGCGCTCATATTATTTAGACAAAGACAAAGGACCTGTGTACTGCACCTTGAGGTAATCGACATTATATTTGTACTGGTCGGTGGCATTTCTTACATTTAAAGTAGATAGGAAGTTCTTAGCCCCCAAATCCGAGAAAAGCGTAAATCATATAACACATAGCCCTTTACTGTTGACGTGTGCCCTCGCTTTCGTGGATTAGCTCCTAACTGCTCAAAATCTCAGCAGAAGACAATAGAGTCTACACAATTTTGAATCTGACAGCAGTTGAGAAATTACTTTTCAATTCAAGAAGTAATCACCGAATGATGATGGTGAACAGAGCTATTAGAGTTGTAGAAAAATTATGTGGTCCGTTGAAGGAAACAGCATATGGCTAGACCGTCGACGTCAAGTTAATTTGTGAAGAGCTGATTTCGATACTTACTTTGCAACATTATATAGGTATGTAGCACTAGAAAGGATGACATAATGGCAACCAGGGCTAAGGCAAGCTGTAATGCTGACCTTAATGAGCCGGTTTGTTGACGTTTTCACACTGCTAACTCTAGCAAGGAATGCTCGATTACAATATATCGATATATGTAAATTTAGTGTTTGAATCACAAGCTGTAATCTGGAGATTATAGCAACTGGTGGATGTTTAGATCATATTTACCGTCACTTTTCCAACATTGCCCTTGAATTTTGTAAAAAGTGTGTCCTGGACGTTGCGATAACTGACCATTCAATGACTTATCAACTAGATAACAAGGCCAAAAGGGAATTAACCATAAGCTAATGTCAAAAATGTATTGTAGTCACCAAAGTTGACATCTCTGTATTTCGTCTTGGTAAGACGTTTGTGTTAAATCTAATCTTTCCACTTTTTATAAGATACATAACCAGTCGTTTAAAAGACTCTAGTTTTAAAAAAAATGTCAAAAAATTTAAAATCCTAGATAACTCCAGGCTTAGTGCTCATAATCAACAAAAAAAAAATTAACTCCGGTTTAAATGTATCAGAAATCCCATAAATGTTTGTTGTAAAAATAAATATAAAATAAATTTGCTTACAAGTAAAATATAATGTTCCAATAGTTGGAATGACTTTTACAAAAATAAATTTAAAGAATCTGGAGGGATGATTCATCTAAGTGATGAATCTAGTCGATAACATCCTCAATAAAACTTGTTCCTCAAATAAACCTACAACGATTCGCTTTAACTATCATATCGCTTATGATAAACTTCAAGTTGCTGAAATTTTCAATAATTACTTTGCCAATATTATCCATTCGAATCCTTCTAATTTATCCTGCCGGAACTCCGAATACAAAAGTGCTCGAAGTTTTACCTTTCTCTTTGAGAACATTATAGCTATAGAGTTGCTAAAAATTATAGACACTCTAAAAAATTCAAATTCTTGTTGTGTTGATGGCATTCCAACTGCATGCTGAAACACATTGCATGCTTTGTTGTTTACGTCATATCGGACATATTTAATAAAAGTGTCGCTAATGATGTTAAAAATTATAGGCAACATTTTTTTTATTCCTTCTTTTCTTTTTTCCTACTAAGAGTTATTAAAAATACGGTCGTTAGATTCCTGAATAAAATAAGTTACTACAGCTCACTTCAACTGGGATTTCAAAAAGTTAGTTCGGAAGATCGAGTATTGAATTTCTCTTCACAAATCCTCAAGAGCTTGAATGACAAAAATCAGGTGTTGAGGAAACTACGAATGCACCTTAAGAAGTAGCTTCTTCTAGGATCTAGCGAGCGAAGCCAAACTTGAAACATCATTTCATACAACTAAATATTATATGACTTTTCTCGCTATATTTTCTTTTGATCTCCACAAGGCGCCGAGTGTGCGCTCCATATTTAATTCTAATTGAAAACCTTAAACTTTGTTAGCGCTTACACTAAGAAGACATAATAAGTTTTAAAAAAATAATAAACTTTTGAAATTATGTATTTAACTATTCAGTATTTTGAAATAAAGCGTTTGCAACTTGGCAACAAGGAAACTAAATTATTTCGATTTGCCAGTAGACAAAAGAGACATACTTGCTTGAAGAGTCTATCGTTGATATTACCAAAGCATTTGTCGTGTTAAAGTCATATCTTCAGGATAGATTGAATACATGAGGAGTGGAATAAAACTTATAAATTTAGGGGTGCCTCAAGGATCTGTTCTGAGACCGGTTTCCTTTCTGATCTGACCTCTTGCGGATAATGTAGGCTTAGCCCACGGTTCGGTAAGTCCTCTAAATTTAATTGCTGATAGAAATTCGAATTTTAACCTATCCTAAATAGTTTTTCAGTCTTTCAGCTCGAAATGATTTTGATCCTGAAGTTTTCTTTCATGTGCCTTTTGTTATCAAAACTCTTCCAATTTTACATTTTGTGGTAATTTTAAGTGTAGCAAAAAATATTTCCAAATTGAAAACGTTAAAGAAACTTGGGCCTATTACACAGGGGAACAAAAAACAAATTATCTTTTCTGCGACCGTAGTTTTCGTAGTGGATTCAGAAACAACAAGGTTAATAACCTGAGTATATTTATTTTATTTAAATTGACTCCAGTTCTCATAATAAACAAAACTACAATATAGCAAATATATTGCAGATTTATTTATTTGCACTCATTACTGTGTTTTATCCTACCTAAATCCTAACAAGTGTTAATTGTTTTTTTGAGAATTTCACTTATAGCAACAAAGATGTGAGATATATTTTGAAGCTACGTTCATATCATTATGTGTGGAATAGCACATCATTTAAATGGCCGCCTCGGCTTCGCTGGCAGTGCTTTACTCTCGCCGTGAGATGACACAGTCGCTAAATTTCTCCTAAACAACTTCGAGCGTTGCGTAGCTTGTATGGCAAGTAGTACCATCTTGTTGGAACCGTAGCTCGGACGTATCGATGCTGTCAAGCTCTATACTTGAGACCGTTGACGATAACAGTGTCTCCTTCCTCATTTCGAAAGAAATAAGGTCCTATGATAACGCCGTGCCATAAACCGCACCAAACAGTCAGTATTTGTGAACACACTGATACTTGGCCGAATACTTGTAGATTGTGTTTGTTCTAATAACGGCAATTTTGCTTGTTGACATATCCGCAGAGACAAAAATTGGTCTCGTCCGAGAAGATGATTTTTGGGCCAAAATCCGGATCTCCGTTGTCTTTGCTCGTCTGGCTTCAATTCTTGTGTAAGCAAAATCTTATACGGAAGTAGGACCAAAACCAACAGCAAAATAAGCAGGGTTGACTCTCTGGCGATGTCCAATTCAGCTGATCAGTGCCGAATCGACATTTATGCGTTTTCTTCGATACTGGCCGCTACGGCGGCTATGTTTCCTTCATGTTGCACCAATCTCTCTGTCTGGTTGGTGGCTTAAGATCCAAAAGTGTCTACTCTCGCTATAACTTTTCCACAGTGAGACGACTTGCAGCACACTGCAGCCATGATGACGACCGACATCACGACGAAATTCACGTTGCGTATTTGTAACAGAATCGGAATTTCGATAATATTTTTTAACTATCTGGTCAGCCGTTATTAATAACCCCGACTATTTCTGTTACAAATGTGGCAAATTTGCGTGGAGTCATTTCGTTATTTAAGGCGAGTAGGACCCCACTTCGATGATTGTTACTTTTATGCCGTGAAAGTAAGAGACATGAACCGATATGAAAAGCGCTCATGGTCTCATACAAACATAACATCGGCTGGGCTGCCAACCTGCATAGTGAAGACTGTCGGTTCCGTACTGTAATTTGAATACTGCTGTCCTACACTTCACGGTCTCTCTGATATCGTATATTGTGTCGAAATATTTTAAATGTAACGAGCCTTTCAGTATATCGACCTGAAAATTGACGACTCTTCATATTGTAGATAGGCTCATAAAGGAATTTGAAATGTGTGTTGTTGCATATACATATGTCCTTCAACGAAACTAAGGGAAAAATATGAAAATATTAAACTTGTGTTAGAGATTTAAAAATGGTAAATTTTTTATTGGGTCAGCAAGGTGCTTACACTAAATACCCCTAGTTTCGGGAAAAATTAACACCATGATAGGAAAGATTGGCCGTCGGGAATAGATATGACTGTATATTCTTACGTAGTTCATGAACCATTGATATCTCGAGAAATAATTATTTTTCGCCCACTTCATATTAAACACGGGCTTATTAAACATTTTATGAAAGCTTTATATAAGGATGGTGATTGCTTTAATATATTTGTCAATCGTTTTCTGGCGTTTCAGTATGGAAAAATTAAAAGCAGGCATCTTTGATGGATCACAAATCCCGTAGTCTTTTAAAAAATAATGATTTTGTAAATCACATGCCACAGATTGAATCAGAAGAATGGACAAGCTTCGTATCAGCTGTCAAAAATTTTTCGGAAAGCCACAAAGCGATAAATTATTCCGAAATAATCGCCAAATTGCTTGTGAATTAAAAAAAAAAACTGGGAGCCAATATGAGTATCAAGTTACCATTTAGATAAATTTCCAGACCAGCTGGATGATTACAGTGAAGAACAGGGGGCAGTTCCGCCAGGATATAAAGACAATGGAAGAAAGATATCAAGGCGGGTGGGATCGCCATATAATGGATAAAAAATACAGCAGAAAGTTACATACAAAAGGTTTTTTCTATTTCATTTATATGAATTCAAGTTTATTCCAATGACAATTATAAGACGTATCATTTAAATCATGTTCCCATTTGAAAATAAAAGTTTTTGAATATATTCATAATTTTTATTTAATTGTTTACCTATTTTCAATAGATTGTCTGTATCATAAAAAGTAGAGTCAATTCAGCAAATCTGTTATTATTTTCGTGGTTAGTAGAGCAGATTACCAATGGTCGAAACTCCTGTGTTATTGATTACAGAATGTGTTTCCATAACCACATTGACGACTTATGGCAATATTTTTGCGCAACTCTTAGGAATTTCATTTATTTTATGAATGTCTGCTCAAAACACCTCCTTAAAATAATTTTTATTTTATTTTACTAGCTGGGATAAAATTCAATCATTTCTGGTGTTGCAAAAATATTTTACATATTTAGTTAGAGTTTTAGAGTTAGAGTTTTACATTATTTAAGAATCGGAAAATTCATCCTGTCCGTCATGTATAATATATTGCTTCCAAATTTTAAATTAAATTTTCTATAAATTTGGTAATTTGAACAATAGAGTTCTTGAAAATTATAATATACAATGGTGACTGTCCCTTCGTTCCGAACAATAGGTTATAAACGATTTTATACTGTTGCATCAAATCGCCTCTTTAAACTGCTACCTCTTGTTCACAAAAAGATTTATTAATCAATTAGACCACTGGCTTCGAGTCCTAGATGTCAGAACGATGGAATCCTAAACCATAACCAAATTGTGTTATATTTTTTTAAGGCTCAATTAATTCTTTTACTGAAAATTGTATAACTTAGATACATTTTGTTAACTTGAAAGTGGCAGTTAAGGAGTCAGCACTGCATTTTGCATTTTGAGTTATCTAAGAAGGGGAAAATTAGATATATTTTTGTTTCGCCATTGCGGAATCCAATATACTGGTATCTTGCGATAAGTGCAACAGATTCGTAGACATTCACAAAAACAATGGATCAGATTTATCTGCGACGTTTAACACGAATACGTCTGGGTATTTTTAAAATCATCTGAACCACTTGCTTGTACATATAGATATATAAAGGCATGAATTCATCATTATAAGCTCGACAACCTTCAGTTTGAATGATAAACACCGTGGCTAATCCATTGCAGTTGGCAGTATTGTTGGTTTTCAGTTTCTTAATTCCAGTACACAGACCTTTACGTGGCGAAGGGTTACTACGATCTAGCCGGATCCATCCATATCATCCACTCTAGTAACGACATGTTTATTCTGGAAATTCCATTTAAATGCATCAACCCTGTGCATCGTTAAAATAACAAAAAGCCTACGATATAAGCTTTACACTGTCACCTTTTTAATTTTCTTATATAAACTCCAGATTTTGTTTCTATGGCATTTCGTGAGCTCTCTTTCCATTTCTTTTTTGTTGTTCTTTTGGGGTCCCTCATGTGGAACAGTTATTATGCTGAGGTTCCGAATTTTTAGTGGTAGTCAGCCCATTTCCCAGTTTTCATTTGAAATCATTTGAAAACTGTTTCGAAAGACCAAATCAGCTTACAGGTTCACATATGTCTTTAACAGGCTTCGTGGCTCTGGATGGATAGAATATATTCCAGCCTTATTCATTGAACCAAAACAGATGGATCTTTCTTTTGAATTTCTCTTTGGCTAGGAATATATTAGTTACCAATGCTCTCTGAGCCCTATGTGAGAACGAGAACGACTTTTACCAAGGCACATACTTTGAGCATCGCAGTGTTAACGCAGAGTGAAAAAACAATAAAGAAGATGAAATTAATGACCATGAAGTAAGCTTAAGGAAAGGACTAGACGAACAAACTTTATTGTTCTAAAGAGTTCTAAATTCTATTGTTCTAAAATCCTTTCAAAGAAAAAAAAGAACAGAACCAAGATTGGAATGCGGTGGGCGGTAAAGAATCCACTACAGCTATCTGTTTTAGATTTCAGGACGACAAGTGGCTAGTATTACGTCAGATTTAATCAAGCGATTGACATGTGTAGCTTTGACCAGGCCAGTTATTGATCGGCATCCGAAGGAAGGCCGGCTCCATCGCCTCTATTGTTTGAGAAGTGAGAGTCGCCGGAAAAGTCGACTTGAATCCATTGCTAAGAGCAGGGTTAATACAACCTGCTACCTACCTTAAGGCCCTACGAAAGGACACGCCTAAGGGAACGCTGAGCTTGTGGTGAATAAAATTAGGATCTTCGACTTCTTACGAGTTGATAATCACATACTGTATGTATGTGTATGAAGTATTGAAATATACAATAGTCGAAAATACAAAAGACACATTAGGTTTAATACTTGCATCCTTATATTTTAAATTAATCACTGAAAGCATTGCTGGAGGATATGGAAGTCCAGCTTTTTTCTGTGTTTGAGAGGGCATTCTTAGACTCCTAAAGTATACCCTATCTCCAGAAGACTACGACAAAGTGACCATTTCTAGCAATCTGGAAGCTGCAAGCACTAATTAGTGTAGTATAAATAAACGCTAATCAGAACTAGGTCCCCAATGACAACCTGCAGCTTCTATTATGAAAGGAACAACTAGATTCAGCTCTATACCAAGAATCGGGGATTCATGACAGCGATGGCAATCACCATCTATAGCAGTGGGTAGTCTGTTTTCAAATGATCTTTCAGAAAATTTTTCCCAGTTACAATTTTGGAGCTTTTTCGCAGCATACGTTGCAGCTACTCCCGGGAGGGATCTATCGAATGTTAAATCTATAAAGCTTCTTACAAAATTGATCAGATGTCAAATCTATCAAATCAACCGGTTAGGTCTAACGTCTAAGGAAAATGATCTCTATTGAAACATATCACCGATGGCTTCTGGTATGACTCCCATAATGAAACACTGGGTATCTTGAAAAATGCACTCCTTCATATGATAAAGAATCTGAGATAGGACCTGATACGATGTAAATTACTAAGATAGTTGACTTTAACAAGATAGGTTAGACGATAGATTTTTTACACAGCAGGAATAAATAACATTCCAACCATAGAAGTTGGAAAATTAGGCGCAAAAAATTATGCCACGGCTCCAACAAATCTCCATTGGGTGTCTGAATCTAATCTGTATTTCGAAAGGTTGGTGAGGGCGCCGTGTTATTTTCATTTCAAAAGTTAGGAAAGCTAGTCACTATTCTTCAAGGACCTTAATCGACGCCTTTTCTGGTGTAAAGATTGGTATTGGAACGCTTACTAGAAGTATGTATTTGGAATGTGATTCTTTACGTATATACATGCAACAACATGCTAGCACTAAATACTTCTCTTTGGAAACACAGTCTTAATTTAAGAAATATTTCTCCACTACTTTGGCAGCTTTGGTGCCATTGTGAGCGGTATTCATAGAACTCAACCCTTACACCCCTAGGGATGCTAAACCACATGCTGGCTTGTAATAATTCTGGATTCCAAATTTAGTTGAAAGGAGAGTATTGCAGATCTCATAAAAATAAGTGTCTCAAATCTGCTGGGATATAGTGGTTGCAAGCGGATTCTGTGAGACCCATATTAACATGCTCATTACTTGCCATGTGACTGTCACAGCGTTGCGGAAAGAAGAATGAGAACTCTAGGCAATTACTTTTTCCATGGACTGGAGAACTTAACCATTATTATTGAGGTTAAGAAATATGAGATTCATATCATCATCTGGATGGAACTAAATGATTCGCGAGAAGGAGGAAGTTAATCTGCATTATTAGTCCAGTGCTTAAAGGTATCATTATCCAAGTTTTCAACGAAACGTAGTATTTGAGTGCCATCCTAGATAACATCTTTGGACTAAACACATCGCATCGAAAGGCTTTTATATAGCGTAAAGGAGCTTTCGTCGAAATATGGGTCACCAAATAGTCGGATCCACAAGCCTATGATAAGATCATTTATATCACTTTCGTCTAATTTCTGGCGGTGGTTTCACCGGACTCCAAAGACAGATCTGTCTCGAGTGGATTGTTCCTTTTCCTTCTACAACTGTTGGCTCTTCTCTAGGCAAATTGATGATGGAAGACTTTGAGAGTCGGCGCTGTCTTTTGACTTTGGTCTTATTCAATCACACATCAAAACCAATTTTCAGAAATGGAAATGGAAGCGGCCCTGGTATCTGTCTGTCTTCCAAGTGGGAATATACGAATTCCGGAGGGCAATGAACTATTTGTGAAGAATCCGTTAAGAGAGCAAAGTATCCTCATCTGTTGCTATAACCAATCTACACATAAGGCATCGCTGTACTCTCTCACCACTTCCAAGTTAATTTGGGGAGTGCCAGTCTTCTCTGAACGCAGTCGGAAGACTGAATTTGCTGAGTTTTCTTTGAATCCCAGGCCACAATGGAATTACGTGAAATGATATCGCCAATTAACTTACAAGGCAAGGCTTAGAGGCGAGTTTCTCATGACTTAAATATGTGCTAGGACTGTCCTCGTCCTCTGCTGCGAAGGCTTTCATTGACAGTTGGGTTTATTGTGAACTTAATTGTAGATGCCATGAACTATCCAGAATACCAGCAGACGAAACGAATGTTTCCGACGTCGCTTACAGAACATCTTGTTTTAAAGGATATGCTCCTAAGTGAAGGTCTTATTGTTCTTTGTATTTGTGCTTCCCCAAACAAAAATTTCTACATTTTTTCATAGTAGTAAAAAAACCATCCTTCCTTAGCTACTTGCTAGTAAAATTTTGTTGCATAAATACGAATACAATGTAAAGTGTTTAGAGCAGTGGCTTTGCCAGCCATGTATTATGCATATGCTTGTCCTTTCACATGAATCACTTGAACAATTTGCACGAAAGGGGAAACAAAATGGATACACGAGAAAAATCTGACAGATAAAATGAGATTTTTTGGATGAAAAATGTTACTAACCAGAAATTCAGTTGGGTTGCCTGCAGTAAAAGGATATTGTAAGGTAAAGAAAATTATTAAAAAAAAAAGAAAAAGAGAATGATGCATAGGGGAGTCCTCTAGATGGAGTTGAAGGTAGTTTTTTTTCGGCAGCTCTTGAAGTGTGTCCAATCCGTTGATGGAAGGCATTTCATATTGAAATCGTGAAATGTTAAAGTTGCGTAAAAGGAACTTTAACATTTCTGCCAGCTGAAGGCAACAATTGGAGAATCAAGGTGACACTTCCCAGACTTGTTGCACAGCCCAAAAATTCTTTTCTGAAAAGCCTTTACCGCGTCAGCCTTACACTAAAGTCGTTTGTTCAGTTTGTATGATACTTCATTTCCCAAAGGTGTCTCGATTGGGTTTTTCATCTACACCGGAGTCTCTTCTCTCGTCTACACTTCTATCCAATTTGAGTGCATTCATTCAGGCATTCTGAAGCCAAGTACCATCATAAACGACTGCACCAGCCGTACCCTATATATGAGTTAAAGTCAAGGCGTTAATACAACCGTAATGAAATATGCAAATTCCCTATGGCAAATTTCATGTAAGAGGATAAAAGTCTTTTAAGGATAACCTAGAATCAGATTGAGTATGAGTCACCAGTTACCAGCTACCAGTTACCAGTTACCAGTTGCCAGTCACACACAAAGTGAGAGTTAGCCTGAGTAGCATACTCGTAAGTTACTCTGACAGCAAACCGCCTGGCAATGCTTGGCGAATGGTTTAGCAATGGTTAGCGTAATGCCACTGCCTGGCAATGGAGCAATGAAGCAACAAGAGGGTAGGTAACTTTGGCTATAAAAATATAAATAAATAAATGTACGGGTAGAAGGAACGTTCTGACTGCGTCCTTACTCTTTAGTGGATGGTTCTTTTCAGTCGTTTATTGCTCGGGGGCACACTTGGGCTTGGAATCCGTATCTTGGTGGCAGTTAAAACACCAGCTCACTGTTCGTCCTAAGTAGCATCATCATTTTGTGGGCTGATTTTGCTTCGTCTGCTCTGGGGTTGGATGAGAATGAAACTCTGGTCACAAAGGTACACTTTGGTGGCGCATTTGTACTACGTTCATTCTCTGTACCTTGCGTGGTATTTTTTTTATTTTTTTCATTTTGTGGATGCGATAAGTGATGTGGCAGTGCAAATTGTAGAAGAGTGTCAACGAAAAAAAAGAAGCAAATTACAGAATGAGAGCGTTGCCATTTGTACTGCATTGCCGGCTTTAATATTTTCCATATTTCTAACTTAAAATTGCCACAGAAATCAGTGAATTAGGCTACTAGACAACTCAGGGCCACACAAACGCGAAGCTATAGCACGGCGGATGCTTTCTGGAAGGTAAGGCAATTAATTATTTTCTCTTTTTTGGTTTGTGAAACTGAGATAATTTCATTTGGATAGCTTAGAGTCAACTGGGCTATTTTTTTCGTATGGCAATTCCATCTGGGAGAATTATCTAAAGTAGCCTAGGACTGGGAATGCACAGTATCCTGATGAAAATAGAGCTTCATCACTTCACAGTGCACACACATTTATCTGCTGTGATATTAATTTAATTGCATTGTAAGAATGGCAAAGTGTTTTCTTTGTCAAGGATAAAGGACTACCAATTTGGTTGCCACCTCTGTAGCAGTAGATGCCTTTTGGCTGCCACCTCTTTGTCTGTGGTGCGAATTTCAAAAGCGCGTTCATGCTTAATTATCCATTTTTTTTTTCATCTGTTCGAAAGGCGTGCTGGTGGTGGTGCTGGTCTTCAATGCTGAAAGGATGGAAGATACGGTTTATTGTAGATACTTGAGTTGTTTTGCCACTACCCACAGAGAAAACCCCAAACAGAGAGTTGAAAACACAAAACAAAAAAAAAACTGAAAACTGAAAACACGTACCGGCGTTTTTTTAATTCGCGTGTACGGAATGGCAAAGGATAAAATAATCCTTACCGAGGTGTGAGAGTCTGAAGAGAAATAGTAGAAACGATATACATACAGGGGGAGCAATATTTCTTTTCAGCGCATTTTTAGTTGGTCTTTGGCAGTGTTGATGGTGGTCCTAGGGGAGAGAAGTGCTAAAGGTTGGTGTTGATCCCTGTACTGAATGGATCTTATTTCGGCGCGGAAAAATGTTAAGTGTCTGCAATAATTTTTCATTACAACCGGTTTAAGTTTTTTTGATGGTAATTTCTAGAATGCACGAATTCAGTTGGACCAGAAGGTGGGGTATAAATTTGGTAAAAAGGGTAGAAAACTTATGGTTTGCAGAACGGAAAGCTGCTGTCAAAAAGAGTGAGAAATTGTAATGAGTTATGCGGTAGGTTGTTGCACTTCTAACAGTTAAACAGCTTGTTTGTGAAATGTTTTATTTCGCAGTTGAAGTTGTGCGAGTCTTTTTGAAATTGTTTATTGGATAACTTGTTGACCTGTGGGGTAAATGTCCAAATGTTATAGCCCTGATTGTGTTTGTTCTGCTTGTGGGTTCAGGACTGTTTCATTGTCCTTTCGGAAAGGATGCCTTCGTGAAGTCTAGTCATAAAAATCTGACAATGCATTAACTGTCATAATGGAAAAAGTTTCATCGTTACCTTTAGGATTGCATTGTTCAGGAAATCCTATGTATTCGCCTTTGTATTTTGGTCACTATGAAGGGAAAATATTTCAAGCTTAGATATGACTGGGCTTAGTGGGATTTCCATAATTTATAAATGCCAAAATGACGTAAAAGTGTTCAAGAGTCGTAGAAGAATCGGAACTCGTTCAAGCTTCTTATCAATATTGATCAAAAATCTATAATGGCGAGTCGAATATAAAAAATAGAGTCAGTCAACTTTAGATATTCGAAGTTACTTTACAAATGAAATTAAAACAAGATACTTATGAGAGACAGGAAACCTAAAAAACCCAGAGTAACATGCGATTTTTTTAGACTTAGACTGTACATGCTTTCTAAAGAATCCAGACCCAGTAAAACAAAAGAATATATTATATAAATGCAGCGCTATTTTGCAATAAGGAAAAGCCCAACAAAGCTGAAGAAGTTAAAAGAAGGACGATATTTATCTAATTAAATGCCAAAGATAGCAACACAGTACCTACGTAAATGAGTATTTATCCAGAGCAATACCGCGCTCAGAAGTCTTGAGATTTAGGGATGGAAACAAACCGTCTTGACGATAATGACGACTTTGTCAAAGACTAGTTCAATATCGAGACTAAGATTGCGTTTGGTGGTATTAATGCCGGGTGAGGGAATTTTTGGATAGCAAAATCAGAGGAGATGGACAAATTTACGCTAATGAATGGAACTAAATTGCGTTTTTCACACGTCAAAATACAAGAAACTACCAGGCTTTAACATTAGTGCCAATGATTTACATTGCGGAACTACATCATTTATAAGGTCCGCAAGTTCGAGGAACTAATATCGACTCACACTTTTTTTGAGCAGCACCTCTTCAGTGATTCCTGCCGTCAGTACTAGGATCAGAGAATGGATAGCGACATTACCAGAGAGCTATCAAAAGAGCCTTATTCAACGTGTTTTGCTATTCTCTTGACTACAACTAAGGAATCCCAGAATTTTTTATCGATGACTACTGATAGTCCGATGTCAATCAGGGAAAGCCATAGAGGATCATTGACAGCAATTTCTTTGGTCTGATCTTAAGATGATTTGAACAGAAGCATCGGAATAGAAAACCAATTAATATATTACAGCAGCCAGGCTGATTTAAATATTTCTGAGTGTCCTTCTAACGATCATACAAGAACTTATCTGTGCCTATGAAATACGATCGTACCTCAAAATCTCTCTGACCTCAAACAATGTTATCGACATGGTTTAGATGACATCATCTCTCGTAAAATGTGTTCCCAAAATTCAATTAAGAAGTAATTTTTGAGAGTACATACATTGACTCATAGTGTATACAGAACAGAGTAACGTATGGAATAGCATATCAGGTAAATGGTCTCAAGGGCTTTGCTGCCACATACGCAATCTTTTGTCGGAATTTTCCATAACAGCTTTGCATAAATGTGGCTGAATTTCATTGGTACACCTCGCAATTTTGTCCTTCAAGGCGAGGGTGGTCGCGACCTTCTTTGAATGAACCTCAGACTTCAAAAAAACTCCAATGAAAAAACTGGAAATTACATGACCAGGATATAATTCACGCAGCAATTGAATTGTTTCTGTATGGCATGTGGCACCGTCTTCTTGAAACCACATATCGTTCACATCCGTACCTTTTAATTTAGGCCGAAAAAATTTGATTATCATATCGCGACACCGACCACCATTGACTATTATTGTATGACCAGATGCATTTTCTAAGAAGAATGATTCGATGGTGCCTCCTGCCTAAAATCCGGATCAAACAATGACAAGCTTTGGATTCATCGCGGATGTTCTGAGCCCCAAATTCGACAACTTTGACGATTAACAACCCATCAAGATGAAAATGGCCCTCATCGATAAAGATTATTTTGTCTGAAATATCAGGGCCCCCGCCCAATTATCAAGGCTTCGCCCTTTAATGACGTTGTCTAATAATGAACGGGGGCAGAGCAAAGTACTGGTCTTATCGTAAACATCTTCAGATGACGCTACCGAAGGTTGCTACGATTTGATCAGTCACAAGCTGCCGGTCATAGGTCTTGTTGGCGGCTGGACCACCGGTAGTCCCTACCAGGACTTAAATCACGGTACTATGGGAGTCAGGAGCCCCCCGGATCTCGGTCCGGGCCTGACTTGTTAGAGGTAGGCCCCCTTGTGGGAGCGTCATGGTGGCTGTGGTTTAAACCCAAAATCGCGGGAAAGAGTCTTCCTATGGTTTTCCTTTGGTTTTCCTTGGTTGACTCAATGTGGAGTTGCAATAAGTGCTGGGTGCTGCGACCCAAAGAGCAGTAAGAGGTTTTAGGTCGGCCTCGACTCATACCAAGGGTGGAACTTGTGCCGGCAACACAGTTCCGAATTGGTATCATACAGTGAAACTTATTGGTGAGCGCTGGCAAGGCGTATCCTTGCTTCCATGGATGTATGGGTATCCCGTAAATTTAAGCCCACATGGCAGGTACTTACGTTAAAAACATGAGACATCTGTCTGAAATATCAGCATCCAGTTGTTGTTGTTCCATTATACATTCAACGAACTCGCTTCGCTGTGCGTTGTCAGTAGGCTTCAGTTCTTAAGTCAATTGCACTTTGTATGAATGAAGATACTAGTCGTTCGTGAGTGAGAGAGAGTACGCTGCAGAGAACTTGTCGAAATATCAAATTCTTCTCCACGGTTCCTATCCATGGGAAAAAACGTAAATGGATAAGTTTCAAATAGTTGTAATGTTTTATGTAAGAGGTTGCTGATTGTTAAAATTCAAAAGCCGACTATCAGCCTACCTATTTCCTATTTCCACTAACCAAATTTGTCCTCTTTCATCTATCACCCTCCACGAGGTAAGACGTCGAGCTCTATTAAATAAAATAAAGACCAGAAGTCTCAATCTGTCTTTTTTTTTCTATTAAATCTAACTCCTTCACGAGGAAAAGTTTACTAACCATCGCCTATCCCAGGGTCTACTCAAAAGCACCCGCACAGTGCCGAATTGATGTTCCTGAACTTTCAGCGGCACTGCTGCTTTGATGTTTTGAGTTGAACGGCTTGTTGAAGTTCGGTCAGAGTATCGAATATCATTAATTGATCCAAGTTTCCTGAATTTTTTAATTAATCTCTTCACATTTGATGAAGTTAAATTGCTATTCCGACCATATCCTGTACGAAAATTTCGAACAGCTACCAAACCTTCATTATTTTTAAAGTATTAGTCAAAAATGAAAACGAGTTGTTTTTTCGTGTAGTGATTTTCGTTGGATACACTTCCGTGAATTTTGGGACACCCTTTATTATATGTACGCTTGAAACCCATGGTCGACAACATGATTTGTGCTTATTAATGTGATAGTAGCCCATCATCAGCTGCGACAAGAGAACGAACTCATTAGAATAGAGATGTTGTGCGAACTTGGGTCAGACCGGCAGATATATTTTAGTGTACATAAAAACCAAAGTCCCCTATATAAATCTGACATGTGCGCATGCCTCTAGCGACTAAACTAAGAGCCATAAGAAAAGAGCATAGTTATTTCCTCTTAGAAAGAGAGTGTGAAGTATATTAATATTATATTCGCGTATTCTTTGACAAAAACGGCAATGAGGACATCTTCAATGGATTTGTTACGAAAGACGGCCTTCATAATGATACAGCCAATAGCTAGTCTTAGCTATCAGAATTAGCAATTCCAAGAAACACAGAGACAAGTGACTTAAGGTCTTAAGTGACTTTTAAAATCGATCAAGCTTCTTTAATAACTCCACTTGCAGATTGAAAAGCATCAGCACACCAACGAGCATCGAATCTTTAAGAAAGGAACTATCTGCATTGAGGTACGAGTGTGAATCAATAGGTCCCGTGTTGTAACTTGAAAACCACTCCCGTGTGTAACAAACATTTATGAAATCTGAAAGAAATGATAATTTCGAATAAGTGCTTTGCGTTTTTCAACTGTGATCCGGACGAGTTTTGGTGCGATCTCAACCGTGGTCGAAACCAAGCAGTAATCGAAACACTGGGTGTAGACCAATGTAAGTCTGGCTGCCAATATGCTCCTGGCGATGCACGTTACATAACACACACCGTTTACCTCCAAAAGTATAGCAATCAACGGCGAGTATTATGCCAATTTATTGGTTAACGTCGAATTGAAAGAAGAACGGCAGAATTTGGTGAACAAAAATGCGTTCTTCAATCAAAACAATACATGGCTGCAGACGTGATTACGAATTTCATTGTGGGCTTATCAGTCAGTGACCTTTTCCTGTTTCTAAACCTTAGGAAATAGCTCAGACGAAATTATCGCTCAAACAAACGCCTATTCTGAGGTCCTCAAAAAATCTTATTACTTGAAACGGATCACAAGATTGGAGAATCGTTGGACGAAGTGTATTGAGCTCAAAGGAGACTTTGATCAAAAAAAAATTTTTTCATTGAAAAAGTCACGGATTTACAGGTACAGTATTCCAAGTTTGTAAGTATGCGTTTCAAAAGCTCCTTTGCGTTGCATACCAATGCATCATTTTTAAGTCCTATACGATATCATTTCTAGATGGAATAAGCGTGTGCTAACATATTGATATGCGCAGACATTGCGGAAGCCAAATAGAGAATCCCAGCCCTCTGTGTCGAGATTTATCATGAATGTCTAGATCAATGACCCAACGATCTTTCATTCCTTAAAGTAACAAACTATTGTAAAAACTACGAGCCCATATCTGACTTGATAGCAACTGAATATTAGGCGAATACCTCCAGTTGGTCAACCCTTGTTTACTTACATACATAGGTGGCGGTACAGTCTGTGGTGAACGTGGGTCTGAAACTAAAGGTCTTTTTAACTGTCATCATGTCTCGACAAATGCCTCCAGATGCCCTGCCACCTTATATGCAGTCATTCTCTGCTGCACCGTCTCTCGGGGCTAGATTCGAAGACTTTTGGACTGGAGTTGTGGCATCCATTCGCTCAAGATGACCCAGCCACCTCAGGCGTTTGATCCGTAGACGCCTGGATAGGCCGATGTCGGTCTTCTCTAGTATTCTTAGTCAATGCAAACGAAACGAATATCACACGCAGCATCTTACACTCGAAACGGCATATTCATTTTGATACGTTTTCGACAAGGTCCAAGCTTCTGCTCAATAGAATAGGACCGGGTGGCAGCTATAAAACATGCTTGGTCTTACAAGGAGGAACTCAATTGCCTACTTAACCCAAGGATACAGTGATTTGCTAGAGGAAGTGAGCGTCTGATTTTTTTTGCTAATGTCGTTGTTGCTTTAGCTGCGAAGCCAAGTCGGACGAAATCCTTAATTACGAGTACATCGAAGTTATAGCAGCCGATGATGACATTCTGGTTAAGCCGTAGGTAGAGTTTGCCAGGGATGTTAAAACCAGAGACGGCTCGATCATATGCAAACCGTCGAATGTGGATTTAAAGTCGACAAACAGATGGGAGTGTCGATCTGAAAATCCCAGGTCGATATTTAGGAGATTTATTCCTCCATAGTCAACGCAGTCAAGAGGATAACCTTCCTTGTAAATCGGACAAACGCAGCTGAGTGTCACTGTCACCAGTCACCAGCTTTGTTAGACTTTAGCTTCGGCCGTGCCACCTTTCCTTCGTCTAGATCAGGTTGTGGAATTCTCTGCAGTCTTCGTGAAGAGGAATGGTTTCTCTGCTTAACTGCGGATTTTGACCACTATTGCATTAAATAGCCTGTAAAAATTATTCCGTCCTTGATCATCTTTACAGGCCTCCATTCTGACTTTGCAACCGTAGCATGCTCATTTTTTTCTCAGATAAAGAATGTCATTCCTTCAGTAACAACTTTATATTTTCCTACTGCTCGTTTCTCTCTTTCTTTCTTAGAAGCCTGCGCTTGTCATTCGATGCAGCGCAGGTTTATATGGCTGTATGTACCTGCCTACATTCATCGTTAGACCAGAGGTTTCTTTATCGTTGCGTTTTGAAACAAATGATAGCAGATGCAGCTTCTCTGATGGCTCGTTAGCAATAATCCCATTGTTGTTCTACCGGTTGTACATGGGGGCTAGAATTTTGAGAGAACTTTAAGGAAACGCGATTGGCAAAGATTCTGATATCCGCATACATACCACGGCTAAGTAATGTTCCCGGTCGACGATGGCTCCTCAGAAAAATCGGACATCCACTATGCTGGAGTCAGGCGTCGATCACAATGTGACCAGTCTCGTAGACGGTTGATTGATCGGAGGACAGCCACGAGTTTTATGGTTGAGATATGGAAGGAGCGTGATACTCAAAGGTTACGCCTCGTTACATATTCTAAAAACCTTTGTTAGACTTTGTGCTATGCTAGTTGTGCTTTCCGATGGCCCGTCCAAAAAGGGTTTATTTACCTCGTAGTACAATTTTGGCAGGGGTACTGAGCATATGTTCTGTCTAGGAGGTCCTAAAATTCGTTTTTGATATTGTCTTCCTTATCCCAGGCTTACATTTCCGAGTTTGCCCTTATGTGTATTATTATGAAGCGTTCGCTTACATGCCGAAAACCTAAGACGTTTTGTCTGAGTCTTCCTCGAAGATCAAATCCATGTCTTAGTAAATGACGCCTTCCTTCTTTTCATCTGGTCCAAATCGTTGCGATGATAACTGTTTTATAGCAGCCTAGAGTTTCTGCGAGTTGTCTGCTATTGTCTGTCAAGGGTGGTGAAATGTTTGCTGGCATCTTCAATAATGTATCCGAAGCTGTAAGTCAATCCAGACTTCTGACAAAGCACAAGAGGTCCAAATCTATACTATAGAGAACTTTGTCTAGTTTCTGTAGCACTCTAATGACAGTAACATCAAGGAATGAAATTTGGGCGTTTTACTGATGATTTACTAGATCTTCCTTAATCCGAGATAGTCATCGTTGTAAACTATCTTTCATAAGAATGTCGATTGCTGACACTTAGATGAAGGCGGATACGCAGATCCATGAGTACTCACTATGCACTATGCAGTAAAGAAGCACTTATTTTTGTGATGTGCACACTAAGCTCTAAACATGCTTGTATCCAGAGCCTGCCAGCATAACAAAGACTTTCCATGAATTATCGTTTCGAGTTAGATAATCCTCAGTTCCTTCAGATTGGTTTAAAGAGACAAATAAAATGGTCTCGTATTAAATATTTTACTTACACGTTTAAATGTGCAGAGGGACCCATTCTAAAATAAACCCCATAAAAGGACGAGAAAACCTGATTGAAATAGAAATGGACATCATCGCAAAGTGCACGGAAAGAAAAACGTGTCTGCCGCAAGCAACGACTTAGGAATATTGAAATCATCTTCCAGTAGGTAAAGAGCAAAGAAGAGGAGACAACCAGAAGTAGCATCATAAGAATTAGAATGAAATTGGAATAAATGTAACAGGAAATGACAAAGTAGCTCAAGGATGAGAAGCCAAGGCAATAGCCCTACATATTATAATAACATCGTTCCGATGGAGAAATCGAAAAGGAACTTCCATTCTAATCTTCTTTGAGAAGATGCGAATACGAACGAGAATGACTTTGCTGATTGTTTCTATCATCGTGTGGGAAAATACCCACAGAGTAGATAGAAAAAAAGAAATAATGAAATAAAAGAAACCAAAAACTCTCTCAAGGAGTTAAAAAACTTTCAACTTTTTTCTAGGTCCTTATGGCTAACGTAAAACTAACGAACGTAATGGATTTCATCGAAACGTGACATGCAGACAGCAAATAATAATGGAAAATTTTCCACCCCTGTTGACCCCTTTTTGAAGGACCACCACCAGTCACAATTTTCACCCACTTCACACCACACCCCGAGTTTAAGTCTTGAAAAGGAAGGCATGGAATGAGACTAGAAGGCAGTGAAGGCCAAGTAGGAAAGGAATGTCTTGGATAGCATTATTGTTATTAAAAGAAATGAAGGAAACTTCCGATATGGGGATACCTTCATTTTCATCCTCGGCCTGGTTGCCTGCTCTGAAGCTGGATCTTGGACTGAGATCTGCGGTGAGTGAGATGAAGAGTCCAGAGTTTGAATCTTAGTTGAAAGTTCTTTTCGTCGCTATTTGTGTGCGCACCACAAATTCATAGAAGTTCACTTATCCTTTCGCTGTCTGTTATCAATTGTCTTCAGATACTTTTGGTTGTCTTTCGGATGATCCTATCGAGTTCCGGGACAACGAAGAGTAGTCAGAGAAGTGGATATGTGTGTTTGGGTGAATAATCTCCTTCAATCCAAAGATATCCTCTCATCTATCGACACACGACGAAGGAAAAGACAACAGCACAAGATTACGCCAAGAAAGAACTTTAAAGACATACAGTAGAGACAGACGGCAGAAACATAAGGCAGTAGCTAAGGCTAAAGCAAAAATAGTAGCAATACAGAAGCAGCGGTATGATAGAAGTAAGAGAAGAAAGATGCGATTAATTAAATTCACCCGGGGAGGTCTGCTTGGCAAGTAAGCAAGCGAGAATCCTCAAATTGCAACGCGAGCACACGCGCTAAGGATTATAGTCCTGCTCGGTTTGCTTAAGTGAAGTTTTGCTTACTTGCTTTCCTTCCGTTCTGTACACATACATTTATTCGCACATACAAGTAGACATCCGCAAGTTTGTATTGTCGGAGTATATCCTTTCCTCTGCTGCCTGTCTGCTTATGTTTGAAATTCTGTTCGTCAATGATATCCTGTGGGCTGTTGCTTCGTTTCTTCTTAAGTCTCGCTGCCACCACCCACGTTTTCTGTCGCCGATTTCTTCTCAATTGGCAATCGCAATCATAATTTTTGTTTTTCCTTCCTATCCTTACACTTTGCCACATTTCTCCTTCCTCTTCGTATGAAGGATTTGTTTACATTTATGCTTTTGTAAAGTGGTTCGCTTTTCAGTAATTTAGGTATGGAGGGTTGTTTTGGGTTTTCGTTCGTTTTTTGTTGCCTCGTTCATCGTTGATCCTGTCGATTGTTTGCAGCTTTTCTTAGAAAACACCGACATGCAGTGCTTGGCAGAGTTCTGGGTATTTGTAATAGAGGGTCATGCAGAGGGTCGAAGAGGTTATAGTAAGTTCAAGGAAGGAAGGAAGTCTTCGTAAGACTTAAGTGGTGCTACTCTTATACTCAACACTTTTCGAACCAACATTCAGTAGGATTTTCACAATGACGCTGGCGTTGCTAGCTATTCCGTGGACAGAGTAATAATATAAGGACGTTGCGATAAAAAAAAAATAAAAAAAACATTTTGTATTTCTGTCACGTAGAGCCGGTTATAACCCTTCTTCCTTGTGCATAGTGTTCGTTTGGGAGTACAATATTTGATATCCTTGGAGGTCTCTGTTGTTATTGGTTTGTGTACTTTTACTTGTGCTTCGCTGTGTTATGATGGAAAGGTGGTGGCTTAAAGCGCCACTTATGTGGCTAGTCATGCTCATACGTGAGTTTTGTGTAAAATGTAACATGTAACCTGACATTGTGAAGGGCATTTAATAGCTGGTGGTCAGTGTCGATTTAAATTTATTTTTCTCCACTCAAGGGAAGTCTCTGATAGGAAAATAGTGAAACACTATTGCAATCGTCTTAGCCATGTTTGTATGCTGACGGAGGTCGTAGTTGAGAGCATGTAATTATTCACATTCAAAGCATAATTGTGACTCCTTCTTTAGATCTCAGGGAACTTCTGTTAGTTGGTGTTAATTATTTCTCAAACACTTTGAGGCTACAATAACAGGATTATGTATATGACAGGTGTTGAAACCTGCTTATTGATTTCCTACCATAAATTTCCAGCCCTTGAACGTTATTTCCAGCTCAAGCCATAGGTTTCCGCATTTGATTTTGGTCGTGTTTTCTTGCTTTTATCTTCATCTCTCGGATTGAAGTTAGTTTTTCACGGTTGATACCAGGCTCGGACCTCAAGTCCAGTCGTTGACTTCCAGTCCTAGACTCCACCGTAGATACTACTCCCAGAAGCTTGCCTTCTGATAATAGATAACATTAAATCATATATGTGGGACGGAGCGCTGGGTTTTCCGCATCACGCACAAGGTTGTTTGAGAGCTCAAACTTTTCAGTATGGAATAGTTCTGGTTTGAATGCAATCTCTTTAGAGGTTGTTACCAGAATACCAACGATTTGAACAAAAAGCAAATCACCTCAGTCATAATTCAATGTTCTCATGCACATCGGCATCTGGTAAAATTTGATTGACAGGGTAAGTTGGGGCTGTGAAGGGTTCTTTCCGCAGCACACCTATACTAACAACGGGTGTCTTGAAATACATTTTTCATACAAACTTAAACCATCTTTCGGCTTAAGATGATTCATTTGGATAGGTACCACTGACTTTAAGGATCACTCCGGGAAGGGTATCGGGCATCCCACTGGCTTAACTTAGGGTACATGCCTTTCTGACGGAACGTGAAAAGAAGAAAATGGAACTCTGGCTGGATCACAATTATAATGTCGACTATTTGCGCGTTTCAAATTTGCAGTTGTTTGACTCATACTCGGGGGTAAAATTTTATCGGATTCCTTCAAATGGCCCTGGAACCAATCTATGGGTGAACTGCAATAGATTTCGCTAAGGAAAACGATAGGAGGAGTATACGTACTCCAGTGGCTTAACGAGGCATTGTTTAATCCTGTGCCTACCTTCAGAATAGTAAAATAATTTAAGATCTTTCGAAATTGGGTCAGTAGCAATAATTCCTTGGATCTTTTCTGCATCCCAAGATTTATATTGAAGCTTAAGAAATGCACTTAAACATCTCTGTAGTCAGGAGTACTGTTAAGTGCTCAAGATTTCACATAGTTCTCTGTTCATGGTAGAATTTCATAGCGCTTGTTACTATTTCCCCATTTTTAACTTCTTATTTGAAATTCCTGTTCTCATCATGAAACATAACACCTAGATCCAAATCCACTCCTTAACACACTGAGCCTCCCGACTAGCGTCAGTCTGGTCTTTATTTATTTATTCACTATCGCCTACTGGCTAGTCGACCAACATCGATTCGGATCACCACTTTGGTGCAATCAAAGTACGAAGACGAATTTCCCAAGCGCCATAACAAATAAGAACTACTGTGAGGAGTATAACGTAGAAAAGGTGCAATTACAAGAAACCGCCAGAATAATCGCCGAACACATTCTCCGAAATCTCTAGACAATTCGTATGCCGCCAGAATCTAGTGGCAACGCTGCTAATGCCTTCTAACACCCGACCACCACTAAGAAATCCCTGGTTTGATGAAGAAAGCCGGCAAGCACATGCAGCTATACAGGAAGCTTAAAATGACACGATGCAATGAACACCGAAGAACACCGGCTTCTACAAAACAATAAGAAGGAGCAGGGTAAGAAAGCGATCGAAGATATTGAGATGTTGTACTCCAAGAAGAACTTACGCAGATTTTACCAATAGTTAAAAATAGCATGTCCAGGTAAGGAGACCCGTACAAAAGCATGTGGAAATCAAGAAGGAAACCTTGTATGTTACTAGGTCACAGTCGGTGCTGTGAATATTGAAAAAGTTTTTCTGTAGACTGTATAACGGCGAAGAAGCCAAAAATTCCGCGGTCAGGCAGAACAGACCATTTATCTTAAACAATGGTAGCCAAAACGTCCGTCCACCTAACCGAAGGAGGTGAGGTTAGCAATATCTAAGCTAAATCCAGAAAAACAGCTGGACCTGACGGCTTACCGCCTGAGGTAACCATATCTACTGGAAATGACTTTGTACAGACTCCAAACCAATAAAATTCTCAGATCCGGTTAGAAGAGTGTATAGGTGCCTGATGAACGGAATCTTAGCGCCGACGCAGAAAAAAAGAAAACCCTCCATTGCTCCAAATATATCTGTGCAGTGCTCCGTCAAGATCGGTAACGACTTAACCGAAAACTTTGCTATCAAATAAGTTTTTAGAGTGAATTTGAAATTGAAAGAATTGTGCCGAACTCACAAGCGAAAAGTGGTGGCACAATCTTTCAAAAACCTGTGCAACTACTAGCGTATGCCAATGATATCGACTTAATTGGGGGAACTCACCGGTGCGTTTCGAAGGTTCCCCCGAACAACTTAGGGGACTCTATATAAAACCTTGATCATCCCAGTCCTACTTTATGGCGTTCAAGTATAGACTGGACCGAAAGCGGATAAAGATATCCACAGTCGTTTCGAGAGAGAAATCCTTCGTACAATATTTGGTGACGTATACAGCGACATCGACCTAGTCAGTAAAATGCGCATCAGTGGCCTGAGATGGCTAGATCATGTAGAACGAATGGACACCAATGCTCCGTGTCGCAGAGTCTTCGAAGTGAACGCAGAGGGACAACGCCGTAGAGGAAGACCTCACCTTAAAAGTTCCGCACAAGTAGAAGGGGACCTAAGCAGACTTGGAGTGCGCAACTTAGCTGGAGAAGACTTCGAATTTCTTTTTTTTTTGTGAGAACTAAACACTCAAGATGGTAAGTCTACTCTTAAAATAATACGGAGCACGTATTAAATTTTTCGGAAAATTGGATAAAGAGAGAAGATGTTTGTGGTTAGTGGCTATTTCGTTCCATGGCTGGCATCCAACATTTAATGGAGAGACTAAATTATTAGTGTAAATCTTGGGATTGAACGCCAAACCTTCCGATTGAGAAGCCAATACAGTTCTACTTGAACCACGGCCATCCACGACTAGTTGCAGAGGCTTGTTAGATGAGGTCATGTCTACCCCTATCTGTAGCACCAACAAAGTAAATAAATAAGTACCGAAACAGAGATTTGCTCCTGTTAAATCTGAAGGCAATCTTTACTTATACCCTGGTACCGGCAGCTATAAAGAGCTTCTGGTGAACATTGCAGTTAGCCTCTATACCTGACAACTTTCAGGTTAAAAAGCATGGAGAATTGTATGTGCATAAAGCTGTTTTGCGAATGAATCCTTTGTCTTAGGTGCAACCTGCTGGTCAATGTGGAAAGTCCTGCAAGAGTGCGCTACAAAATCTGATCAGCAGAATTGAAGGCGCACTTAACATGAAGGGAATTTTCATTGACATTGAGAGTTCTTTCGATAGCGCAACTTTTGACGGCATGTGTAACTCCGCCAAACAAGTTGACATAGAAGAATCACTAAATCACTGCTCATGGATGCTGAATTCGGCCAATATGTGATAGCGGAATAATGCAAGTGTTTCCTGTAAATGACGACCTGTTTTCACTTCTATGTTGGACGCTGGTTGGCTTTATGCTGAACTCTCTTAATCATTGTAAAGTTTACATTCAAGTAAAGGTCTAGGGGATCCTTGTCAGTCTTCTCAAAACTGAGGTTGCTGTATTTACGAGAAATAGGAAACAAACTGATCCGACTCATCTAGTGTATAAAGGAGTGCTTTCCGACGGCTAATTAAGGCGAATTGTTTGCTGTCCATAAATTCTTGCTTATTTGACATAACACCTTGCTGTGGGAGTGATAATTACACCGCGGAGCACTACCTCTGTAAGTATTCTGTCTACGCTCGCATCAGGCTACAGGTACTAGGCGTTAATGTTGTGAGTGCTGGGAATATAGGCATATTGTTACTGAAACGTTTACATATTTGTCTACGAATGACTAGGAATTTTAAGTAAAAGAAACCTACAAGGAGTACAGTGGATTAGTTCCTTTTCTGAGTGTTTATTATAAATAAATAAAAAGAAATAAGAAAAAACAATTTCTAGTGTATAAGTAATCCTAATGACTCAGTTGGGGATATTTTAATGTCGAGGTTGATGACAGAATAGTACTTCTTCAGTACACTTTTTCGCGTTTTGTTCGAGGCAATGTGTAAGGTTTGGTGAAGAGTTCTGGGCTTCCACTGATCGATATTAGTGCACTATCTAAGATACTACTGTTGTAATCACAATTCACCTTTCAGGTGAGATTACTTCTTCAGTTTTAATTCTGAATTTGTTCACTCAGTCACTTGTTGTGTGGATACAGGCGTGAAATTGTACCTACCAAGTTATTCAAATTTGCCATTTGTCCTTCGAGGTATGTCCTGATTTGCTGACTTTTCTTGAATGTGTTATCCTACAACATTGCCATAATTGATATCTTGAGGTAGCCGTATATGATTGTTTACGGTGTAACCAAAAAAACGACACCGCTTACCAACTTTATTGGCGTCTTCGCATCTCCGAAGTATAAGCAAGAAGCACACTAGGAGCTGATATTTAGAACAATCATGAAAAACTCTCTGATTGCTGTCAACGTAACTGCCAATGAGGCCGTCGTGTATGATAATGTCTAAGTAATACTGTCAATTTTCGTTGTTCAACGCAGAAAAGCAGTACTCGCTGGGAGATTACCATAAACTTATCTGAATACGCTCTCATTGACTTTACATTTCCTCTTAAAGTGAGTGGCTTATGCCAATAAGCTTCTAAAGTACTAAGTTTTACAAGGCAACCAAAACCAAAAATTCGGTGTCACATATGTACGAGTACAATAAAATGCCAGCATTGTTTTTATAACGTTACTGCAGAGAAAGCGTAGTATTCTTTATTCAACATAAAAGTTCCTGTCGCCTGTGAGCATCAACGTTGACTAATATTTTAAGTTTCATCAGATTTAAAAAACAAATAATTATACACTCCAGCTATATAAAGCCATTTATAGGTTAGTATCCGCACTAAAGTCATTCTAATGTACAAATGACGGTATAAGTTGGATTACACCATCACTTTTTCTATTAGAAAAAGCTATGTATCCGTAAAAGAACTCGGATTCAAACGCTAGAGATAGGATTTCCTTTAGTCAGTTGAGATGAATCCTCATCTAATTTGGATCCCAAATTTAGGAAAGGATTTGAGTCAGATTAAATTTGCAAATTGAAGATAGCTGCCTGCTTCTGAATTTCACTTACAAATAAATCGAAAGCTGTGACTTACACTGTCCAAATCATGTCTTGATTTAATTTTTGTCGACCTTAAATCTTTCTATTTTTTACTACTACCAAAATGAAATAGAAATATCAGGTCCTAAACGATTACTGTACCAATTCGTTCTTATCATAAACTTGACACCCGTTACATCATCGTCTGGATAAATTACGAGTACAATAGTCGTCATACACTCAGTCCACACCCTTTCACTTCAGACTTTCGCCCATAAAATTAGTTCTAAAAAGTAGTTAACACGGCACCTAAGCTAACTTAATTGTTTTGTAGTTCTGTCGAAGGAACTTTCGCTAGGCATCTGCAAAACATTTGTTTTGACAAGGATGAGCCTTCTTAGGTAGCAAAACCCATGCATCCCAACTTAAGCCCAGCCCAATCCCAGAAATGTTCATCTCAATTTGCATTCGTCTGGTGTAGAACACTGACTGGTGGAAAACTTTCACTTCATTTTGCGTGAAATATGTACGAATATAATTCCAATTCTTGGTTTAGCCGTTGATTTACCAAAATTTGCACTATCCACTGGATACCACAGAAATATCCTTCCTAGAGTATCCGTACATCCTTTCAGTGACAGGGTGAGGAAAATCAGACTTACAAACAACGATGAACCAACGACGATGGTGGCGATTCTAACGATGGAACATGCTTATGTGCACCTCTGAATAGAACACACACTTTCATAACACGAACCACAAATGTGAGATGTGAAGAGAAACCTGTGCCTGATGTTTTGGAAATATTTTCAACAAACCTCTGGTACTGAGTCTTTGCAGGATAACATAAAGTTATTTACGTCAAAATATCTAATAAGGACATAGAATGGTTTCCGGAAATTGCCATCTAGATACGAGTACCTACCTTCCTTGGTCTACTTTACTCATATACATATGTAAGGCTGCATGTAGTGCAACGTCTAAGACCTGAGAGAGTTTATCATTTTTTTTTTTTTACTTGTTGCAGAAGTGATGATAGCAACCAGCACCTTGGTTACCATAACCGAATCTGGTTGTTGCTATGACAGAAGGATCATATAATTCTCATATAACCAAAAACATGG
Source organism: Volucella bombylans (assembly GCA_949129095.1). Taxonomy (NCBI): domain Eukaryota; kingdom Metazoa; phylum Arthropoda; class Insecta; order Diptera; family Syrphidae; genus Volucella; species Volucella bombylans. Next base: position 19,101,832 of record OX422142.1, on the reverse strand, counting down.
AATGATTGAAGGAGTCAGTGGTGGAGTAGGTGTAGTTGAGAAACCCAATTTGAAAATGACCAATGAAATCCATAGTAGTTGGCTTGGTAGCCGAATCTATACGAATATGTTCGGGTGTTTGCAATAGGTAGTACGATTTTCGGAGAATTTCATCATCATTCCATGGTCTACCTGTCTACCTGTTGGAGAAGGTAATTTGAGGTTAAGCATAACCTGGGCTTCAAACACAGAAGCAAGGCACGAAATGCACAAATTAGCTCACCCAAGCCACATGAAATAATTAGTTTGGAACATTTTTGACAGAAATTCCTTTGTGGTAACACATTACAAGGACCTTCTAAAGTGGAGGAGGTTGGTGTTGGATGGATCAGAAATTGACGTATGCGATGCAGATATGGGTATGAATGTAGCTGACTAATGGTTCATTCACACAAAAAGATAGATCCTTTTAAAGTGATGACAAATGTTCAAAAGTTATCGAAATGATGAAAGGAATATCTATGTGACTTATTCGTAACCGGTTTTTGCATTCATGTATGTTAATTTCTGCAGAATGAATATAATCATATGAATATGAAGCTCTATCTGGCCTATGGAATTTTCCTCTTGTAAACATATTTATGAAAACCAAATGACCTTTGAACGCTGGTCGCCTGGTTTTCATCATGATTACCAAACTACAACTTTATCTTCCATAAGTCATCTCCAGTTCACATTTTTGACTTCGAAATAGTAGCGATTTCCAAATTAATTAGCTTGAAGAACTCAAAGTGTATTACTATATCGACACAGGGATAATTAAAAGCCGGACCTTCGATCCCCCATATATGCCTCGCGTTGCTGTATGCTAATTATCCTTTTCTGCCATTCAATCCCAGTCTGCTCTGTATTCCCTTGTAACATATTTTCTCTTTTCATTTTTGTGAATGTACCTTACAAAATGCGGTTTGGTATTTTCGCTCTTTCCACAGCCACAAAAAAAAAAGAGTGCATGAAAACGCCCACATACAAGTAGTTTGCCTCAATCCTTTTTGGTAATTCATTGCATTGCAGTCCAGGACGACGACGATGGGAATGATTTTTTTTTTTTTAATGAAACAGTTGACAAGAATTTAATTTTAATGCGACTGACTGAACGTTGTCCTTGCTGGAGAGTATGTGAGTGTGAGTGAGGTTTTGGTTGTATTCCAGTCAAAGGCAAAAAGGCAAAAATGATCTCTCTCTACTGCTGCTTGACTTTGGTTTTTGATTCATTTTCATCAATTTGGAGTTGCTCCTGGCTGCTCGGAAAGTTGCCATTGGATAAAATTAAAAAGTTACCAAAAAAGTGGCCATGGGATTTAAGGTGGTTAATGATGTTGCGAAAGAATGTCTGAAAGATATTGTCTTTATTCTCACTTTCAAAATTTTGTCAATGCGTCCCTCAATGAACCCGTCACAAAGGATGCTTTATTGAGTTACGAATAATTATTAAAAGAATAAACAGAAACCATAGCAATTATAGAAATGTATTCTGATTTATGTAGCCAAAGTTTCAAAAATCTAGCTTTGTTTTGGTGGCTGAACCCATCATATTCAGTCAACAGAAGAAACCACCAGTCAGAAATTCGAGAATACAGACTTGTGTATCACTTGGAAAGCAGCATGTTTAAATGTTGCCTCCCTTAGAAATTAAAAAGTCAAAAAGCGCAAGCTGATTAGCTAAAGATGGTCTTGATTTTGTTGGAAGTTTTGGAAAAGCTGATGAACAATTTGCACAAACTAAACTAATATGTCGAAAATATTTGAACATCGTGCGGCATATTTAGATTGCTCTACAGTCCGAGTGCATATGGGTCTGAAATAATACGCCTCTAGTAGGACACTTTGATAAGGTTAAGCTCGCGCGCCTTTTTAGAAAATATGTCTTCATATAATGTTTTGACATTTTGGAAGGAATGGACCAGAAAGTCGATATCTATTGACTGATATCACTAAGTAGTTCATAGATTCGCTGTTATATACTCTTTTTCAAGTCCCGTGGACGAAAATGCGATCAAACATCGCTCGCAGAATCCTGCGTTAAAAACGATCAAGGGCTTCCTTATCCACTTTGGCTAACCTTCTTGTTTCTGTCCCGTAGAGGGTCACTGGCATGCTGAGTGTTTCCAAAACGACTCGTTGAAATGCCTTATATTCAAAAGGTTTTCTGGATCGAAGAAGCTGCAATTGGCAACTGTAACTCTTCGTTAGTAAATGGTAGAGTCCTGGTAGTCTAGCAGGGATGTCAATACTAGATTTTGTTTCTGTATAACTATTTCATAGATGTTGTGAGAGAGTATTGATAAGAATTTTTGAACTTCTACACAAATCGTATGATCACTCAAATGGTTGAAGGTGTTTATTTATACGACTTTCAGACCCTGAGCATCGACTGTACATCTACTACTAAGTTTGGATGCACACCTTCGCAGGCTCAGTTCTTGTCGAATTGACACGTTTTTTTACTTCTTCCTAAGACTTCTGAAAATTGTTCCGCAAATTGCACCTCTCAATGTATTCGATCGCTTGGTATGACGTTCTTCTTTTCCATTTACGTTAGACTGCACGATCTACTTTTGTCTTTCTACGCAGTAGCGCTTTGTAAATGATTTATTCTACGTTATGTGCTCGCATTTATTATTCATCAAACAAGTGCTTTCGTGCGGGTAGAGCGGTGAGAGCCAAGACATCACTTGCGGTGTTTCTTCTAGTTTCTTTGAATTGATGGCACTAGCCGTTAACATTTGGTGTTGGTTACGTAGGACTTGTCGAGTGATTGATGTGATGAGGAAATCTTGGAGGAATCTTTGTGATGATATAAGGAGCTTTTCTGCAACCGCTGGGATACAAGAGTCGTTATAGAAAGGGTTTACTATCCCTATAAGAATACTGAAGGGTTCTTACAGGAATCTTCAGGACTATATTAGTGCTACTTCTATGGATTAATCTCCCTGCTTGCAGGACTAACATACTGGACCATAGAAGACAGTTTGAGTCCATAGTAACCAACGTTATAACCTTGCAAAAATAAACTCATTTAGACCCTATAATTCACCGGTATCTTACCAACACTTCTCTATAGAAGTGCCTCATACTGGAATATATGTATTCCTTTGATTTGGAGAGCAAGTTAAAGTAATCCTGATACCTAAGGGAGGTTTCCGAAATTCTGAAAACCAATTAGCATATATACATAATTAGCATTAGCATATATACATATACATAGAGACGGACATATTATCTAGAACTCGGCTTTGCAACTTACAATAGGCGGACTAAAAAGACAAATCTACAAAACTAGCAAAACACATACTGATATATGGCATAGAGAGATCAAAGACTTCTGCAAATTCATGGTCTTCGAGAGTATAATAAAGGAAAATCTAGGCCATGAGGAATTGAATATCACTTCTTTAAAGGCCTGTCCACAGGGTGGAGTACTGTTACCACTTTTGTGGTTGGTATTACTAGATGACAGCATGGAAATTCTGAACTCCATAGGATATATAGATGATATCTCTGTTATCATTAGAGCGACTATGCGATTGCTATCAGAGATCTCATGCAAGATGCCCTACCAACTACCTGAACTGGTGTAGAAATAAGGGATTCTTCCGACCTATTTATAAACGGTACTATTGAGCACTTAGGGGTTAAGTACTTTAGTGTAACTTTGGATAAATAACTAACTTTGAGACCCTATTTTAACATTATAAGAAAAAGGACTATAAAATACCTATGGACCACGAAACAGCTATTGAGTAAATCCTGGTGCCCAAACCCTAAAAGGACATACTGCCCTTAAAACCATATAGTGAAGCCAATAATACTAAAAATGCGGTAGTATAATGGGGCAAGACCAAACAAAAATCAACAACAATGGAACTGAGCAGGACTTAACGGCTCGCATTTTTTGTGAATTAAAGAAGCTATGAGAACCACCCCAACTACAATCATGAAGGCATTATTAGACCTAGCTCAGCTTCATGTGGCAATTCAAGAGGAAGCAGGAGTAAAAGCACTCAAGCTATTGTATTATACATCGCGCAAACGAGGTAACCTTGTTGGTCACTTGAAAATACTAAAGAAGAAAGCTACTCAAAGCGGTGCAGGGTTTATTTCCTCGCAAGGGATACTCCCTCCCTTTGATATTCATATCTTGGGCTGCATTCTCAAAGCACGGGAACTTTGATGACCTTGCTTGCCGGCTGTCTTTTGACGCTGGTCTTATGGACATGCAATCTGCTGTAATTACGCTAGAACTCCTGTCGCACAAAAAAATCCAAAATCGAATTTTCCTGTGCCCAAGACTGGAGTCCAACAGAATCGGAGCTAGGAAAGGAATCTAGTCAGATCTTCACGGATGGATGCAAAACCGATATATAGAATGCGACGCTGGTGCCTTTCTTGTTAGGAAAACTTGCGTTTCTCTTCCAAGCGGAGATATGCGCAATCGTGATTGTAATGAACTATATTGTGAACAACCGATGGAGGGGCGAAGTATTTGCATCTGAGGCAACAGACAAACTGCGCCTAGACCCTTGTCGAGTTCTGTTACGACTTCCAATCTAGTTCGAGACTTCACCGAAGGCAGTCGGAACAGTGAATGCAGTGAGTGTTGTCTGGGTCCCGGGTCATAAGAGAAATAAAATCGCCGATGTATTTGCAAATCAAGGCTCACGATAGGGGTTTTTCAGTACACTAACATCTACGTTAGGTCTGTCTGCGTCCTTGGTTAAGGCTTCCATTGACAATTGCCCATGACAAGTCTTTCAAGTTTTTCATTTGTGTGATTGGAACACAGACAGAAAAATTCTGCATGTGAAGGCATAACACTGACACGTAGATTTGGCTGTTGTAAAGTTTCAATCACAAAAAAATACTGCGAATTATAAACTTCGAATCACTCTGAGTGAAGAAAAAACTCTCCATCCTATTCGGACTCCCACCCCCTGGAGAGCGATAATCGAAACCAAACACACCTGAGTTTCAAACCACTACAAAACAATTTTCCTTTCTGTTCCTTCTACCTTTCCGCCCGCGCCCTAGCAACAGTAAAAGGGTATCTAACCCCTTAGGCGCGCATAAATTATAAAAAAAAAAATGGGTTCCATATGAGCACAACTGCAGATGGAATGACTTCCCAGGTCGCAAGCCGACCAAACGAATTCTTCCCGATATCTCCAATAAGTCCAACAAGGTCTTCTTGTTGTTATCAGCAGGAAAGACTGCAGATTGTTTACTAGCTTGGTGGCTGATTATTTAAAATGGAACTTACAATGGACTAGTTCTTTTGCTGAGTGTTTTATTCCGACAGAAAAAAAAAACAAAAAGGTGGTGTATTCGAAAACATCCCAACACGTTGGAGCAGGGATTCGAAGCCACCTCTCATTTGCACTAAGTGAGGGCGTCAGTCGGAATCTAGCAATAAACATCTTAGTAGATTGGGCATCATCTCCGCATGTAGATTTCGCTTTAAAATGGAGGAGTCTCATAAAAACTTAACCACAAATGTAGACGAGCAACATTTATAAACAAACATATTCTCCATGATTAGGATCTGAAGAAGACTTCATAGAAAGGTCTGATCCAGTTCCTAAAAATATTAAACAACTAATCGAAGAAAGGAGCACAATAAATCAATCTTGCCCTACTCTCGTAGTACAATACCATACCATACTATAACAACGACCTAATTTGGTCTTATCAGAGTGGCTTCAGACCTACTATAAACCAAATCTTTTCAATGTACCAAGTTCTGAGATACCTTGAGAGATATTTTGACGTACGAGTATTTGCGTATTTTCATATTTCTAGGCCGCTTACGACAACACCAATATGAATTTTCTATACAGTTATTCAAAATGTCGCTGAGCACCACCACTATATCCATCAGCAATCCCTGGTGAGGTTAACGGCGCTGGCACTCTTAGTGTCTTTTGTAAAGTTGTCATGCTCATACATTGATATCATCTAAACTTCCGCCTGCAACGTATTTCCGGAGTTTATCAGTCTAAAGAATGAAGTGAAGCAGCTGAGTCTTGTAGTAAAAGATGTCGAAAAAAAAGTCTCGAGATCTTAGACAACGCGTCATTGATGACAGTTGCAATTGAATGGTAGCGCAGGACTTTGTCTATGTTTTTTTGTCGACAAACAGGGCTAGTATATTACAAGACTTGCATTGTAAACGTTCTAATATCCTGGACGATTTCGAAGAAAAACTAGTAGCATTTGAGGAAAAATCCTTCCAAAGATAGGAAAACTATCTGTATTAGTTTAACGGTGACACTGCTATCAAATTAAGACAAGTCTATTAAAATTAGGGGATGCTGTGGTTAAAACACGCTGAGTGGATCAAAGAAAACCCCCCAAAGCTTCATATATTTTCCAGAAGTGGGCGCCGAATTATGCAGCGCCCACCTCTCTGCTGAAAAGATCGAAAAATGCAGTAGCTCTCACCGTTTTCAATTTCCAATTTGAAGAGAAATTCGTCTTACTTTTGGTTTTTTTTTGTTACTTCATACTCCTAAGTTGGACCATTACGATTTCCAGTAATCGTTTGTAGACTTTCAGTACTCTATTCAATCAGACTACTTTCAGCTAAAAATCAACTCAATTCCCTTTATTTTCCCTTTCAATTCGTTTCCTAATGTTTTGAGAAGAATCTGACACGTCTGTAATTTTCAAATTTTTCATGTCTGGCGAACGTACATACGAGTATGTACACCTAAAAAGTGGCATATAGCCATTCAAATATTCCCTTCGGCAACGCTGGCTGAATGTATTTTATTTATTTATAGATATAGCCGCATACAAACAGGGTGTTCTTTGTGTGTCAGTGTTTGTACGGTGAATGGGCGTCCTGGTGATGACTGCTGAATGACTATTTTAATTAGTTACCACAGGACATTCGTTTAAAGTTTGGCTGCATTGCCATGGCGTCGAAATCCATGAAGAAGAATAAATTGGGCGTTTGGGTGGTTTGTATATCCAACAATCACTCATCCTTTCAACCATACGAGTATATCCTTTCAAATCATCCTCCATTTCATTCGGCGCTCGTCTATTATGAAACTGAATGGCTTTAATTTACCCCATCGCAACCGCTCTATACTTTGGAGTTTTCGTAATTATGTTGAATTTAGCTCATGCTTGATTGATGTTCCGGCAAATCATATTGACTGATGTTTTTCAATCAGATAATCGTGACAACGTGAAAAACGTTGTAACCGCTCCCTTTGATATCGCTCTGACAACGCCTGAACACTGATGTCAGTGTTTTCACAATCGAACAGATGGCAAGCGCGTGCAGACCAAAAAGCGACCGATAATTATGACGTGATAAACTGATTAGACCACCGACGGTTTGTATATGAGGTTTTTTTTTTTTGAGGAAAAAGAAAAAACTAAATCTGATAAAACCAGGATATCTGTCCCTTTACCCTACCCTGCCAGGATCAGTGTTTGTACAGCTATGAAAATGTACTCGTATGCAAACAATTACCACTGCATTTGAATTAGCATTTCGCTTCGCTTTCGGTAAGACAAAGGGGCAGGTTCGCATTGGCCGCAACGTTGATTATGGGGATGGCTCGACAGAGTTGGCGTTGGATGTGTGGCTTCCATATTATTAATAACAATAATGGAAGCTTATTGTTTTCAATCCAACTCATGCACACATATGAGTTTATGTATGCATAGCTTATATGGTAGAGGTTAACATGAGGGTTTACATTGGTTTATGGTTGCAAATGCATTGATGGTGGCAGTGGCGGCAAATGGTGGTAGCGGATAAAATGGTTAACCACACATTTCATCAAAATCTTATTATGCACCGAGAATAGGTTTTACCAGATACTTTAATCACAAAATGTTGACTAATTAATGTTGCCTATACATGCATTCATACTTTTATGTACCCAAAGAGGTAGTTTGGATAAAAAAAGGAGCATTTACCACGAAATTTGCATTAATCGGAAAAAACAAGTAATTTTAGGCCAACATGTTGTTAGGGCTGCCATCAAAGAGTTTTGAATTTCATTATGCGCCTTGAAAATGAATTCTGTTTTTTTTTTGTTTTTACTTTGGTTTGTGAATACATATTCAGATGATTGGAGTGCATTGTAACCAGAATTTCTCATTAATTAGCGTAACAACTTTGACCGCATGCGAGAAGCACTTCACATAAAAGGATCTTTAACAAGATAACATGGCTATACAACCAAACAAAATGTTTTCATTGTGATTGATTTTTTTTATGACATTTTTAGCTGCAGAAAGAGAGCTGTCATGGGGTACGCAACCCTATATGGATGAGATTAAAAAGATGCGATGAACTAAGTAATGACCATGGATAAGAAAGGAATTACTGTTGATGACTCTTGCAAATGTTTAAAGGATAAAGACCTGCGGATCTGCATGTGCAATGTACGGATCCTTAACAGGAGCCGAGCAATTTGTAGAAGCCCTTGACTGCTATCACACAGACATCACTGCCATCCAGGAAGTGTGATTGTATGGGCCGAGCATACGGTGGATGAGAAACTGTAATAGAGAGTTTTCCAATAGGGACTTGACAACTTCTCTAAACTCAACATTTTCATCATAGTAAAGTACACGAACGAGCAACGTCTGCAAATTATAAAAATTTTCTACCGAAATTCGGAGTCGGTGACTGCAACTTTAAGAACGTTAACTCCAATTTTCGGTCGTAATTCTCGCCCTAGTAGACAGGCAATAACAAGTTTAGTGCAAAAATTTGAGTCTACATATTCGTTATGTGATCTTGCGTGTCAGTGGGACAATGGGTTGGTCGAAGTGTCGAAAATATCGGTGCGGTTCAGGCGTCCGTAGCAAACTATGCAAATCAGTCAATTCCACGGCGTTCTCAAGAATTTTGCATCGCTCAGACCACATTATGGCGTATTTTGCGTAAGGATCTTGGCTTACACCCATACAAGATCAAACTGACTCAAGAATTGAAGCCGATGGACCATTTGAAGCGATGTACGTTCTCCGATTGGGTTCTGGAGAAGATGCGCCCAGATGATGAATTTCATCGCAAAATCATCTTCAGTGACGAAACTCATTTTTGGCTCAATGGGTTCGTCAAGAAGCAAAATATGCGTTATTGGTCGGGTGAAAATCCACATCTGCTTCATGAATTACCACTTCATCCACAAAAAATAACTGTTTGGTGCGGTTTGCATGCCGCGGCGTTATTGGGTCATATTTTTTCGTCGACGATAACGATCGTCACGTTACTGTGAATGGTCAGCGTTATCGCGCCATGATCGATTATTTTTGGCCCGAATTGGAAGATATCGATCGATATCGATTTATCGAAGAGTAAGTTTGGTGAGCGTATTATCTCAAGAAATGGGCCAGTCGATTGGCCGCCTCGTTCGTGCGATTTAACGCCGCTTGACTATTTTCTGTGAGGCGACGTTAAGTCATTGGTTTATTCCAACACGCCGACGACGTTGGAAGAGCTCAGAGCCAACATTGAACACGAAAAAGCGGCCGTTTCGGCCGAAATGTGTGGCCGAGTCGTTGAAAATTGGGTCCAACGAATCGACCGCTGCAAGCGTGTCTGCGGTGGCCGTATGAACGAAGTCGAGTTCCGTTTTGATTGTACTTCAAGCCGATAATAAAGTTTTTGAAATATCTCAAATGGTTTGCGTTTTATTTAAAAAGAAACTTGTCAAGTCCTTATTGGAAAACCCTATATATTCAGGAAAATAGTGAAGTCTACAAGTTTAAGTTATTGCTCTGGGTTATCTGTCGCAGTGATTTATCTGAGAAACGGTGCAATTGCGTTGATTTTTAACAAATTCTTGGATTACGTCTTCATATAGAATTGCTACGGCTATCCTAATAGTCATCTGGATTAGCTTAATTTACTTTCTTGCTTAATGCTTGCACCTGAAAGGAAACTTATTGGAAAGCGTTCCTTGATGCTTCCTATTAATTAACGTAATCATTATTGTTCAACAATAAAGGATTAGAGATAGAAGAGGCTTACATCGAAATTATTCAGGAGTAAATCCCTTGATAAAACCAGTAGTTGGGTATGGTAATACTCTATGTATCATACGTACGTTTATATAGTACGTAATTTGCCCCCATAATTTTCCGGTTCAATGGAACTAAGATGTCTTATATTGATTTGCCTTAAAGCTAAACTTAACTTTAAAACTGCCGATTAATTGAACAAATCCCTTACCACAAAACAATCATCCAAATAAACGTCTTCCTCTCTGAAATCGGCTGTCACTTAGACATTTGGAATTATTTAAATCGTCAATAACCTACAGGCGTAATCATGTCATTTTACATACCGAACCATCGCTCAAAGACATGTACCAAACCAACCAAGGAAAAAAGAAAAAACATTTCTCACCAAAAGTGAAAGTATAAGTACGAGTACCTATCATACATACATACATATGTTTATACGAGTATATTTGTGGTTGGTGGTATCTTTTTCTTGTATTTCAACACACCATGGTAGCTCTATTGAATCAAACAAATAGACTGACAGCACCCAATTTGCCATCTATCTGCGCTTTTCATTCAAACTGATGGACGTATCCTTCGATTCGATTATGAGAAATAAAATTCGATTTGGCACCCACAAAGAATGAAAGCATTAAACAGAAAATAAGAGGAAAAAAAGTGATCCAAAAACAGAGTTGGATGAGGTAGGAAAAGGAGCGAAAAAAAAATAAACATTTTACAAAGTCATCGTTGGAAAGTGAAACCACCCTTCAAAATCACCCAACTCTCACAAAGCAAATCAAAATCAAATAAGTGACTGCGATTGAAGAGTACTTATCAGCCAGCCATTCGTCTATCTATTCATCCAACCATCCATCCATGGCTGCCGTATATCCCTTTGCCTTTATCCCATCGCCACAGCCACTTAAAAAAGCTGCAGCCAGCTTGAATGCATGAAGGCTGCTTTAGATATATTTTCCGTTCTGTTTTTTTTTTTTGTGTGTTTTGTTTTGCCTCTCTTTTTTAAACAATCGAATTTGTTACCGGAAAAAGGCCGAAAGCCATATACTAACCAGAACAAGGTTCTTTGTCTTCAAATCCCGACGAGACCTTACCAAAGGATATACAGATACAACAACGAGACAAATGAAATCAAATTTCTTTTCACCGAGAAAATCCTTATGGAATGGTAAATGGAGTTGGAATTGAAGTTAGAGTAGGTGGATGGACTTACCTGTATCTCTGTATTGCGATGTGTGTACACGTATTTACTCACATCTATCACTCACGCTCACATCCTGCGAGTGATTCAAGTGAATTCATCTTTATCAAATGATAATTGTTAAAAAGGGATAAGAGCCAGAAATCATTACAGATATAGGGATACTGATAGTCGTGCTTCGTATTAAGGCACAGAGGATGAACCGTTGAAGAAATATCGAACCGCATTATTAGATTTTATTGACTTAGCTTTGCTAGAGGGCAATAGGAGTTTTGTCGATGCTTTGCGGGATATAGTGGTTGAAGAATGAGTAACAGTACCATGCCACAAAAATAGGAGCACTTGAATTTTTTGTTTTATTTTTTTCTACAGCCGTAGATTTAGTCAACAAACAATTCATATGCCTTATTGCCATGGTCGTAATTACGAGTATATGGAAGAGCTTAAGAGTGTTATACCACGGCAATGTTAGCGACAGCGCATAGCTTTTTAATCCGACGTTCGACATCCTTTGCGCTGTAGTATAACGAAACCCATATTGGTGTTCCACGAGGCTTCAGAAAACTATTGTAAATTAGTGGTCTAACAATTTTTCCAAGTCAGGTTTATTTATATACAGGCTTGCAGGACTATGGTACATTTGATACGTGTTAGGGACTTCTTAGGCTCAAATAGAACATCAAATCTTGTGACTTCCTTGGCTTGACAGAATTTAAAGTTACCAAAAGTATGAATTAAATTTTTCTACTTTCTTAGCGGGGATCTAGAGATCCCTACCTATTAACTTAAGATAACGTGGATACGATACGTTGTTGAAGACGCTTAAGCCTATAAATACAATTTTTGCAGCTTTACTACAGACGTCATTACAGAGCTTTTCGCCATGATTATTTAAACAAATAAGCTTGCTATATTAACGCCGTCCTTCCCTTTCGGCCCCGGTCAATACAAGCGGACCAAATTTCACGTGCAGTATATTTTTCTCGAAACCTCCAAGTGCTTTTTCATCCATATGGGCAAGGTCCGAACCTGAGGCAGAATCGCGATTATATGTACCAAGCCAGATTGATATTTCGAGGGAAGACTCTATTATTTGATTGACAAGAGCCATACTTGGACTAATTTCCGCACTGATGGCGATGCTGCTTGTAACTAGAGTGCCAAGGTAGGCGAAGTCCTCAAACGACCCAAAGTTGTAACTGCCAATTGTGACGTTCTGGCTCAGCCGTCGGTGGTGTGCCCCGTTTTTTGATGATACTTGTGGAGTCAAAATTATCTCTTTTCATGTGGACAATGCAAACGATTCTGAGAATCCATGCATGAATTACAGATTAGTTGCCGCATGTTCCCGACTACATCGTTTCCAGATGATTTAATCAGCAGGCAGCTTTATAACCTCGATATTGTTACTTCAGCTTCATCTAGACCAGGAGTATCAAATCCTTTTTTTATCGTTATCCTGGGTGAATGGTTCATTGTGCTTAACTGCGGAGTTTTGACCATCATCATGCTTTAACAGTCTGCATATTCCATACTCTCAGCAGCGTCTGTGTCTCTGCTACCCTCTGCGCCTTCAATGTAATAAATTTTGGCTGATACATTGCAGACAAAATCTCCTGCTATCTTTAAGTTACCCATTTCTCATGCAGGCTAAAATGGCAAAGGCATGCTCGGCCAGTAGCATAATACAGGCCTATGCATCGTGGGCTTGCAACCATATACAAAAGATTTTAATGCAAGGATAGGACAGGAGAATATCTTTGGTAGGACAGTTGGTAAGCATAGCCTACACGACACGATGTCTGACAACGGACTTCGCCGTAAAGCCGACATAGCGGTGACCTTATCATTAAATGCTAAATCAAACTGATCATTCTGCGAAACACGTAAAGCATGCCTCGAGTATTCTGCACATCCGAACGTTCTAGGCAGCCAACATTGACTACGATCACCGTTTTATTGGAGCAAGATGCGAATGCGCTTTTTCCAAGCGCCGCAACAAAGACGAACTATTGTGAGACGATAGAACGTAGAAAAGCTGCAATCGCAAGAGACCGTCAGAATCTTCGCCGAAAGCGTATCCCGAAATCTCTCAACAACTCCTATTCCGGAAGCATCAAGTACCGAAGACCAGTGGCAACGCTGCCAACATGCTAGCAGAGACGCTGCAACTGCAGTGTAATAAATCACAGGTTTGATGAAGAATATCGGTAAGCACTTGCAGCTAAACAAGAAGCCTACAAGGCGGTATCTCAGCAGAAATAAAACGAAGAATTCCAATCGCTGCCTGTTCATTTGTGGTAAGAAGGCTATTGAGTAGTAAAACCCTATCCAGAATATGCGGTGATGTATGAGTTCTATCGAAAGCGGACAAAGATACCCTCAGTCATTACGAGAGAAAAATCCTTCGTACGATGTACAGTCCCGTTTACATTGACGGGCTCTGGAGGAGAAGATTAAACAACGAACTATACGGGCTGTACAGCGATATCGACAGAGTCAGAAAAGTGCGCATCAGTCGCCTGACATAGCTAGGACATGTAGAGTGAATGTACCATAATGCTCGGGCCCGCAGTAGTAGAAAGGGACATCAAGGTAGTTAGCTAAAGACCGGACTAAATGGAGAGGCTTGTTAGCGAAGGTCCTGGTTCACCCCGAACTGTAGCGCCACGTAAGTAACTAAGTAAGCGTGTACGTGAGTGTTAATATATACATGGTTTGGAAATCAGTTCGCTTAGATGGACGAATATATGCACCAAAAGTGGACCAAGCAGTTTAAAAATTCCGCGAATAGAACGCGTAAATTTGAGGAAATTTTCCATAATTTTCCATTTTCCAATTTTCCATAAAATAGAAGGACTTGTTTTTGGCTTACTGCACGGTTCTAAAAAAAACGCCACATATTCTCCTGCCAATAAAATGAGGATGCATTTTTGGAACTTCTTACCCGACTGTCTTTTGGAAATAACTTATGTACGACTGAACTATGATATCGTTTATCAATTGTAGTATTAAAAAAAAAAGACCGATTGGAAGAAAAATTCATAGTACTTCTAATTTAGTGTGCATGTACTGTACGTTTTATATCCTTTTATTTGAAGCGTATGAAAAGAGAAAAACCGGGACTAGTTAGGACCAATAAGGACTAACCAAAACCAGGATGGGAAGAAATAATAATAAAGAACCATTCATGGGGATATATCGCAGCGATGCCAGTACATTTGCAGTGATTCCGTATCCGTATGTATCTTCAGTTTGATATTTGATGTTACACCGCGCGCTACAAAACTTTCTTTTTATTTTATTCCTAATTCCATTTGACTGGTGGTGGTAGAAGGTACATGCTTGTCTTTATCCCTGAATTGCCAATGCCAATCGCAATGATTGTAATAATCAGAAATTACCTTTTGCGAAATTCAGCGTTCAAGTATTATTTTTTTTTGTGCTTACGATTTTTCAACAGTGTTTTCGGTCACGATGATGAGAATGGTGATGTTCGTAGTGGTGGTATGAAAGGATGTGATCAGGATAACATCATCTTTTATTCTATCGTGTTGAATGAAACGGAAGACAAAATGGATAAGAAGAAAGGAGGAAAAACCTCCATCTGGATGGAATGAGTTTGGGAGTAAAAAAAAAGAAGAGAAAAACAGAAAACCGACAAAAATCGAACAAGCGGAGCAGCGGAATGTGTGTAGCTAGTACTACTGGTACTACGTTCTGAACGCGAAATCATTAAGGCGTATAGCTGAAGGCGGTTACTCCTACAAGACTGTGAATTTTAAATGTTATATGCGAACAGAATAGAATTTTGGCATTTTTGCTTATTTTTTTTATTTTATTTTGAAGCTGCTTATCAGAGTAATTGGAGACAGATACATGCACTGTGCAGACAATAGGAAGATACTAGTAAAAGCATGCTAGCATGGAGAGTTTAGTTCTGTTTTCTTTATTTTTCCAAACAAGGCGATGTTTTTATGTCGCCCGTAGAAGGTACTACTCGTAGGTTGTATTTTTTTGTGGTTCGAAGGAATTTAAATTGTCTGTGTCTCTTTTGAACTTGCATGAGGTTATGTTTATAATGGATATTTCATTATCTGTGTCTAGATGGTGATTGATATCGGTAGAACTAGTTCAAATGTGATTCAGGTGATAAAGGTATGTATTTCAGTTGAGTTAGCATTGACAGTTTTGTTGGTAATGCGAAAGTCTAGACGGTCGATGATTGGAATGCTTCTAATCATTTGATATGTTTATGTGTTTATGTTTAAGCAACCAACCTTTAGAGTATAAGAAGTAAAGCTTTCAAACTTACCAGACGTATTTTGGAATTTTTCTCGTTCTGTTCTGTTAATTTAATCAAAATTTCCCTGTTTGTTTTCATTCGAGTATCGAATGACATTCGGGCATCGGCTCGTCTTTTTATTTTCGTTGACTCCCAATTTTCGTCGCCAAATTTCTAGTTCACAACTTCTAGCGTTGCGTCGCTTATTCACGGTAACGGTGTCTCCTTCCTCATTTCGAAAGAAATTAGGTCCGCCATGCCATAAACCGCACCAAACAGTCAATCTTTGTGGATGTTTTGATGCTTGGCCGAACACTTGTGAATTGTGTTCGCTCCAATAACGGCAAGTTTGCTAGTTGAAATGGCCGATGAGCCAAAAATGAGTCTCGTCTGAGAAGATGATTTCTTGGCCAAAATTCCCATTGGCGAACTCACTGCGTTGTCTATGGTCATCCGGCTTCTTACGGATGTAGGAGCGAATTCAGCCGCAAAATAAGCCGGGTTGACTCTTCTAATTTTTCAACTAACTAATTCAACTAATTTGCCCCGAATCGATATTTCTGGGTCTTCTTGGCCTTTACGGTGGCTATGTCTTTTCATTTCGCACCAATCCCTCTCTGGGTGGTAGCTTGAGATTCAAAAGAATGTACTCACGCTCAAACTTTTTCACAGTGCGACGAATTGCCTGCACACTGAAGCCATGATGACGACCGACCTCACGACGAGCCAAAATTTCGACAATAATTTTTAATAATTTCCGCACTCTGGGCAAGCGTACGCCGATGAATGATAAATTTTAAAACTTAACTGAATATTTTCACAGCTGGATATCACTGGTAACTTTGACAGGTGCTGAAACATAACAATTGGAAAAACTACCATTTCTATGTGGTCAGCTAGATTGGCCGATTGTTCTTCACAATCTGTTAAATTTTTGTCCCAAAAGAAATTAGCATCATCTCAACCCTGGTATAACAAACAGTTACGGGCAACCCGTAAAAAGAGAAATGAACTGTGGTACACTTATCTGAGATCACACTCCGATGTAGTTCTGCATAAGTGTCAACTTTCTTACCCAATTCTCTAACCTTTGGAATCACTATATTTAAATTATTTGAGCGATATGAATCAGAGCTCAATCTCTGACCCCGACCGCTTTTTTTCAATTTATTAATGTCAAAAGAAAAGCGGATGACTACTCTTAAAAATTAAAAATTAGCAAAATATTCTCAATATCCTCAAATCATGCCGGAGCTATTTGCTAAATTTTTCAGCCAGTCATTTTCTAACCACTCCAAAGACCCCAATCAGTAAAGCTCTCGATCCTTAAAGTATAAAGTCATAAAGCCATAAAATCCTTTCCAAATTAAAGGCTCTTGACTTTCAATCACATTTCATTATGTGGGTTACTTCCTAAATACCTTACATAAAAGCCCCTTCCGGTGCACCCCAAGAAAGCCATTTCGGTCCACTGTCATTAATCCTCGCAACTGACGATATTAACTGTATCATTGTAAACTCGTTTATATCTGTTTTCCGCTGTAAGAAGACCTAGACAGATTTTCCGCCAGAAAAATTTCCTCGAGCTGAACGTCAAAAAATGTCAAACTATAAGCTACTCTCGAAAAGGGTTCTCAACTTTACACCGGACCTACTTTATGGATAGCGAATCTGTTCAGATAGTAAACGCGCGATTTAGGTGTTATTTGGGAAAATTAACAGAACTTTAATGCCCACATAATTAACATAATAAGGAAAGCCAATTCCAATTTCATCAAGCGCTGGTCTAAGGAATTTTTCGACCCATAAATTACTAAATTCCTTTATACAGGGTGCTCCGGTTTGGGATATAGATCTTTTGTGATCTGATTCAGTAGTTCATGTTATGAAAAAAGTCGTATGGGAGAGGTGGGTCTATCTTCAACACCCGGGGTATTAAAGTGTTTTTTTAAAAATATTCCTTCAGGGAAGTAAGTAAAAAAAATTATTTCAATTAAACTATTATTCTAAATTTCGTAACCTATCCTATTCGCGATATCTTAAATTTAATATGAACCATATCTACAAATACGAGTACATATAATTTGTGACTTTTTTGCTGTTTGGTTTTTCAGTGTTTTATTTTTGACAGCTCGCGCGTGATTCGTGCGTTGTGTTAAAGTCAAACACCCTCAGCTGGCATTGATATTTCATCATGGAAAAACTTACACCCAAACAACGCTTACAATTTATTGAATTTTCTTATCAAAATTCGTGTTTTGTGAAAAGTGTTTTCGCGCACTTCGACTATTTCACGGTCGCCATAATCGACTTACTGGGCAAGCAATTCAAACCATAGTGTTGCTATTGGACATCAAGCTACCTACAAGTATGCGTTGAGTGCGCACAGAGGAAAATATTGTTGCTGTATCCGCCAATGTTAATGAAGATCGTGGTTTGTCCATTCGTCGTCGTTCGCAGCAATTGGGATTGCGTTACTCGACTATGTGGAAGATTATACCTTACCAAATATAGCTCGTGTAAGAATTGAAGCCGAATGACCTGCTCCAGTGTTGGGGCGCCCAATGGGCGTTAGAAAAGCTGGAGGAAGATGCGATTTCTTATGGAAAAATTGTCTTCAGCTACGAAGCTCATTTCTGGTTGAATGGGTATGTTAATAAACAAAAATGCCGCATTTGTTCCGATGATTATGAGCAGCCTCAGGCAGAACAAGAGCTGCCAATGCACCCGGAAAAATAAATGCACTGTTTGGTTTTTTTTTTTTTTATAATTTACGCGCGCATAAGGGGTTAGATACCCTTTTACTGTTGCCAGGGCGCGGGCGGAAAGATAGAAGGAGGGGAAAGGAAAATTGTTTTTGTAGTGGTTTGAAACTCAGGTGTGTTTGGTTTCTATTATTGCTCTCCAGGGGTGGGAGTCCGAATAGGACGGAGAGTTTTTTCTTCGCTCAGAGTGATTCGAGGTATATCACAGTATTTTTTTTTTTCTGTGCTTGAAACTCTACAACAGCCAAATCTACGTGTCAGTGTTATGCCTTCACACGCAGAATTTTTCTGTCTGAGTTCCAATTACACAATGAAAAACTGACTTGCCATGGGCAGGATTCGAACCTGGACCCTCCGAGTGAGAAGCGTTTGCTACTACCACTATACCACGGCCACCCCTGGCCATGAGAACAACGTTACCGTCAATGATTTCGAACTTTTGTTTGCTAAAAGTGCACATGCTGAGACTGGTCGATATGTGGTTCCAGCAGGATTGCGCTACATGCGCTACCGAACGCGAATAGATGAAACGATTTTGGAATGAATCTCTCATTTTGAACAGGTGGATTGGCCGGCTAGACCTATTATAATATACCACCTTGATCAAAAAGTTCCGGGAATTCGGAAAATTAAAAATACAAGTTTATTCATCTAAATCTATATAGTCCCTTTCAAACTAATCCCCATCGACTGCAACACACTTATGCCAGCGCTTGATCCAATCCTCGAAACATTTTTTAAATTCGGTTTTCGGTATGTCCATCAGTGCTCTCTGCGATTTTTCCATTGCTTTCTCTCGGCTACTGAAACGCGTTCCCCGTAGCGGTTTTTTAACTCGATTGGACAGAAAGAAGTCACTGGGTGCCAAATCAGGTGAATTCCGTGGCTGTTAGATGGTATTTGTTGCATTTTCATAAAAAAATTATAAATAATGTTGGACTTGTGCGACATTGCGTTATCATTGCGTAAAATCCATTGCGTTTTCTGCCCACAATTCTGGTCTCTTTCGGCGAATTTCTTCACGCAAACGTCTCATAACCCCCAAATAATACACTTTGTTTACTGTTTGGCCTTCTGGCAAAAATTCATGATGCACTACACCGTTGTAATCCATGAAAACCGTGAGCATTGCCTTCTTTTCTCGGCTCATTTGGTGAACGCCATTCACTTGCCTGATGTCTGGATTGCATGTCGTACTCATAAACCCACGTCTAGTCCCCAGTAATGATCCTTTTGATGAATGTGGGATTGGATTCAGCCTCGCAAATCATCTCTTTTGCGACGTCAACACGGTCTCTTTTTTGCATGAAGTTGAGGTCTTTTGGCACCAACTTTGCTGCTACACCACGGAAACCCAAATCGTTAATCAAAATGTCTTGGACGGATCCACAGGCAATGTTCAATTCCTCTGCTATCTCTCTGATGGTTAATTTGCTGTTATTGACCAACATTTCTTTTACTCCAATAAATGTTTTCCTCGGTTTTCGAAGTCGATGGTCTGCCACTGCGTTCATCATCTTCGATTGACTCACGAGCACTTTTGAAATGCTCGTGCCACTGGTAAACGACCGTTTTCTTTAGAGAATCGTTGCTGAAACACTTTTCGAACATTTCCAACGTTCGCGCACTATTAAATCCGGTTTTTACGCAAAATTTAATACAAGTTCGTTGTTGCAAATTTAAATCCATTTCTAAAATTTTAAAAAATCGCCAACACACACAAGTTAGATCTACTCTTGGCTAATTAACTTTTGCAAATGTCAAGCTATGACGCTAAGATTTAGAGGGAATGTCAACAAGGGATATACCAACTTAACAAAACGAAAAAAAAACTCAAATTGGAACAATGGGAGCCCCACACGGTGGTTACGGGAACTTTTTTATCAAGCCAAACAAAGAGAATACGAATACAATTCATGATATAAGAAAAAAGACTACGTACCAAGATCGAAAGACAGCGGTGTATTGTGCACAATCTTCAGCTCAAGACATCACAAACTACTAAATGTGAGTACTTAATCTTATGTTCATATCCTTTCTTTGGCTTCTTGTAGATTTTACTAAAATCTTTTCTTTTTTAATTTTCCATTTTCAATTAGTAACATGCGATACTTTTATACTTATCTTAAATAATACTTATCTTATATATGCCTATAAATCTTTATCTCCCTATTGTAAATTAGGGTTAGGGTTAGGCTTAATTAGAGTTAAAATAATTAAATAGCTAACATGCCATTTTCAAAAATATAATATATACTCGTAGTTCATATGATGAAGTACAAAATTCATATTAATTGCTAAGGAAACGATTTAGGTATGTCTTAATAACAGTGAAAATAGTTGATTGTGGATTGCATAGGAGCAGTGTCGTATTGTGAGAATGGGAATAGTCATTGTGTAAGTCATACTTGCAAGGGGTCGGTTTTCTCAAATGTTACAAACACCTATAAATATATAAAAATTCGATCAATATTTTCTCTTCAACATGTCATGCAATTTTTTGTAGTGAAAGAGCTGCAGCAAGATCCCACCCCTCCGAAGAGCTGAGTCCGTGCAATCGCAAGCATGCCGACAGCTGCATAAACGCAAGAATGACATTTCATGTAAGATACTCTTTATTCCTCCTCTTCGCCACACACTTTTACGCGATAAAAGCAGTTTTCTCAAAAATTTATTAAAAAAAAAATTAGAAGGTTTTAGACCAATATCTTGGAAATGAAAACATAGATGGTAATAATTTTTAAATATGAATCAACCACTAATCAATTGGCTATTAAACGAGCCCAGTGTGGTTGATGGGGATTTAATACACTAGTACCGCCTCGCTTGTTGTTGTTACTGCTGCTGACTGAAACTTCATCAATGTCTGTCACTTGTGTTCTTCAGCTTGTTTTTGTTCTCTCTTTTTGCACACGTTATTAGCTGCTTTGTAGCTAGGTCTGCGAATCTTGCGCAGGTGGTAGATTCTAATTTCGAAGCTTTATTCTGCACTTTCTTGACAAACCATGTTATTTTGAGAGATGTCGATATACAAGGCTTTATTAAAAATTGGTTTAGCCTTGCTGATTACGTTTCATTGACATTTGGCACACCCACAATTTCACAAAAGGTGTTGTTTTAGCCAGTTAAGCTTGTCCTTCAGATCTACTTCTGGTAAAAGACGCCGGTTTGTTTTCTCCAAATTTGAGATATTTAAATAAATCATCTGGAGAGCACATTCACTTTCGCTGTCTATGTTGTACATGGATGATTCGTCAGTCGAGTGCATGTTACTTCTTCCAGCTTGTTGCACTTTAGCGGTATTAGAGGCCTAGCTATTGTTGTTCTTGGATACGGCCAGCATTGGCATATACAGTGAACGTCTGCTCAATTTTGAACACTTGTCGCAACGGAATTTATTGCCAGTCGGAATAAAATATTCAGCATCTTATTTTGTAATATATACGGATGCGAAATTAAAATAGTGTTTTTCGTTCACCAATTTCTGCCAACTTTTTGTGAACATACTGAACAATTCATTTTATAAAAGGTTAGCTATGTAGTTTCAAATAGAGGCGCACACCATGGCAATCGAATGAAAACTGACTAATCTGAGACTGACTATTTAATTTTCTAACACATTTTACAAAATTTTAGAAAAATCAACAAAAAATATTATGATACAATTTATGATCTGCTCGTGGAAGAATTTGTGAAATGAATTTAAATACTCACCCATTAGAATTCCGTATCCATAAAAAAACTATCACATTTAATTCAAATGAGCAGCTGCCAACTTACCTAGAAAAAAGGAAAAATAAATGTTTAATAACACTGCGTGACAAGTTTCAATGTTTTTTGTGTGACATTAGTAAAATAAGGTATCCCTTTATCAGTTGAGAATATTTTTAAGGATGTTGTTATAATTATCTTGTAACACGTACCGTTTCCGTGTTATGGATGTGAGAATTAATATGAAAACACACACTAAATTATAAAACGTTCATTGGCAGTGAAACTTAAAAATTCATATAATTCATTCAAAAGCATAAATATTTGTAAGTCATATTTATTATAAATTAAGTAGGTATTCAATGGCTGCATACCACTGACCTTAATAACGTTCTTCGATCTTCTTTATGTCCTGGTGAAAGCGTTCTCCTTGTTCGTCACTCACCGCTCGAAGGTTTTTTGGAAAAAAATCAAAATTTGGATGCAAGAAATGTATTTTCAACGATATTCTAGAAACTAAATCCATATAAGTTTTTAACAACTTTGCGACTAGCATTTCAGAATTGTCGGCTCTATAATTTCAGAAAAACACGTTTAGTACAGCTTTCAATATTTAAGGTCAAAATTGACATCGTTCATAAATTTTCGCATTTGCCGTTCATCAAATATATCTTCAGTTGGAATCACTAAATTTAGGGAATACGGATTTAAAATGTAAAAAGCCTTCACCAGTTTTGTCCATAGCTTTTACGAAATTTTTCATTAAACCCAGCTTTATGTGTAAAGGTGGAAGAATAACATTTTGTAGCTCAATCAGAGGTGAATATTTGACATTTGGTTGTCCAGCAACAAATTCCGATCTCGTTAGCCAATCTTTGACTAAGTAGTGTTTCGCTGTAGCTCGATTCCTAGTGTATTCCTAGTAACAAGGCTATCACTTTTAAGTCAGCACAAGCTTTCCAACTTGATTGTCTATACTTTATTAAGTTTAATGTAAATTTCATAGTATCGTATGTTTCTTTTAAAGTGATTGATTATGCTACAGGTATGGAGGGATATTCGCCACCATTATTTATTCATTTTAGATCCATCAAAAAAGAGACGCCATTCATTTGTGCTCTAAGTGATCCGTAATTCATTCATCAATCCGTCAATGTCATTACAGCACCATATGGATTCGTTCTGTGTGAAGAAGGTAGCTAAATGTTTCTTCCTTTTCCGTGGCAAAGATATCTTAGCTTCTGGTGATAACAGATTCCATTCTTGTAGCCTAGAACAGAGAATTTCAGACTGTCTGATGGACAAATTTAAGTCAAAAAACAAATCCTTCAACTCTTGCTGCTGAATCATGTGTGGTTCTTTCAATGAACTGCCTGTGAAATTTACCTTTGTTAAGGACTATGACGAGCCAGCTGGTCAGACGATTATTTTCCCAAAAGTATTAATATGACTCTTCGAAATCAAACTTAGGTTCTCATATACTTTCAATTTGAAAAGAATTCAGTCTATATCTGAAAATTAGTCTGACGTGACCTGTTTGAAAATTTTTGAATTTCGTTTCATAATCGCTGCCAATCTGTGTTCTACTATGGAATGCACGGTCTACGGGGATTTTCTCCTGGAGGAAATGTAAGTTCAAAATATTTGATGTGTACGTCTTCTTTCCTACCTTTTGCCGTATTTTGTGTTAAGGCGGGTTATTGACGAATTTGCTGATGTCCTCATAAACAAGGTCTAGATCTCGAATTCTTTTGTTATCAATAAGATTCGCCATAGTGTATATGTACGTACGAATTTATTATCATCTTTTGTCCATCTCGACCATTGTATTTATTGTAATGACGGTAATGTCTAGACAAAGGCCTTTGCTTAATTTTCGGCGCACGCATCCTGCTATAATATTTTACATTGCATGAAGATCTTTGCCCGTAGTCGTTTATATGAGTTTTAATGTGGCCGAGTATTTTACACCTTGAACAACGCCCAACCTGGAGGATAAAGCTCTTTCTTTGACAACTTAGACAGGAGCAAGACCTCCCAGAAATAGAGAAACGTTAATCTGTTTCTCAGCGACAATGTCTTGACAATGTATTGCTAGCGACCAAATCCTCAGAAATTTAGTTATCCAGAGTTGTTGTGTAAAAGCAAGATCAGTTACTTTTGTCTTCAAAAAAAGAAACAGATTGACGATAAACGCCTTGCTGCGGTGTAGGTTTCCTTTAATCTTCGACATCATGGACAGTCGCTTACTAGTTTCCGCTTTGGCACTACCGGAAGCAACCAATCATTATAGCACGATTTGCGGCTTCTATGTACAAGATGTAAAAGAGTGATTTTTCAAATAGTCGGGGGCTCTTTGCCGCTACATTCTACTATTATTAAACTTTTGAAAATAGTTATTATTCCAACTGCCTCTCTGACCTATCCAAGTCCAAGCTGTTTCTTTTGGTCTTCGGTTTTGATTACCGTGGTCGATGACTCTAAAGCGAAAACTTCTCTTGACCTTTTCTGCGAATTTGGTTTTTTTTTCGATTTCCTATTATTTATATGGCAGAGAGGTCGTGTGGTCGTGTGCCAACCATTTAAGACCATTTCAAGGCCTTCTCAAGTTCGTATGCATTTTTACATGGAACAACTGCCCGATTCTACTTTTGTTACGCTCTAAAGTGCATCCTTACAGAATCTTCTTGAAGCTAGCAAGTTCCCACCCAGTCGGGACGCACCCTTTATTGGGTTGATACCTAATTTTGCAAGTTTAGTTTCTACGTACCACAAGTGGAGGGCAATGTAATAACTTTGCTGCAGATCAGACATTCTCAAAATTATTATCTGTTTTTTTTTTTTCAAATCCTGAGCTCAATCTATAACATTATTCGCCATCGTATTCACGCAAACATCATTAAACAATTCCACAAAACACCACCATCAAATCAGTCAATAGAATTATTTTTCGTGTTCCCCCTAATTTAGTCATAAACCTAAGAGCCTTTTGGGAAAAGTTACCTAAATCGGTTTCCTTCTTTTCCAGAAAACAATTCAACCTTGACTCCACTCTACACATACAGAATTCAAAATCAGTCAATATTATCCTCCCAGAAGAACGTCAAGAGGATCGAACCCCTGTTTATGGGTATAACAAAAGCAGCTACCATTACAACTTCAACGTTGTCTACGACTAAATAGAGTTTGGAAAAGCTTTGCAATTTTAAGAGGTTTACCGTTCAATAATGCGATTATAAAGTTTTTCTCTCCCGAGAAGCCAAAATGAATTAAAAATTTAAAGATAACAACAAAGTCGACAATGGAAAACTACATCAGTGTTGTGGTCAATTGGAAAATTTTAATGGGAAATTGTTAGGAAAATTGTTGGTTGTTAGGGGGATAAGACTACCATTCACCAATATACTATACTACCCCAACTGAACATGCTGGAGAAAGTATCTCATTTAATAAAGATCACGTAAAGTATCTCGAAATCCGTTGGCACTAATTAAATGAATTTACTCAGCCGAAAGCAAACACCTTAAGAGCGAAGGATGACATGAAGAATGCCTAACGGCGGATAGTAGGATAGAAAAAGGATTCCAACTTGCCTGTATGAGTATGTGTATCTTTTTTTTTTCTTATGGTATCCTGGTATCCGCTATGTGAAGGATATCGCACGTTCGCTTTATCTCACGGAATACGTATAGGTATGGATATATGCATCTGGAGCTATCACCCATCCTCGACACATACATATGTATCTTTCACAAGGATAAAGGTCGAAACGGTGGAGAAAGAAAAATCCTAATTGATGATAACTTCCATTTAAGTGGAAGAATGAAATTATCTTTTGCGGCCCAGAGCAACAGGACGTGGAAGGATACTCAAACTTACTCGTGTATCATGAGTCGTTTTCGTCAAATAAGAGTGATGTGAAAATATTACACAGAGCATCGCCTGTTAGATTGTATCTGCAAGTATCCAATTGATAGGATTTGGTGATTTTTCAAAAAAAAAAAAAAAATAAAAATAAAAAAATACACCCTAAGCGGAAGAAAACAGTGATATGATGAAAATCTCCCTCAAGTTGGAAGAATACGAATACTCTCAATCTCAGGGCGTTGTGTCCCGCTACCGTTGCCGTTGGTATCTATCTACTACTGTCCTTGCCGTCACTGATGCTGCTTTAGCTGTGTGATTTCACAATAATTGGGTGTCAAGTGAATTTTATTGATATTTGACTTTGACAGGAATTTCTTGAATTTTATTTTTTTTGTTGGGTTGTTAAGGACATTTGACATCGTCTTTGAGTTTTCTTTTCTTAATATTTTTCTTCATTTTTCTATGTAATATGGGATAGGAAACGAATAACAGGGTTGACGGCCCATATCGCTGGTCGTCGCTTGGTTGATTTGGATGTTTTGGAGTAGAGAGTTTGGGGGACAATTGGAAAATAAGTCACTCTTAGAATTGAATGTGACAGTTGCTTTGCTTTTATCTTCAGGATTTCTGGCTTTTTAGTCGAAGGTGGGTACTTTTTCGCTTTGGAATTCGTTCCTTTTTTTTTGTGTTCATGCATTCGTGCGGGAAATGTTTTTGTGATTTCAGCGAATAAATTGTGATATTCGTATATACAGAGTGTAACCTTTTGTTCGCGGATTTTAACGAAATTTAAATTTTTTTTCTATAATATCTTCAAGAAGGACTGAAACGAAATATTTAAGGTGGGGGTTCATCACTTTTTTTTTTGTCTGAAATAAATTGAATCCATTGATTCACGGAAGAATAACTAATTATTACAGGTACTCTGTGGAAGTGTACAACTTTTTATCTCTCAAAATATCGCCACTTTAGCATTTTTTTGCGAAAGACAATTCAGACCTATGGTTCGAAAGCATTGCCTGTCTCTGCAGTTTCATTCGTATCATTGGCCTTCACCTGCCTGATGGTTAAATGCACAATATAACGCTATCGAATCTTTAATTATCATATTTTCCTTATGTCCTCAGTCATACATAAGGAACCTAATGCAGGTGAATTGGACCCCTGTTTCCTTACTCCAACAAAAATAGCAAATACAGACACATTACTCCCTAGCCAATATTAAATCCCAGAAGGGATAATAGACGAAAAGAAACTAAGCTGGGCTATAGACTCATCCGCCGCTAAAAAGTTCTCTGGATTAGACGAAATCATACCAATCATTCTTCAAAAAAACAAAGCAGGCTATGATACCGTTCCTAAAATGACTATTCAGCAATACAATCAAGTATGGGTACAAATTTCGGTCAATAATAACACCAAGGTATTTAAATGGCTTTCATTTCCTGACAGGGAACATTCACGTCGAAAGACATTTTAGAGTATTGGACAGAAGATGGACAGTGAAACATGTTAAACCCTGCACATTTAGAAGCATGGAATACGACCTCAATATCTGGAGATTCGTGCGTCGTAAGACTGAAAAAAACAAGTTTTGTCTTATCGTTTACTATTATCTTATGATCCGTGAACCAAAATCTTAGCAATTCATTATCGTGGTTTATATAAGGCACTAAGTTTAAGGGATTGGCGGAATCGTATACGATCCCAAGGTCATCTGCAAAAGCACTGACTTTTCCTACAAATGGCTGGGTAAATAAGGAGTTGACATATACAAGAAATAATATAGGTCCAAGGACCGAGCCCTGAGGGACACCAAGGTTGATAACCATAAAGTTACTTAGGTTAAATTCGATTTTCACTTTTTGTTTTCTGTCTTTTAGATAGGGTATAAACCAACTATATATCGAACCACGAAAACCTATATTATATAGCAGATCAACCATATCAAACCCTTTTGTTATATCAACAAAAAATCTAGCACAAGATCATTTTTCATCCAAACCTTTCTGTATAATGGAGCAAAAATCTAAAAGGGCATCTTCAGTAGATAGCCCAACTCTAAACCCAAATTGCATTGGACTGAAGAGTTTTATTTTTTTCAGATACTCCAACACTCTTTTCTTCACGAATTTCTCAAAATTCGTGATAGTAGACAACAGTGATAATGATGTTGCCTTCCTTTATCACGGTAGGAGCCTTCCCCAACAGATTCGAAGAATTTAAAACCTCATTCTTCTGCTATCAGGAAAAACTACGGTCCACCAAACGTTGGTTTTGCTTTCCGTTTCTTGTTGAAAATTCGCGTATCTTGATACAGTTTTTCTTTCTTTTGTTTCAGGCTTTTCAACCTTTGATTGTTATTTTTATTTGTAAATATGGGATCGCCGTGACTGGAATTCTGCTGATATTCAATTTATTAAAAAAATATTCTTTATGTAACCCATCTCCATTGTAGATTTCTGGACTGCGGAACAACTGCGAGACCCTTGATATCAAAAGGAAGGGCTCTTTAAGTTTGAACTACAGTGCGGAAGTACGGGCTGTTTTGACCACTCAAGTAGTGCACTCGTAAGTCAGTCATTTAAATTTACTAGACTATTCGAGCAATTTAAGACATGATGTAAGCATCTGAGTTTTCTAGAGTAAACCAGCGTTAAGTGGCACTTTTTTTCAGTCAATTTCCAGCGTTCTCGCATCGATTGCATACAAGTGTAATTCAATTTAGGGAGGATGTGTGATTAATTATTTTGTCGAATCTTACTTTGATTAGTAGTATATTTCCATTTTCGTTACACTAAAAACCATTGTCATTAAATTATGCAACAACCCGATTAAGTTGATTCCGGGTCAACCCCGGACACTTTATTGAAATGTTTAATACAAACATATGTATAACTTAACAAGCTAAACTTAAATCTATGACTTATGACTACTATTTTTACTCAAACTAAGGCCTAATGACGGCGAAAATGGTTTTTCAGGGAATTTCGAAGGGCTAAATTACTGCAGTGGAAATCAAACACTTGTTGCATCTGATTTGTTTTACGTAGCATTCGACACAGTGGCTTGTTGAGACTATATGTTGTGGTGTGAT
The DNA here is from genome assembly GCA_949129095.1 of Volucella bombylans. Classification (NCBI taxonomy): domain Eukaryota; kingdom Metazoa; phylum Arthropoda; class Insecta; order Diptera; family Syrphidae; genus Volucella; species Volucella bombylans. The sequence continues at coordinate 19,072,865 of OX422142.1, read as the reverse complement.
TATTCGGACGAAAAAGGTGGACATATCTTAAATGATACGGGTTGGTATTCAATGTGATTTTTAGAGAGTATTGCGGGACAGTGGATGATGCTGACGTTTTTCCAAAAACAGGCGACCGAGTAGTTTGAGTAGCCTAACATAGGGTGATAGAATATTGCAGTCAGCCCATGGTAGCCCGCGTAATACGAGTCGTAGAAACATAAGTTGGACAGCTTCAATGCGCAGAATATGTAAATCGTAATAAGGGAACCATATCGCGCGGGCGTGCTCAGGAAATGGATGAACAAAGGTTATGTAAAGGGATCTATTGACATAAGGGACGAAGAATTCTTTTGACCATCGTTTCACAAATCCGAGAGTGGAGTTAGTTTTGCTAATTCAGGAGTGAATATGGGTGCGAAAATTGAGCTATGTATCACAAATGACACCCAAGTCCCGAATTGAAGTGACTGCAGCTACTGTTTGATTTGATAAATAATAAGTGTGGGTTGGAAGTGTCAAACGCCTCCGGGAGTATTAAATGGCTTGGCATTTTTCAATGTTGAGCTCGAGAAAGTTTTTATGGCACCATATGGAGAATCTATTAAGATCATCTTGTAAAGGTTGAGAGTGGGAGAGACTTGAAGGCTGTAGATAGATACGTGGGAGTTCTTTATGACGATAACAACATCGTTAATAGTTAAAATAAAAATTAATGGACCAAGATGACTGACTTGTGGAACACCTGAAGTGGCGAGAATTGGGTCAGAAAAAGGTAACGAAAATGGACAAGGTAGTAGCGTTTTTTAATGTAGGAATTAATCCAAGAGGTCAGTCAAGGTTGGAAACCAAGAGCTTTGAGTTTGAATAGAATTAACTTGTGCGAGATCTTATCAAAAGTCTTACTGAAGTCCGTGGTGATTACATCAATTTCTTTCCCTTGCTCTAGGGCGCACAGTGTACTAGAATACAAACTCTTTGGTTGGTGATCGTTGATCTGCCTTTGAGAAAGCCATGTTGGTTGGTTCCAAATATAGATTTAAATTGAAAAACCTTGGGGATGCAGCATAGTTTAGCAAGATTGTTGAGCTTAGTGTAATTGGTTTTACGGAAATCGAAGTGAAGGAAGGAATTATTGCTATCGTATGAATAAATAACGAGGTGAGGTTGGGGGAGACGGTCTAATTTTTATCAGTGTTAACAATAGCACTACTGCTAGTGCCTTCAGATTCTGGGAGAAGTTTCTTCATTTGTGCAAATCGCTATTGTACTATGGTGGAAGTCGGTTTTTCAATTTCAGTTTTCCGTACATCAGGTAGTATGCTGTTAAGGTTTTCACATGGAAGTCATAAGATGTCTGTTTTTATTACATATAAGCAGGTGGTCTATGAGTTCTAGGCCATGGATATTATTTAGACTTACACAAACAAGTTGTACCCATCAAGCGTTCAGAAGCCCACAATGATCAATGCAAATTTCTGCGGATAATGAAAAGGAGACCTACCCGAAGACCCACAATTAGTATCCAAAATAAGAAAATAAATAATTCAGATCTTTCTCAGTTTCCTGAAGACTTTTTGTCACTTGTCACGAAATTCCATATTTGGGATGTACACGGCACTTTGGTAATAATCTATTCCGGTAAAACGCGTGAAACATACGACCAATCGATGACAAAAACGGGGTCATCTGCATCTTTTCAAAGCTCGCTCAGTTAAAGAGACGAAAATAAAGTCAGAAATATCTTCTACATACGAGTACTACTTCTGCACCAACTTCTACATTAAATCTTAAATCCCATACGATTTCCTTTTCGACTTAATTTGTCCTACACTCCTTAACAATCTATGCAATCTGTTGCAGTAATCTCAATTCCCAGTTTCTTGCATAATTACACACAACAAGTACACACACCGTTATTGTCGATCTCACACCCCCATAACTGCCAAATATTCGGCTCTACTTAGTCCCGCATGGGATGGTTGAAAAATCGATCGTTTTGTGGCCATTGTGGTCATACCGTCTACACCCACCAAAACCATCGTCCTATCCAAGGTCTTTTCGGTTTGGTTTTGGTTTTTTTTTTTTGCTCATTTTTTGCGAAAGAGTTTCTCCCTCATTTAATATTCAGGATACTACAAAACTTTTTCATTTTGTTCACTATCCACAGAAGGAGAAGAAATAACCCAAAAAAAAATAAGGCAAGACGAAGCACCGACAAAAAAAATTGGTAACTAAACTCCGTGGGAGTGATGATGTAAGTGAGAAGGAGAACCAACTAAGCACCACCTTGGAACTTTTATCAAAATATTTACTAACTCCGTTGCATACTGAAAATGTTCATATTTGCAGATTATTATTCCCTAGAGTAGATACTACGTCCTCCACTCGGGCCACATGGAAGTTAACATATTCCTCCTACTATGTACGTGGCACATGTCATGGACGAACAGGACGATACTACTTTTAGCCATCAACACAATGAACACGAAATCACATATGAGAGAGTTTGAGTTAATTTCGATAGACTTGTAGTGCACCCTATGATTCATCTTTTGTGGTACGGAGTTATAAGCTGGTAGGATTCGCGATTCTATAAGCCAATACCCGAAGAATTCAGAAACTGATTTGTCATTAGATGTCGTACTTAAGTCGAATCTTTAGAGCGTGTGAGAAGAGCAATTGTATTACAATTTATTGATATATTGTAAGTACATACATTTCTTGTAAAAGAAAAGTTTAGTGCCAATATTTTGACGAAGCATGTGTATGTTAATGGCTGAAAACTAGTATCTACATACCCTACGTAATAAAACTATGATTTGGAGGGCATGCATTCAAATACACAGGGGCTTTAATCACTTTAATCTGTGAGTTAAACTACTTACATATGCACAGGGCTACACATTTGAAGCCTGCTTTCAGATTATTGGTTAGTCTTTTGAAGATCTTATTTCTTTACAACGTCTGGACTGTAATTTTAAATGCTTGTATGATATAAAATACTCTCTCTACATATTTATCATTGTATCTATAATTTAGACGAATATTGGCTTTTAAGACTCCGAGGTCTGAAGATTTTCTATGCTGAAAGCACGACATTTTATGTAGCTTTGCAATAAAAGTGGTGCTAAATCGTATGGTCTTAGGGACCAATTGATATCACCAAAACGTTAGTTGATACGGCTATCAAACCTCCATAGAAGTGTTCAGCGTACCCTGCACTACATGCGCTTAAAATGTGAGCCATTTACTATGCTTTCATAATGATCTTTCTTAAAGAGGTGTTAATTAGACTTATCGTTGAGAAATTGTTTATTTACAAAAACAGCAGCAATTGCCTCGTATTCCAGCACCCAGTCTGAGTACACTTTGCGCTGCGTATGCTCTCAAGGTTTAAATTCCTATATTAACTCAAGCACAGAAGGACAGAAAAAAAAAACCAAATGCTGAATAGAGAGCTATCCTTTCTCCGTTATCTCCAACGTGTTCAATCTCATCGAATTTAGTCACCACATTATGAATTGCTTGTTCTGTTGTTGGATTATTTTAAGAATTATCAGCTCATAAATAACGGTGCACTGTTATTACGAGATTGTTATTTTCTTAGTAAAAAGTGAAATTTATAAATTTTTACGCTCTGTGCGGTTCAAAAATGATCTATTGCACTAGAAATGAACTTACGGGTGTTAAAATTTTGTCGAGTGAGAACCCATTTTTGACTATTTCTGATATAAAGACTCGTTATTCGTCAGTGTTTCTCTATATATAGAGCAATGCCAGGCTTACGGTATAAATTACTTCTGGTTAATTCATTTCATCTAGCTAGATCTATAGATCTATCCATCAGTCAAAACAGTCAGAAAACCATACGGGGTATTCAAAGGTCGTACCTTAAAACCATATACAATTTCAACGAATTTTCATTTCCGGGATATGAACTGATTGTAAACCAATTTTGAACCCAAACAATGGGAAGTAAAACCTCTACGAAGTCGTTGTCGTTCTCCGTTCTTCTTCCATCTAGCATTGGTTTTAAAGTAGGACAGTTCAAGTTGAAGTAGGTATTGATATTTGATTCTGAACTGTAGTGGATTTTGCTCCTCAGAGACTTATGAAGAAGAGTATTCTATCGGTTCAGTTCTTAGCCAATCTATTGAGCATTTGGAGTTGTTAAGGATGACGTGTATTCCAAGGTCCGAATAGTTTGCTTCAACATATGTACATCAAAGACTTTGCATAGGCTCATAAGGAGTATCAAGCGTTTAGTTTGCACTAAATGCAAAAATTTAGTCGTCAATGTAATTTCCTTCATTAGGCAACAATTCTACCAACCTCTCAGGCAACTTCCTGACACCATCACAAAAAAATTTGTTCGGCTTTGACGAAAAAGATTCCCCAATAACCCCTTGGACATCACTCCATCAAGGAAGTTTGCAGACTCCGAAATAGAAGTTACTAAATCTGGAGAATCAGACGGAAGCACCATTTTTTCCCAACCGAATCCTTTAGACTAACTAGACCTGGGCGTTTCTGCTCTATTGCCGACTCTAGGATGTTTTGCTGCTCTGTCTTCTAGACTAAGCCATTTTTCTTCTTCTTCTTATTCTTTTATTATAGGCATATTGCCCGTTTGTCTTTACGCGACATGGATATTTGTAATATATTGTAGATATAATATTTAAAATAAAAATTCTAATTATTTTTGTTGAAATTGATGCCCAGCTGTCCTTCCATAGATTGGGTAGCCTTAACGATGCAGGTTTTTAGGTCTTGAATCTCTTGCAATCTTGATGAGTCGGTCGATAGATGCTCTTAGTTAAAATTTATTTTCTTAGTTCTAGTATTAAGTAATGTTAAATTGAATATAAAATTAGTATGTAAGATTCGTCGAAAGACATAGTTTAAGTGTTAGGTTTAGCTTAGAGCGCCCGCATGGGGCCAGTAAGTTAAAATAAGATTATTTGTAAGTTATTTAGGCTAATTTTTAAGCATTTTTTTTGTCTAGCATGTAAGAGTAAATTAATTAGTTAAATAAAAATGCATTTAAACTGAAACTGAACTGTCGATAGATGCTCTTGATATGTGGTCATTTCAAGCCCAACTTCTTATTACTTCATTCCTTATGCAATCGAGATGCGTTTTCCAGTGATGAGTCTAAGAATAGGCATTTCTGTTCTCACGATACTCTCGCCGCTTGAGTACATCATCCTCTAACTCTTTTGGTTATATTGCGATCGCTGGTGATCTCAACTCCAAGATATTTGAACTTCATCAGTTTTTCGATCATGGCATAGTATAGGGATGTTTACATTTTGCATATTCATATTGTAGCCTTCCAATAGTTTAGCCTCACTTATTATTTTATCGTCAACATATCCTCCATCTACTTTTGTTTTAAATCCTGTATTGAGGTTTTTTAGTGCATGCAAAATTTGAACTGGTATTGACTTCCTCGCTAACAAGTTTAAAACGTCTAGGAGTCTTGCTCTATCGAATGCTTTCGTTAAATCAACAGAGCACATATATGGAGGGGTGTATAAAGCATCTAAAGTTGGTCTGTTTGTGGGGAATCCTGGTAGTTCTTCTTGAGTTCCAAGTTAAGGTGTCGATTTTAACGTATCTCGTAACGATCCTGTTCAAAAGCAGCTCTTGCGATAGTTCTCAAACTTTATGACTTTTCCTATATTTGTCAGGTGTCTATGGATGGTCATAGGGCTTACGTTGAGGTCCCATACCGTAACAGCAGAATTTCTTTCGACAGCGTACTTCAATAGCTCATGGTCTATCTATTCTAGCCTACTCGAACGAGGTTCGCCGACACTTGCACTCGCTAACAACACTCTCTCCATACACATTTTGGATTTCTTTTGTGGCTTCACTTCCATTCTGCTTTTTCCAGAACAAAATCTGTAAAATATGCTCTTTCGGTACATCCATTTCAGAATTCGTTTAAAAATACTTACAATGATGGTATCACAACTAAATTTGCAGACCAAATGTGCAGATAGCCAAAAATACTAATTTCAATAAAGGTTTCAGCATTAAATTGGTTTTGTGCATTTTATAGCATTTGTAAAATAACCCCCGAAACGCGAAATACTTATGTTGCAACCTGATATGTTAAACAAGTGGTCTCAAATTACTCGATTTAGCGGCCAATTTCACGATTTTGTAGTTTAATGGAGTCTTCAGTACCGTCGATGACACCAATTGAAATACCACGGCAAATAACGCACTTTAGTGGGTGTGAGTCTCATGAATGTCTTGTGAATTTGCCCCACTCCAGACATGCCACTTCAAACTGCTCAGTAGTCCAATCCCCGAACTCCCGTCGGGTAGGATTTCGTGACTGTAATTCCTGCCCCTGGTGCCCTTTCATTAACAGCAACTTGAGTCGCTTCTGTACGAACATAACAAGCGCGTTGTGTGCCTTGCGTCATGTAGAGCGTATGTAATACCAAATTTATCTACAACATGACCAAAGCGAACTCACTTGGTTTATTATGAAAATTTAATAAATCAGGTAATCATCCACACGTTTCACGGATTGAAGGAGGATTTGCTATATAAGTTTGATGTCGAAGCCTTCCTCCTGTATATGTCTATTCATTATGATTTGTCAAACAATAATGAATATACATTTCAAGGTACAGCAAGTCTTGGGTTTAGCGTGAACACCTGTCGTGAAAACTTTGAAAACTGTGAAAACTCGTGTCGAATGCTGGCCTCGATCTCGTCCAAAGTGGTTGGCTTGTTAGTGTAGATTGAGGACTTGTCGTAGCCTCAGAAAAAATAATCCAGTGGTGTCAAATCGCATGATCGTGGCAATCAATTGATGAACGCACGTTTACAATATCGAGCGTTGCGTCGCTTGTACGACATGCAGCGCGTGTTATTGGAACCGCAGCTCGGATATATCGATGTTGTCGAGCTCTGATGCCGCCATGTCATAAACCGCACCAAACAGTAAATTTTTGGGGATACATTGATGACTGGCCGAACGCTTGTGGATTGTGTTCGCTCCAATAATGGCAATTTTGCTTGTTGGTATACCCGCTGAGCCAAAAATGGGCCTTGTCAGAGAAGATGATTTTTTAGCCTAAATCCGAATATTCGGCCAACGTTTCCAGCGCTCAATTAGCGAACTCACGGCGTTGTCTATGTTCGTTGGGCTTCAATTCTTTCGTCAGAACAATTTTATATGGATGTAGGCAAAAATTCAACCGTAAAATAAGCCGGATTGACTCTCTTATTTTACGGTCGACATAAGCGTCCATCTTTTGTTCTTCGACTCGGGTCTTATGTTCATACCTAATGCAATAACATCAAAGCTCCTGTTGCTGCAATGGACGTTCTCTTTGCATAAGAATATTTTGGGTCAGAACTGGGGTCAAGAAAGAAATGTAGTCAGGTCTGGCAGAATGGCAATAAAATCTATTTAAGATGCAGCGCTGTTGCACTGTTGGAGAAATACAACGTTCGTATGCACTCCTCATTAAGTAAACATGAGACTCCTGAGCGGAGATATACGCAGTTCTGATAGTAATAAAGTCTAGGGTCATCCAGCTAGAGGTGCCATTTTAAATCAATAGAAAAATGCAACATTTTTAAGCAGAATGCTTATATCTTTATTCTAATTTAAAGTACGAACCCTAAAATTAGCAAATAAAATACAATATCTTTCAAATGTCCGCCACTGCTCTGCCTAAAAATAGTAATTTTTTTCATGAAATTGTTCATCACGTTTTCACATAATTGCGGCTGTATTTCGCGAACAACAGCTCTGATATTTTCATTTAGTGCATGAGTCATTTGTGGAGCACTTGTGTGGACTATTTCTTTAACATAGTCCCAAAGGAAAGTGTCTAGTGGTGTTAGATCGCACGATCTCAGCGTTGAAATCTCCATTTCGAGAAATCACACGTACAGGAAATTTGTCACGCAATAGAGCCATTATTTCACCAGCTGTTTGGCATGTGGCTCCGTCTTGCTGAAAATAAATTTCGTCCACATCTACATCATCAATTTTAGGTAAAAAAAAGGCATGTGAACGTCCTTCATTAACGAAATCCATTCACTGAAACGGTGGTACCAGCATCATTTTTAGACAAATATGTCAGCACCAAAATGTTGTTAGTTTTAGTTTTGAATGCATTTTATTTACTTAATCACTAACTCTTACATACTAACAAAAAATGCTTAAATGCTAGCTTACAATTACTTAACAATCTTATACTAACTTACTGGCCCCACACAGGCACTCTAAGCTAATCTAAATTCTTATATCTATGTCTTTCGACTTCATTTACATTTTATTTATAAATGTTTATTTTGTGTACTTAGGGCTAAGAAAAAATTTATAACAAAAACTTAGCATATGGACATTTTATTATTTTTTATAAAAGCTTAGTATCTAACTTAAAGTAAACCTTAGCCTACCTAACCTAAATGCACAATACACACATAAACACACATAGACATTATACACGATCATATACATATATCAGTATACACCTTTGTATACACTGATATATGTATATGTTTCTTAAATGCTAACCTAAACCTATGTAAGCTGGCCATCGCTATTTACAAAGCAAATACATTGGTCAGCCCTGCCTCATTAGTGAGGCTGGTCCGTAATTGACGGAAACGACGACGAAACATCTTCTCCATCATTCAACCACCAGAAATGCTGGTGCTGCCGAACGACATCCCTCTTATCGCGATTCCCCACCGCCCTACTGAACCTGAGGCGATCCACACTGCCGTGTGCGACGTCTCTGTCGTAGTTGAGTCGCCTGTCCCCAGCTGTCCGAGCGACATGGAAGATTAACGGCACCGCTGATCTATCCTGGATCAACCCTATCTGATCAAGGTAGAGGAATGCTTCCGGTGGAACGAAGCCGTCAAAGCGCACACTCTCGTGGTAAAGGTAATTGGGGTAGTAAGCCCCAGATATCAGGTTATTCGTCGACGTCATTGCTCTTGCAATGTGCCTTCGAGTCAGCTTAATTACGAAGTTGTCCACTCGTATTAGGTTCGCCCTGTTATAAAGGACCTCATTAGGATAAAATTTCTTGTACTCCGATTCTGGTGTTCTGTACAAGCGAGACAAGCCCTAAGACAAGCCCTCTCAAACACCCGAATCTTTTCCATTAAGCTTGCTCGTACATTGAACCACACGGGACAACCAAATACCAGCATGGGCCTGATAAGGGCCATGTAGCAGATTACCTTTACCCTCGCATCGAGTTGGCTGCTATAAAACAGTCTCTTTGTAAGGGCAAAAGCACCTTTAGCTCTGGCCAGAGCAGCATCTACATTTTTGCCAAAATACAGAAACTGATCTAGCCAGATTCCAAGGTATATGACTACATTTCGACAGGCAAGAGGCTGTCCGTGTTGTCCAATAATCGAGAACTTTCTCCAATTTTTTCTGGTATCCCTAGAGGCTCTAGACAACGGCGTCCTAAAGAGAATGGTTTCCGACTTCTGAAAGTTGATTTTTCAACTTACAGTCATCGCAAAATCGTCTTATCTTATCGAAGTCACGCTGCAAGAGAGTATTAATGACCTCGATTTTTGGACCTGTTCTGTACGCTACCACATCGTCTGCGTACGCAATAGTATGGGGAAGTGAACCTATCAAGTCGCTTGTATAAATGTTAAATAGGATCGGCGAATTGACCGCGCCTTGCTGAAGACCATTTTTAATTTGAAATATTCCAACAGAAGTCACATCGCCATTTTTCACGATGAACTGTCTGTTGGTTAGCATATTATAAAGAATGTACAAGAGTGGTTTACTGATCCCCAGCCTAGTCAGCTTATAGAAAAGACCCTCTAACCATACGGTGTCGAAGGCCTTCTCCAAGTCAACAAGGCAGGCACCAGTGCACTGTTTCTTGCCTTTGTTCCATTGGATATCAGAAACCAGTTTAGACGCGGCATGTGAGATATCATGTCCCGCCTAAAACCGAATTGATTATCCGGAACTATATGTTTGTCCTCAGCCCACCTAGACAGAGCTCTATTGATTACCTTTTCAAAAAACCTTACTGATATTCGGAAGGAGACTTATCGACCGGAGATTCGCCGGATTGGATATGTCCTTCCCCTTTTTGGGGATAGGTTGAACCACCGCCGTTTTCCAATGCGCTGGATAATGTGCATTATTCATTGCATTATTAAACAGGGTGGTGTAAATGTCCACCGCTTCTAGAGGAAGATGTCGAAGCACGATGTTCGGAATACCATCGGTCCCCACTGATTTCTTAGCCCTGATTGTGTCGAAGATCTCACGGAGTTCCTCCTTCGAAATGAACGGGGGTAGGTCACTCTCTCTGGTCATGACATTATTTGCCATATTTTCGTCGCTGAACCGAGTGAAACCAGAGCCCTCGGATCGCCAGTTCCCTATTTCATTTCGAATGCCGAAGTCGTGCAGCACGACGCGACTGTCCAGGTCATAATTAGGGCCAATGATATCAATGGCCTTGTATACTTCCTGGAAAGTCGCCCCTATGGCCTCAACCTTCTCCTGTGGATCCTCGATCACAAAGAAGTCGTCATCATCAGCGGCCTCATTTGGATCAATACCTGCTATTGTCAGTAACCGTTCGTTGTCTGTTGTCCGGGCTATTTTAAGACACTGAAGGTCGTTTTGATTTTTTCTCCGAAATAGTTTATTTATTTGCGGAAACATATTCGGGTTGCTGGTGTTTACAGCCCGAACCTTTTTGTTCCAATATGAGTTTACAGAATTTTTGTAATTCTCTTTTATTAACTTTTGCACATTTTTAATTGACGACTTCAGTGTCCTAATCTCCGGATCTTGTCTGTCAGTTAACTGTCTGTACAAGGTTTTGAGTCTTGTGAGAAGTCTACTCTTCTGTCGGTGCAGTGCGTCAATAGTAGGATTGCGGAACAGGTCTTCGTTAGTCGTACGTCGATACCGCGGTATTGTAGTGTCCATAGTTTGTTTAATTGTCTCGTCCATTTGTTTTAGGTAATTGTCGATCTCCTCGTTTGACAAATTCCTATTGGACGGTGGGCGGAGCGTGTTCGAGGAGAGTGCTCTTGTCAAGGTTGCGGAGAAGCGTGTCCATCGAGTCTTACTGTAGTTGTAAGAATATTTTTGGACAAACTCCTCCAATTCCGCAATTTCGTTTGGAACTGTAATTTCGGTGCTAAAACCGCAATGGTCGCTGTCATACACGAATGTGCGCAGACAGTTTAGCGTTTGTAAATTCGTACCTGTCAGTCGTATACGTTCGTCGTACAGCAGTAGATCCAAATAAGACCCGCCTCTGGGAAACGACGGGTTATCCGTCGCTTTAAGACCGAGTCTGTACATGACATCGTGCTGACCCCACCAATCGAGTAGTAGGTTCCCTCTAGTATTTGGCAAATTATTTCCCCAATCTCTGTGTCTAGCGTTGAAATCCCCGCCGATTATAAAATAATTCTCCCCCGATTCCAGCCTCAGAAGTCGAAAAAGCGTGTCGAGCTCTGTAATGAATAGGGTGGATTGTGAAGCCTCAGGTGCATAAACAGAGGCCAAGTACAGCCGCTTTCCACTGCGGAGCGGGATGTAAACGACGACTGCCTCCAACACCCGGAACCTGCACAACACGCCCTTGTACACTCTGTGAAATTTTATACCTTCTTTAATGAAGATCGCGACACCGCCTCCACGTTTGGATCTGGGCCGGTTTCTTCTTCTAACGATATAATTATTGTACTCCAGTTTGTGCTTATCGGTTAGCTTAGTTTCGCTAGCGAAAAGCACATCAGGAGTTTGGTCTTGTAGCAATTTAAACATTGCGGCTCTTCGTTCAATCCTAATCAGTGAATTAACATTCACCGCAAGGACCTTCAAAGTTTGCTCCACCATGTGCGTACCCATTACGACATGTGTTGCGTTAGGCCCGGCAGCAGCGCGTAGATCTGGTCCACCCGCTTGGCCTGTTCTTGAACCTGCTTTTGCAGCTGAGCCATCTGCCCTTGGATTGCGAGCAAGATGGCCAGCATGTTAGGTGCAGCTTCCGTTGTTCTCGGCGTTGGCGCCGGAGAAGCAACAGTCGCTTGCTGTACCGTAGCCCCCCCACCTGACGCCATTTGGGCGTAGGAAATTTGGGACGTGACGGCTGGTGTTTGAAACCTCACAGGTGAACGTTTGACCTCCACCTTCTGCTGCCGAGCCAGTTTTGCTTTCTTAATGTCAGCGAACTTAGGACAACCCCGATAGTTTGCGGTGTGTCCCACATTTCCACATAACACGCACGAGAGCTGCGACCTATCGGATGCTCCGTCAACACCCAGAGGACATTCTTCGGAACTGTGGTTCTTAGCGCACTTCACGCATCGAGGCTGCATTTGGCAGTTCGACGCGGCGTGCCCGAACCTCTGGCAGCGAACGCATTGTATAACGCCTTCGCTCCTTTTTAGTTTTTCCCAGTGAACCACCTGGTAGTCTAGGACATTGATACTCCTTAGACTATCCAGACGGCTTTCGGGACTGAGTTGCACCAGGAAGAACGGCATACTCCGTTTCTCCCGCCTAGCTCTAGCTGTGGTAAATGGCTTTACCCCTACAAACTTGAGTCCTTCGCACTCCTTCTCTTTGAGCAGTGCCAGGATCTCCTCAGGATCAGAAGACGGTTCCAACCCCTTCAGCAGCATAGATTGCCGCTTTTCACACTTCGGTGTGAATGAGAAGTGCTCCGTCGTCGTTTCCCTTAGGAGCTCTTTCACTTTCGCGTAGCCCTCCACTGTATTACAGTGGATGGCATGGCGATCGTTCCCCAATCTCTTTATATTAAAATTATTGCCAATGACCAACTTACACAGGTCCTTGGTTTCATTTACCTCTAATTTATAGGTGTTGATAGGAGGCACCTTCTCCTTCTTCTTCTGTTGCTGCTGCTGCTGCTTCTGTTGTTGTTGTTGTTGTTGTTGCTGCTGCTGCTGCTGCTGCTTATGTTGTTGTTGTTGTTGTTGCTGCTGCTGCTGCTGCTGTTTTTTCAGCTGCTGTGGTTTCAGCTTTTGTTGTTTTTGCAGCTGTTGATGTTTCTGCTTCAGCTGGTTTTGTTGTTGCTGTAGTTGTTGTTTCTGCTCTTGTGGCTTTTGATGTTGGGAGCTCTCTGCTTCAAGTTGCTCCCTCTGCCTGCGTGCAGTTTGCCTTTGCTTCATAGCAAGCTTTCTCTCTGTCAGCTTTTGTATGCTGATGTTGATTTCCTTTATTTGCTCCTCCTCATCTTCCGATTCGGATGACGCTAGAGAGGCAAAGTTGTTATTGCCCCCCTCATAACGGACCTCATCTGCTGTTTCAACGGTATTTATCCTTTTTTTTCTTATGTTAGGAGGGGTTTTCAAACTCCCCCTCCTTTTAATGGCTTTAACGGCACTGGCAACACTAATACTGCCTTTTCCAACTCCCGTTATGGGAAGAGCGGAGTGCTCTTCACCATCCATCACGTGTTTTGTTAATTGTTTTTGTTTTGTTTTAATAACACTTTGTGTAGAACGAAGAGAAAAAAAAAAAAAGAATTTACAAGTTTGACGTGGGGGATCGAAACCGTATCCCACGCTTCGATGTCCGACGCCGCTAGACGCTGGGCTACCGAGTGAATTAAAAAAAATCACAGCTAATTATGTTTACAGCTAAACTGAATTACTTATGAAGAAGCCGAATCACGTCAATACGTCTGTCCTCTGTCGAAGTCTATGAACGACTGGAGCACCAAAATGTCACACGCTGTCGATGGAAAGCTTGTTACACTATTTCTTCTGGGTCTCGACTAGGACACATCAGTCACACTCTCAGCTGCAGAGGCGATATTTCAGCTGACCTTACCGGACAAACACGAGTTGGAGTCTTTGTATCACTAACCTGTCCCAGACGTTCAAATTTATGGATTAAATTTCTTATAGATGTGCGAGACGACGGTTGATGATGACTAAAAGCAGTACGAACTTCACGAAACGATTGTACCATATTTTTATCATTTTGTAGTGAATTATCACCATTTCAACACATGATTCGGATTTGTTTCAACCCATATTTAAAAACCTCTTAGATTTTGTTTATCAAAAGTCATCAGAACGGTAGTTGCATTCCAGTACAATAATAGCGTGAAATTCAAAATGACACCTCTTGTTGGATGACCCTCTATATTGTTTAGAGTTGTTGGAGGGGGCGAAACATCTGCATCTAAAGCGACAAACAAATTTCGCTTAGAGTCCTGATGATCCCTCTTACGACTTCTAAGCTAGTACGAGTATGCAAGACTTCACTGAATGTAGTCAGAAGGCTAAACTAAGTGCTAGGGAAGGAAAAGGCAGGCCTCAGAGGAAATTTTGTCAATATCGGAACCAATCGTCTTCAATTAGGGCTAGGTCTCTTATGAGCACAGCTTTCCGACGTCTCGAAGAGGTTAGTGATATTTATGGTGTCCCTAGATAGTTAAGAATGCAGACAGATTACTGGCGCCGTGACGGGGCACTTCACATTTGCTAAGCATCTAAATAAGTGGTACTTGCCATATGTCACTCAACATCTTGTGACGCTTTCTGCGAGAGTAATGACCACCTACCACTACGATTATTGTGCCTACACTCGCTTCAAGACTGCAGTTCCAGCACTCTAAACCGAAAGAAAAAAACCCAATTTTTGAGTTATGCCCAACGCACTCATTCGTCCAAAAAATTGCCTTGGTAATTCTTGTGAAAGAATCACTCACATCATCCAAGTCCCCTGAAATCATTTTGTTAAATTTTTCCACTTTTCATGGCCGAAAACTTTTTAAAAAAGGATTCACACAGTGCCTGTTGGTGTTGTGTATCGTGCAAGGTGATGCTTTCTTAGTAAAAATTGGTTTTTACTTTTTTAGTTTTTTATGAGAGTTTATGAGTTTTATTATGAGAGATAAGCCCATCAGGTGCGCTGTTAGGTTTCGACCAGAAATACGTAATAGTTGATAGCAGAAATTGTAACTTCCAAACGTGGAAAGAAATGAGGTACCCATCTCTTAGTTTGCTTACCTTTCAGACGGCTCAAAAGTGTCGACTTATGGCTGCGGTTGAGACTTCGAACCTTGTACTTTTTTTCGGAAATATTTTATACTTTCTTTACAAATAGTTTCCATAATCTTGCACCGCTACGATCTCTTTATTAATGACCAGTGAATCGGCAAATTTATACGTAACGACCTAATACTAACACTCGTATACTTGGCCTCCTGCTAAGTCTATACATGCAAGAATCTGTAATGAAAAGCGCTTTAACATTGAGTCATTTTAATGGGCAAAATCCGAAAGGTCACACCTCGATCCATTCTAGTCAACTGGGTTTATGCTCCAATACAAACTACATATTGGAGCCCATAACGACTTTGAAACACCATTCGCCTGCATATTCCCAAGAAAATAGGAATGGGACAGGAACAAGTGATACAAGACTTGATATCCATTTTCACGGGTGGATCATAGATGGAGATAGGAACCGGCGCCAGAGTCTTCTACGATCAATCTACGAGGTTCATGATACCTGCGGGCTACAGCAGTGTGCTTCGGACTGAGATATTGGCTATAGCAGAAGCATATTCCCCGAGGATATAACTATCTTGAAAACGATCCTCCCTAGAAAGGGAACTTGCAGATCAAAGTACCAAACCTCCGCTCTACACTCTGAGAATACAAGTGGAACGTACGATACAAATAAAATCCAATGAAATGTAGAAAAACCCTCCGACCTGCGAAACCTCAAGACAATTATGGCCGGAACTCTGAAAATCCAGAACTCAGAGTCTCTTGAAAAGCAGAGCTGCACTATCTACATTTGTTGGATTACTCACCTGACCATAACCTTCTGGAGGCGCACGCAATAAAGCTGGACCTTACCAACGATGACCTTTGCAGGGACTGAAGGGACATAGTCTCCACTTTTTGTGCTACTGTCCCAGCCTAACCAATTTAAGAAAAAAAACATTAGGAAGTTACTAAAGGGCTTCCCAATAGGGACTTGACAACTTTGAATTTAATTTGTGAACGCACTCTTTTACTAATCATCAAACTGTCACTGTCAATTTATTCAGTAAACTCAACATTTTCATCATGGTAAAGTACACGAACGAGCAACGTCTGCGAATTATAAAAATTTTCTACCGAAATTCGGAGTCGGTGACTGCAATTTTAAGAGCGTTAACTCCAATTTTCGGTCGTAATTCTCGCCCTAGTAGACAGGCAATAAAAAGTTTAGTGCACAAATTTGAGTCTACATATTCGTTATGTGATGTTGCTGTGTTAGTGAGACACGTCGAAGTGTCGCTGCCGTTCAGGCGTCCGTAGCAAACGATTGAAATCAGTCAATTCCACGGCGTTCTCAAGAATTTGGCATTGCTCAGACCACATTATGGCGTATTTTGCGTAAGGATCTTGGTTTACACCCATACAAGATCAAAGCTGACTCAAGAATTGAAGCCGATGGACCATTTGACGTACGACGTACGTTCTCCAATTGGGTTCTGGAGAAGATGCGCCAAGATGATGAATTTCATCGCAAAATCATCTTCAGTGACGAAGCTCATTTTTGGCTCAATGGGTTCGTCAATAAGCCAAATATACGTTATTGGTCTGGTGAAAATCCACATGTGCTTCATGAATCACCACTTCGTCCACAAAAAATAACTGTTTGATGCGGTTTGCATGCCGGCGGCGTTATTGGGCCATATTTTTTGTCGACGATAACGATCGTCACGTTACTGTGAATAGTCAGCGTTATTGCGCCATGATCACCGATTATTTTTGTCCCGGATTGGAAGATATGGACTTGGACGACATGTGGTTTCAACAGGTTGATGCCACAAGCCACACAGCACACGCTACAATCGATTTATTGAAGAGTAGTTATGGTGAGCGTGAATAGCTCAGAGCAAACATTGAACACGAAATAGCGGCCGTTTCGGCCGAAATGCGTGGCCGGTGTCGTTGAAAATCGGGTCCAACGAATCGACCGCTGCAAACGTGCCCGCGGTGGCCATATGACCGAAGTCGAGTTCCATTCATAAATGGCTTGATTGTACTTCAAGCCGATAATAATTTTTTTGAAATATCTCAAGTGGTTTGCGTTTTATTTAAAAAAAATGTTTCAAGTTCTTATTGGAAAACCATATACTTCCACGACCTCTCGGAACTTACACCTCTTTTCATGCTCGCTACGATGATAAGTTGGCTGAGACCCGTCCATCACAATGGGTCCACACAGACTTAAGTGTGATGAGGTATAAATGCACTCGGCTCCAAATACTTCATCAACCCGCCAAGCTACCCTAACCTAACGACCTAATACTTCAACAATGGGATTGATCCGATTGATTCCTGTCGCAACTTGCAAGAATTCTGTTCGTAACAATAATGGCCCGATTGCCTGATGGCTTCCGCAATTTTTTCGTCGTAGCGGTTCTTTGGATAAGTCCGGTGGTTCGAGCATAGGTAGCCATGGGTCAATTCCATGTTTAAGAGTATATACGAGTATTATAAAAACTTTGCAATTTTAAATAAAAGTGAACAAATTTAAGAAAGATTTTTAAAAAGATAAACGCACCCTATGATAGATTGTGTGAAAAATTTTCATCGGTAGTTAAAATGAAAAAGGTATTTAAGTGCTGGGTTTGGTACATTTTTAATGGTTGGATTGTTTTTTTTATTCGGAAAAAAAATCACCAACCACTTTCTCACTTTTTGTTTTCATAAAGTTCGATATGTCAATAGTAACACAATCATAACCGTCCCCAGGAAATAAAAGGAATAAAATAAAATATTTGAAAAAGCAAACTCTAAGCTACAGGATATCTCTCAGGGGAGAACTTTTCAAATATTCATACTCGTACCTATGGAGTGTGTTACTGAAATCTGAGATCTTAAAAACTTTTGTTGTGAGAGATATTTTACTATGAGCCTAAATTGTTTGAAGAAACTTTTGTGATTCTTTTTTAGTTTCAATTTGATTATTAAATGACAGGCAAAGGACAAACTGTCAAAAAAAAAGGACACTGGGGAGAAACAATTCCAGGTATGAGAGAACAGCTACTCGCAGGTCACCAAAACCATTTACACATGTGTCACTAAATGGAAAAGGAAAAGAGGATGGAAGCTGCGGATGATTTTAGAAAAAAAAAAAAAAAAAAAAAAAAAAAAAAAAAAAAAAACAATTTGTAAAACCCATTATGCGTGAGGGTGCAGAAATACTTCACATAAATCCTTAAATACAAATTGCACACTTAAATCAATAAAATTTCCTCATTATCCCGAAAATTTATAGACGCAATGCCACTTCAGAATGTTTATCCAACGAAAACTTCTTTATGGCGCTGCCACATCCTCCTGAATATGGGTACGCCAGAAAACTACTCCCATTATCCTTTACCAATAAATCTCTAATTAAATGAGTAAAGTTTTAAATACTCTCTGTCTCATTCCCTGTCATAACAATTAACAGACGAAGCACATTCAACAACATCAGTCGTTTCGTTTCGTTTCGTACCATACCGTTGTTTAGTTATTCAGTATGTCCTTTCATACTGATGGAACTGTGTGTGGATGGTGAACAGTTTTGGTAAAATCCTTCAGCTTAGCGCACAATACCATAGCGACATAAACCAGAAATGCAATTATCTTTGCACCCCATCCCAATTTTGGTCCTGCATCGCACATACATACTCGTACATGTCAATGCATACATGACTGTCTGTGTTGGGCCAAGCTCCACATAATCCAAATCAATTTCGTGCAGACAAAAACTATTTCCACACTGTTCGCAAGCTACTCCCCGCCACCGCTGCCACCATAATCTCACTCACCAGTGCACAATGGCTAGGAAAGGGTTCCGGGTTTCGGGTTCCAAGTTCCAAGTCAATTGCAGGACCAGCCAACATTTAGCGAGTTAAGCTATGAAATGAACCCTCCCCGGCACAAGGATCCTCTTTACCGAACTGCAACATCATTTTCGATTACCATTCAGGAGTAGCTACAGTTGGTAGGTAGTAGTCCATAGAAGGTAAAAGGAATACCAACAACAGCCGGGATATCGTTCGTACTACTGTGACCAAAAATATTCCAAATCCTTCCAATAAAACTTTATTACAATGACAACTTTTCGTCCCGACACAGAAGTAGCATACAGGAGTTGGATTTCCAAGTCTAGTAGCGTTTGTAGGAGGCTCAGTCTTTTAAATGAAATGAGAAGCTCTGAGTAAAGGAACTGCGATGGGTGGTGTAGTTAGCGGGGCATAATAGGTGGAGCTTGTGAACGCACCCACGGTATGTGTACTTTAACTATAATTTGGATTTGTATCTCTCAGTAGTTTTATGTACGAGTATACCCAGGAAATACAGGTACCATTGGGTACACCTGGGTGTGTGTCACTGCCAATCGGTAGATTCGAATTAATCATCGCATTAAACTGTTAAAGTTTATTTCATGGATCCGACGGACGAACATGCAAATTGCGTGGACAAGGGTGCGACGATACCAATGACTACATTATCGATGATGGCATTTTCTTTTTTCTAGAGTTGGGGAAATATTAAATTTTACTGCCCATGAAGTGTGGTTTTAACTACAGCTCAGGAGGTTTATTTGTCGAGCAGAGATTTCAGGATCTCTTTTCTATCAGTATGTGTAGAGAAGTAGTGAGGATTTTGCTTTTTTCTTCGAAGTGGAGTATGGTATTGGTATTTCATCTTAGGGGCTTTCTGAAAAGTCCTAATTAATATGAGACTTTTCAGGAAAAGATTCACCTTACGTAGCATTGTAGCTCTGTAGATTTGTATATCAGGATATCGACTATCCAATCATAAAAGCTGCAGAACATGCAGGGAAATAACTTCAATTTCAGATCCTAGGGAGCGGTTGAGCAAGAGACAATCCGCAGTGCGTTCTTCATCCAAAAACGCCAACAATTTTTAAAGCCAGAATCTCAACATCTTAAAAAAGATAAGCGTAGACAGTAAACAACCTTTCAACTCAAGAATATCAGAGAGTCCTGCCGTAGGAACAATATACGGATTCTTTCTAAAAAAAATTAATCAACTGGCAGCTGTGTTCCAGCCCGTAGCGGATGCTCTTCAGAACAGTTAGTGAAAACTTATCCCCAAATCGAATAGAAGAGGTTGGCTTAGTTAAGAAAAACCGAAATGCCACCAAGGTATATCCCTGCTTTATGTCACATATGTGTTAAAGATCTTATCCGACGAATCGTGTGGACATTTCAAGCCCATCTACGACACACTCATCAGCAATTACTAGTGTGGCTTCCGACCCCGCAGATCGACGCTAAAATGTTCGCACGACGAATTTCAAGCCGACATTCACTATCTCTTTTTCGACTGTAAAGCACCACATGGTACTACAAAATTCATCGTCTTGAGCATGGAATGTACTGTCTTCACCAAATCTGTCTTGCTGCTGGAATACTCATACGACATTGATATAATCAGTCGATTTCAGTGCGCTTTAGTAGATCCTATTTGAAAATATATATATTGAACAATAAACAAAGAAGCATCTATCCATCACTTTGGATAAAACGTCGCTGTTGAAAATAGTAACTTCCAGTGGCTAAGGATGACACCCTTGTGGAAACCGTTGCTTTTTCGGTTCAGCGAAGCAAATGAGTTCAACATACGAAAGCAGAGGAAAAAATTCATGTTTCATAAAGCATTGACCCACTTCTACTTTACGAAAATTACTAAAATCTCTTCGTCTAATACGAGTATTTGGTCCATTATTTGAGAATGGAAGGGCAAAAGACTTCGACTATACTGGCTGGGTCACATCGAACGAGTGAACAGTAATGCTTTAGGAAAGGAGTTTTCTAATTAAAGCCCAGAGGTCCGGGATGGCAAAGCAGATCGAATTTCTGTTCTAAGGATCAAGCTTTTGTAAACTGGAAATAGCGTGCTCAAGATCGAAAATAGTAGATGGCTGCCGTGTTTCACTGGCTCCTCACGGGCTCAAATAAGTATTCAGTACGCTGGCTTAATTTTCCTTCATTTCTGCGAGGTCCTTATGCCGTAAAAGGCGTTGTCGTCAGTCTAAATAAGTGATATCAGCAGCGAAAATACCCATCTCCTCTTGGCTTGGAAAATCTGGGAAGTTTGATGTTGATTCAGAAGTACCATAGTTACGTCAACATAAACTTGAGGTGTAACCCAAAAACAATTCGTTGAATTTGTATGTACTCGTATGTACAGCCAGGATATCATTTGCTGCTTGGATAAAGAATTGACTTTTTGTGAGACAATTCGGAGAATTGAAA
This sequence comes from Volucella bombylans, assembly GCA_949129095.1. Lineage (NCBI taxonomy): Eukaryota > Metazoa > Arthropoda > Insecta > Diptera > Syrphidae > Volucella > Volucella bombylans. The sequence continues at coordinate 19,051,563 of OX422142.1, read as the reverse complement.
AATCAATTGGTATTGGTTCGTATAAATGAAAGGACTTCGATTTTGGTTTAGACATCTCTTACTTTCCCGAGAAAAAATTTCTAGGGTTTAAAGAAGCCAGTTATATTGAAAAATAACAACGCTTCTACCTATTTTATAATCACGTCCTCCATCCATTTCTACACTAGATGGAATTGTTGTCACAAACAAATACCTGCCACAGAGTACAAAGATGGTACGATTGCTAAACCGTTGGTGCATGTGAAACTAAGGTTTCTTGCATCCGCCATCATCTTTATCTATGAAATAGAGGTCCGAGGACTGTACGTCAACCAGGGAGTTAGGAAACGAGAGCTTTGCCATTAAGTTAATTTAATAGATTTCTAGATTAAGGAAGAGAGATAAGAACTCGGAAAAATGAAAAACTTACGCCTAGCACTGCAGCAAGCCTCAAATTGCAACAGTCTATGCTGATTGCCTGCGCATGAGAAATTCCAGTAGGTCCAGTGGCGGACAGTTGTTATCAAAGTAGCATTATTGAACTATCAATCAATCCCAAGATTGATAAATTACTATAGGTTAGGAACGGGCACAAGGCAATGAAAAGCTGAACTTAAGATTAAAAGGCAATCTCTACTCGGCCTTAATAGGCATCAACGATCCGAGTGAAAGCATAGATTCATCTGAGTGTTTATGAGTCTAAAGAAGAGGGGTTAATAAGGTATAATGTGGTTAACAAGGAAGTAAGCCCTCCATTCTAAAGTGGTATAACAGTATTTTTTTTTGCATTTCTTAACTTTTTGAAGAGTTAAGTCAGGATCAAGAAACGAGTACAGTATAGTACTTTGTTACCTTGTTAGTGAATTTTGTTTTTTAATTTTATTTTTAACGTTGTACTGCTACAACCCAGTAGAGTTTTAAGTAGCTCGTTTTTCTTTTCTTGTAACTTTATCCTTGTGATAAAGTTAAACTTTATCCTAATGATAAAATTGTATGCACATTAGGTCCAGCTTTCGGCAAAAACCAAACTCATCACCCACAATCATCCACTGAAGGCACAATTTAGGTAAGCGTAGGCGTATACGTGCTAATTATTAATTTTTGTATTTTTACCAATTTTAAATATTTTTTGTGTAAAAAGCATATTTACGACATTTGGGTGACGAAAAATGTCAGTTTGATCGAAAAATCAATAAAATCCAAACAAATATCAAATTTGAACTCTTTTTATACAGGGTGTCCCCTAATTTGTTAAGAATAATTTGGGAAATAAATTTTGGGTATATTCTAAGAAAAAAATCGCTCCACATTAATTGGTTTTAAGAAGAAATAAGTACTAGCCTTTGTAACCGCTTTTAAATAAAGTTGATATCTTCTTTGAATCTTCAAATATCCAATTTCTAAGCCTATGCCATTTCTCTTGCGAACAAAATCCACAACTGTTCGGCCAAGCATCAATGTATCCACAAAGATTGACTGTATGATGCGGTTTACGGCATGGCGGCATCATCGAACTTTATTCCTTTCGGAAGGAGACACCATTACCGTCGATGGTCTCAGGTATAGAGCGATGTTAACCGACTTTCTGTGGTCAGAGCTCGACAACATCGATATATCCAGCAAGGTGGCGCTACATGCCATATAAGCGACGTAACGCTCGAAGTTGTGAAGGAGAAATTTGGCAGCTGGGTCATCTCACGACGGGCGATCATCAATTGGCCGCCACGATCATGCGATTTGACAACCCCTTTGGACGAGCTCGAGGCCAACATTCGATACGTTGTTGACGTTATAACGCAAAGCCGAGGAGCCCAATTGAATTTTGGGCTATTCCACACGTAATGGTATGAACGTAACTTAAAAATAAAGCCAGAATCAATTTTACATCTTACACAGTTGTCTCATTTAAATTTTCTTTCCTATCGTTCTTATCTAGTCATCCTTTATGTTGGAAGACTTAGAAATTTTCAAATGAATGAATGGCATGCCTCTTTCGGTAAAAAACAACGGCAGAACGGCAGATTCCCCAACCGCAGAGGTATACATGTGATACAAATTTTATCGTGAGGCTGGCCGAAAGAAGATGATGATACGTAGTACTTCTCTGTCGTGAAGCGTTCTTTAGTCCTTCATATGGTAAATTCTTGACCCAGGAGCACTAAAAATTCTCAAAGCCAGAAGGCTAGGGTAAAATAGGAATAAATCTTATAATTTATCGTACACCGCGGATAAGAACTGCTTGTTGTATAAGAAGTTTCTTATGCAGCGATTTTAGTAAGGTATTTCAATGCAAATTTATGATGCGAATAAAGTGGTGGATGTCCATGGCATTGGAGTGATCGGACGGAACGGGAGTCAATTTCTGCAAAGCCAGTCATCAAAATGAAAGTGAGTGAGAATCAGATATACCAGTTAACCTACCTTTCATCTGATCGAACTGAGACATCTAACCATCTAATATATATGGTAAGATCGATGAATTAGAACTTGCTTTGCGCATTTCGTATTGTGCTTTTGTATTGCATCTGTTAAATGGGACCGCGATAGCATGCCTATAATGCCGATGCCTCGGAATAATGAAAAACTTCAGGATCTTGTTGTCAAAAAAAAAATGTATTCACCAGGAGCAGAAACAATCAGAAGATTGTGCACTGTCAGTGGAAAATTGAGAGCAGAGGAATGTCGGTACAAGCAGAGTAACCAGAGCACATACACATGTAGCTATCAGCTGCCACCTGAAGACGGATCAAAAATCGAACTCAAAGTTAAAGATGTAATAGCCCTGGCCGTAGAAAAATCTGAATTTGAAGTCCAGTACCGTCTAAAGAGAAAGAACTACTATACGACTTACTCGTAATAAGTGTAAGTACTGTAACACCTTAGATTCACATGCTAAAGATGGAGAAAATCGGTGTGATAGACGGATCGCCTATATTTGAACCAAAGATCTCATTGACACATGCATCTTCAAACAACACATTCTGCAAAACGCTCAGATGATCTTTTTTGATGATAAATATTTTAGGGTAAAGAAGGAGCACATCGTGATATTTCGAGTCCCCCAAAAAGCACAAACCGGTTGGCATATCGACATCCCTTATTGGGAAATTCATCAAGTCAGATGGATATTAAAACTCATCGAATCAAACGGACTTTCTGAAATTATTAGCTGTTCACCGAGTACTGGAATGGTTGTTACGTTGACAAGGAAGGATAATCTGATGAACTGCTGAAACACATAATTGGAGATGTTATTCGAGCGGAATTGTATGGAAGGAAATACGAGAATCCATTCGACTATAACCAAAAATATCTGCCCTTTACTATCCTCGCTCTTAAATATTAACTTTCACCTAATATAAAAAAAAAATGAAAAGCTTGTAAAAGCAGAGCAGACCTAAGTCCAAATGAACCAAAAATATTTCACACTTCGAGTTCTAGGACAGTTCTAGTCGAGGAAAAATCGCCTGACCGGACATAATGCCGGCAAATGTAAACTGAATTTGGTGTGCCGTCCAAGGCGTATATATGCAAGTAAGTGCAGATTCAGGTGCATTTAATGCTAAGATCATATCTCAAAACAAGAGATGATATGAGAACTGTTCAGAGCCCCATAGATATGCTTATACTGTAATGGAAGTGATCATAGTTAAGTCAGATCTTAATACAAGGAGACAGCACCATTGCAAAGTGCGTCAAGCATTGGTATATGTCTCTAACCATTAAACACTGGTCAACCTATTGTGGATACGAGAATATTTCTTGAGTCTAAAATTGCGTCTGGATCTCTTCTAATTTTTCTTTGATTGGGTTACCCAGTGGTAAACCTTTATACGAGTACGAGCATAAATTTTATTGGCTTTTGACTATTATCAAATTACTTGAAACGTCAGTCTTAAAATACATCCATTCGTAAGCAAATCTACCAATCAACTATCCAATTCAATTTAGGACACCCATACAACATTCCAGCCTCAAAGTCTCAAGCCATAAAAACCTCGACAGGATTTTAAGCGGTGTAACCCTAATTTTCCGCACAATCAATCAAAGTGAACGCGGACATAAATTCATCTAGAATTTGATATCATCACAGGGATATCGCATATCCAAATGACATATTTCCCTAATGCACACAATTTATAATGTTGTAGCGTCACCACAAAAGCCAGACCGATGCGCCTCACCTACCATACCTCCTATAATCAGCTTCTACCCCGGACAAACCGACAGTGACTGGTGGACTACCACCCTACTTGGCAGCCAGCTATACTAATAGCAACAGCATGCAACAGATTTAAGTTCCACTTCCGTCGTTGCTTTCCCAAAAAGCAAGGTTCTATGCTGCGCTGTTACCTAGTCTAAGCTGTTACTTGTATCTCTAACGACTGGAAGGGTATCTTTTTTCCAACAAAAATTATCTTTTACTGGGAAAAGCCAAAAGTCATCCCTTGGACGACGACATAGTGTAGATTTGTCCTGTATATGCGGCTGTGTTCACAACCTCGGAATATAGTGGTTTTGTGCTTGGAATGTATCGCAACCGCAGAGTATGTGTAATTGCTAGAGTGAGTGCAAGCTTGAGCATGCTCCATAGGTAGTATGATATATCCTGGCGCCTTTTAGAATGCGCCCACATCGTCCTCCTACATCGCCGACGATTGTGCCGTTTAAACGTATACACAGCACAAAAGATGATGTACTTCAGCTCCGGCTATGAGTCCAAACCAAGAGAAAAGCAACAACGTGACTGAGGGGGAGGAAAGGAAAATTTGTCACCACAAGCGGAAGTACTTAAAAAATATATGAAGCTCTGACTTGGAAGTAAAAACAGAATGACGAAGTGGATTTTGTTATAGACACCTTCGTCCTTTCGGAAGGATTTTTAAGCACACTACTCTCTCTTCTCTTAGAAGGAGTATTAATTAAATACCAAACGTACGACAATGACAATGAGGACTAAGAGAATACTGTGGATAATGGAGACGAAGACTACGAAACATATCATGGCAATTGGTTCAATGTAACCAACCAGTACCGGGATACACTGAACAAGAGAAAAACACAACAAAAAAAAGGGTGGAACGAAATGAGGTTCTTTCTTCTTTTATCTATTATTTGTGCTTCGCACGATAATGAAAGTGGAAAAGAAGAAGAAGCAGACTTAAAAACCGGACCATCTTAACCAAGTTGTCCTTGCAAAGGGGACTGACACCAGGTGGAGATGGAGAGTGCCTTCATCGAAGAAAGTGGAGATTTCAATTTACCAAATTGAAGGTGCAAATACCTGAGCAATTAATTGCTTTTCTTCTTCTCAGTTCCCTTTTTCACTCAATTCTGTTCTTTTCCTATTTTTGGGGAGGCGATGTGTTTTTGTGTCCTTTTTTGCCTGAATCTAAAGGACGACTAAAGGGTGGCCTATTCGTACTTTCGGTGAAAGAAGAACACGGAATTTTTAGAATTCATTGGTAAGAAATTATTTGCTGTAATTTATTTGTTTTTATGAGAACCAGTGTGGCTTTGGGCGGACAAGAAAGGATAGGCTGGTCAAAGGTATAATTGAGGACTTGGCCTATGCTTGTTATTCAAATTATCGCTTTGTTTGTGGCCGTAGTTTGGGCTTTTATTGGAAAGGGCAGACAATTAAATAAAAAGGGTTATGATCAGTCGAGTGAAGAAAAATTGAACAAACAATTACGTGTCCACAAGTCAATCACCTAAAGATATGTCATGCCACTCATGAAAAAATTTTCTTTATTTTCCGCTTCTTTTTAGTATGATCCGTTCGAGATACACTGGTTTTAGGCGAGGTTTCAATTTTCATTGATTCTTAGAACTGCACTACAATTATCTGTTCAAAGGTTTTAACATCAAAGGAAAGTTGATCCTGTCGTGTCTGTGAATTAAAATTTAAACTTTCCTGCTGATAGAAGCGCTGATGTGAAACTGTTCAAAGAGGCCCAAAGAATTGGGACTATGTTGTGAGTTGTGGTTTGAAAGTTTAACGTCCGCGAAAATCTTTTCTAAATTTGCTTCCTTTAAATGCATCCCTTTTTTCAATTCAGACTAGCATGAGTAGAATAGTGTAGTTATATTATTAGTAGTTATATAGAGTAGTTATATTATTTCATACATATCTGGTGATGACAGTTCACGAGGTTCTAAAAGTGAACGTGTCGCAGTCTGTGTTTTGAAGCACAAACATCTCGTTTGTTTCACTGTGAGATCTTTCAGAAGTGCACTTTTCAAAAATTATTTGTCTCTTTTTGCCCTACTATCTTATTTTTCCTTGTCCTTTTTCACAACCGCGTGACAAATTTTTTTTTCGGAATAAGTAGTACCTCAATTAAAAACTAGGCATGGGCCCACCGCCGGGGTCGAAGAAGAAGCCAGGAGGCTACTATGATGTGTTATGTTATAACACATAATCAGAGCCGCGAGCAAAAAAAAAAAAATCAAAGCTCTCTAGCTTTGAAGAGTTTCCCGATTTGCCAACTAACTCTTACCTCAAAACCCCCAAATTCGTGGTCATTTCACCGAAAAACTAAAATTCACCCCATTCACCGCAGTGAATATATTTTTATTAGGAAAAGTTATCGACTCAGTCAGTACTGAGTATGATAATATCTCACAATTCAGAGACGACAGTATTCCCATACTTGCCAAAAGCCAAAAATCTGCTGATAAATTTGTAAAACTGGCTAACATTGGCCATCAGTGCCCTGTGAATGTGAAACTTCACAAAACTTTGAATTATTCAAAGGGCATAGTACTCGTATATGCCCCTTATCTAATTAATGGCACAGAGAAAGAAATTGTCTCGGAAATGAAACCTCAAGGCGTGATTGAGGTCTATAAATTTACAAAAAAAATAGATAACAAAATTCAGCCAATAGGCCTAGTCCGCTTTACTTTTGTATAAGATCCCACAAACCGTAGAAATTGGATGGTATAAGACCAAAGTCAAAGAATATGTGCCCTCTCAAATGAAGAGTCCAAATTGTTAGTTTCTCGGTCACAGCACCAACCGATGTCCCAACAACAAAGTCTGCGAAAACTGCAACCTTCTGCCCCATGACCCATTGGAGTGCACATATATTATGTGCGCTAATTGCCTATCCTAAATATATACAAAATAAGGAAACGCTAAAAATCAAGACAATTAATAAGTGCACTATGGCTGAGACAAAACGTATTTACAACTCAGGCCAAGCCATTATCTACTTCTTTTTCCCAAAGAGCTAAACACGAGAAAGCAGTTTTTTCTTAATCTCAAGCAGAAATCGCTGCTGCTCCAATAGATAAACAACAACAACGGTCCATAATTCCACCTATCTCAGTAGAAACAAGTGTTTCCACGCTCTCTACCCCTAAATCTCGAACCACTGAAAACATTTATTCAACTTCTTCAAATTTCACCACACCCACCAATATTTTACCACATCAATCTGTTACACCTACACCATTACATACACAGTTCTCTTCATTACCCTCTTCTTCCACTCAATCCACAACTCCTCAAACAAATATACCGCCAATTTCCGATTCAACAATTAAAAATTTTACGTAGAAACATACTTCAATGCAAAATCAAAATCACAATGACTCACCATAATTCTATACAATTATCACCTATTCATCAAAACAACTCCTAAACACTTAAAAGCACTTATCTCAACATTTTGCAATTTAACATAAAAGGTTTCTTTAACAACTTTGATGAGTTAAATCTTTTAATTAAAGCGCATATACCTGATATTATATCTTTACAAGAGACTCACCTTCCATTCTTAACTAATGTGACACCCATACTACCCAAATCTTACATAGGACATTTTAGTAACCTTCCAACCAATGATACGACAAAGCATGGATTGATTATTAAAAATAACATTCCACACAAACCTACACATACATAGATATTAAGTTAACTATAATATCCTTATACATTCCCTTTGACCAAACATTTAATAAAGCCGGCCTTGGAAATATAACTCATCAAATTGACCCATTCTATATTCTCACTGGAGATGTAAATTCCTGGAATAGACTTTGGGTTTCCCCAAAAAACAATAAACGAGGTTCTGTTTTAGAAGAATTTTCGAAACTGGACTTAGAAAACATTCTTCTCCAAATCCGAACGCCAATTCTTTTGGTAGGAGATGTTAACGCCTGGAGTGTACTATGGGGTTCTGACAGGACAAACACTGGTAATACTAAATGACGGTTCTCCTACGCACTTCTCCACACACAACACCTTAACGCATACTGACGTTACCTGCTGCTCTCCTGAACTTTTTCCAAAGACTTCTTGGGAAATTTTGGATGATCTCGCTAATAGCGACCATTTTTCTATTATTTCCACTATTGCTCTTCGTCCGGTTTACTTCAAAACACCTGTAAACCTTAAATTTAGAACTGACCTGGCTAACCGGGCTTGTTACATCAAGCACATAATAGACTTCTTGTCAGACAAAGCTATCTCCACCAATATCAACAAAAAGAGACTGCAGTATTACACAAAGCCATACCACAAAGTACTCCTTGTGCAGGAATACGTACCGTACCATGGTGGTGTCCTCTTTTAGCTTCACTTCGACAAGATAAACTCGTAGCGTGGAAGTATTTTAAGTAACACCCCACTAAAATCAATCTAATTTTCTACAAAAAGGCCAACGCAAAGTTTCGCAGAGAAATAAAAGAAAGAAAAGCAAAATGCTTAAGCGATTTTACCTCAAGGCTTAACTCAAGATATATGCAACTTCTTCACACAGAGATGTCAAATCTTTCTAAGAATGATTTTTTCCCCACAAACTTCAAGTTACTACCTTAGCCTCCTCTCCTCTATCTAACCTTTGAACTATCACAGGGCCAGTAAAACACATTGAAGCCCAAATTACCAAAATAGAACTTGAATGCAACTTAACAAAACTAAAGGGGAAAACACCAAGCAGTGACCGTGTATCATACCCAATGATAAATTATTGCCCGGCGCATATTGTGGCGAACGACTTCAAGATCCAAATTTCAAAAATATTGATCTCATAGACAAATTACTTCTTCTTCACAAAATTAAAACTTAAACAAATATAAATTTAACTTTACTACACATCTACTAATTAACAAATATATACCATATTTACGAAGAGCCGAAAGCCTTAGTTGCTAGTACTCTTTAAAATTGTATTAATAATATATTTAAATTTATTGTTAATATTAATAAATAAATAATTATAAAATAAATAATATAAATAAATAATTTAGAAAAATAAAACTAACAAAAATGTCAAAGGCTGTAGCTATTGGTATTGCGCGGATGTACCAAGACTTGGTAAAGCCGAAATTATTGTGAACGGCCAGGAAAATCGTACTATACCGCCTTGTGCCGCCCTTTCAGATACCGCACATTTTATCGGTCTTGATGCCAAGAATATGGTAGCCCTGAACCCAACAAACAATATTTTTAATGGTAAGCGGTTTCGAATTTGCCCCTGTAACAGTCAGACATGAGATGATTGATATCTCATCCATGGTTTTTACTAAGGTGAAGGAGATCTGCTTCATCCATGGTTTTTACTAAGATGAAGGAGACCTGCTTACTTCAATGCTTATCTGCCTCAAGGTATGCTAGATTGAATGTGTTGCGTGTTAAAAACGAGCTCACAGCTGGCAATAGTGGTATTTTTGATATGTCAATCGTATCCATTAACGATGGTGTCTTTCAACTCAAGTTTAGCACTAGTGACACTCTTTTGAGTGGTGAAAATTTAATAATCGTCTTGTTACTCATTTCCTACAAAAATTCAAGCGTCATCACAAAAAGGGTCTTACCACTAATAAGTAGGCTAGTGTCGAAATTGATTGAACCTTGGAAGGAATTGACTTCCATCTCTCGTGTTGGTTTCAAGGAATTGACTGCTAACTTTTCGGTTCCAAATGGACCCCGTCGAGAAAGCCATCGGTAGTGCGAAAGTGGATAAATTTTATATTCATGATTTTGTATTGATTGGTGGTTCAACTCGTATCCCCAAGGTTCAACGTTTGTTAGAGGACTTCTTCGATGGAAAGGACTTGAAGCTGTTGCTGGTGGTGCTGCTACCTAGGTGGCTATTTTCAACTGTGAGTCTCAACAAGTCCATTATTTCTCGTTGCTTGAAAGTTGGGTGAATTTGAACGTCGCACCACGTGATGTCTCGCAAATCGATGTCAACTTCGATGTATATGCTAGCGGTATTTTAATTGTAACTTCATTGGGATGCAGCGCAAACAAGTAGAAGAAGATTGCTATTATTAACAATAAGGCACCATTTTCCAAGGAGGATATGGAGTGTAACCATGCCATGAAACCAAAAAATATCATAGTGAAGATGAGAAGCAAAAGAGAACCATCTCCGCTAAGAACGGTCTGGAGTCATATTGCTTCAACATGAAGGCTTCCCTCGATAAAGGTGATGTAGATAATTTCATTTCATTTTGTCAAGATAAACAACATCCTGGGGTGGTACAAGTCAAGCTGTACAGAGGCTGTGAGGGTTGGATAAATATTTTTCCTATTCTGCAATACTACATTGTCCCAAAGGTAGTAACAGCCTTTAGTCGTTCATTAAAAATATCATAAATTCTGCCTCACCCTCCATCGCAATGCCCATTTATAATGACATTCCACCTCTCAGATCTTTGGATAAGGCCAATCTGCTCACTACGCATTTCGCAGCCAGTTCAACCCTTTCCAATTGTCTCATGTCACCACCTACACTTGAGTGCGTCGAATCTTTAATGGGACGAATACTTTTTCACACTCCTGTCAAATATCTCGAAACACGGAGACTTTTCCATGAAAAGCAGCACGGGTTTCGAACCAATAGGCCCAATGGATATTTGACGTCGTATCTCACCGAAAAATGGAACCAAAGCGTATATCAATCTGGGAAAAGCAAGATAGTTGCACTTTATATTTTTAAGGCAATTGACAGCGTCTGTTAAGCTCACTAAATTCCTATATTAATAGCATAACCAATTGGGGAAATATCAACAGACTGGAAATTTATGCTTACAAAGCACAATTTCGTCTCCTGTCGTTAAATCGATATTTAAATACCCAGCGCCATTATCCATGGCACTCGCATCGTTCAAACCGAAAAAATTTCTATTCTCGGTATGAGTGTCAATGACAATATATAGCGCATTCATCCGCCCAAAATTGGAATACATTGCCCATACCTACTCAGGTGCGGCTAAAGCATCTCCGCACGATAAAACTCATAGGAGATGCTAGTGTCACCCAGACAATGGACACACTCGAACACCGGCATAATGCTTCGTGTCTTACTTTGTCCTATATCTATTGTTTTTCCACCACCAGTGCTCCATAGAAATTGCCAGTGGCATTCCACCCCTTCAAACTTTCAACCGTAAACCAGTCTCGCTATGAATACTCATCAGCATACCTTCAAGTCCACATACCGTGATTCGTTCCTAACTCGCTTTCATAAGCCCTGTCGAGCTCTCTATTCCCTAGTCGTTATAACTTGCAAACATTTAAGACCAATGTACATCGGTACCTCTCTTTTCTTCTTCCCTAAGTTTATTTCGCCTACATTGTGTGCAAACTTTTTAAGGGTAATAATAACCCCTTGCTCGCTAGCTAATTATATATAAAAAAGAAAAAATGTAGTATACTGCGTCAAGTTAAGTAACAAATTTCGGTGGAGGAGGAAGAATACAGTATTTTATATGTTTGTGGGAACAGTTTGTAAGACAAGCAACAAAATGAATTCGTTATGTCTTCCATTTCTGTACTTTTAAGGCAAAATTGTGTCTTAAAATTAGTCACAAATCAAGAAGACTGATTTAAGAATACGTCCCATATTACTGTTTACATCGCACTTTCTAAGTTTCTTGAGATAAAACTTCAGAAAACATCTTCTAAGAAATCCCGAAAATATATATCTAAACCATGTTGCGACCAAGGAGGTCATAGTGGTACGTGCATCTTAAATTCCATCCAATGTATCTGTAGTTACTATCACATTTGTATTCGCTGGTGGCAGAAGTAGTGTAAATTAAATCTCTATATACCAATACTACCGATGTTATGATTGATTTTCTGATGTCATCAGCTGGTTTGACAGCTTTATTCAAATATAATTCCAACTAAAAGATGAAGTTTTCCTCACACTATCAGTAAAATTTTGAAGTGACAAAATCATTAGGAAAAATTAAACACCCCTCAGTTTAATTCTACTACTATTCATCAAAAAACCAAATGATCAAAACGGCTACCGCAGATGTCGTCAAAAATAATTTCCCTTTGATGTCTCTTGTAATCTGCTTCACATGCACTTGGAAACTTCACATTTATACTTAAGTTTCCTTCTCTTGCCTAAGCTCCTTGTTACGATTCCAAGAAACGAAACACTAAAATAAAAAAGCGCGTTTTGAAGAATTTAAAATTTCCAAATGAACGCCTCTTCAAAGCCTTCAAAAACAAATGTGTGTTGCGGAGACAACAACGATGCCATGAAAGACGAATACTCTGAGCACAAGAACGATACCCTCGGCAATGAAGACTCCGACAAAGACGGTGATGATAGTGATGATGGTGATGATGCTTGCTGATGATGCTGATGATAACTTCTTGAAATTCTCCCAACGTAATTAATTACAATGCTTGTCATCAGATGACACACACTCACCGAGTTCTTCACTTGGTACTCTCAGTACCATTACCCCTAAGCAGGAGAAAGGGAAAACTACAAAAAAAAAAAACTCTTCCACTTGAATACATAGAGAATGAGATTTAAGTTTTCCACTCGACTACTCCACAGGTATCCTAGCGACACATCCTTTTTTCACAGAGACTAAGCCTGGCTGGCATCTATGAATATTCGTACTTACTCTGGTTCGTAGTCGTACATACTAGTTGTTCCTTGGATAAGGCACATGCATATGCTGAATTATAATCTCCTTAGAGAGCATTCATCTTTCGTCTGATTTTGGTAGTAGAACGAGAAGACACGAGACTTTACAGAAAAGTGGAACCAACACTACGTGCAAAATTGTTAAATAGTTTTGCAACAGAACACATAGATTTCCTTTTCTGTACCAAGATGTTGACAAGATCCCCTGAAGAGATTACCCTAAATCCTGCAAGAGGTACAGAGTACAAAGAATTATTATAATGCAAGGAAATTCTACTCCGAGAACTAAACGAAAGGATGTTGAAACATGTGAAATACTTGGAGAAGAGAAGTGAAGTGGTGTTATTCGCATGCATGTGTGTTACAGCCGGTAGAAATTAATTAATTTTCTAGCCTGCAAGGGAAACGGTTCGTAAAACGGGTTTTAGGTTGAAAGGCAGATTTTGTATGAGAATTGATAGCCTGGAGTTACTTGAAGTGTCATCACCTTGTTTTGAGAATCGATGAGTTGAGTAATTATGCCTAGTAGTGGGCGCCTGAGATTTTCCCGAATGCCGTCAATGAACAGGCAATTACCGAATTTGGTGCGTGGGGTAGATCTTTGATACAAAAATGGAATTTTGGCTGAAATTAAGAAAAACTCGTCCTCGGGTTTTTTCTTAGCTTTAATCAATTTTGTTGCGTTAAGACTGCATACTAACAGACCGGATTCATTATATTTGTCTGAATCTGCCGTATCATAAAAATCTGGTTCTAGGGTGGTCTACAGCAGCGCTGTTATGGTTATAACGGAATTCTGATAAAGGACTTAAGACATTTGAATCATTACGCCCTCCAACAAAGTTTACAAATTATTCAATTTTTTTATCAAGAGTAGACCCCTGTAACGTATTCCTAACAGATCACAACAATTGCATGTTTACTGAATCGAATCGACTTATTTACTCCATAATTTTGGTCTGCCAGGGAGACAATGGAACATCAGAAGTTCAGAGAATATCGCAGCTACGAGTCGGTAAGTCAATATCCAAATCAAATGCCACGTCCCTGTAGCATATTTCGCCAAAAGACTTAGCAAGCGCCTGTATAAAATCCTATTGACCATGAGCTTAAAGCTTGGTTGGGCTCTATTGAAGACGATAGAAGATCTTTATTTTCACCCAAAAATCATCCTCAGTAACAAGTCACATTTCTGGTTGAATACCTTTATTAATAATAGTACAGGGACTAGGGTAAAATGTTGCCCCAACGCTACATTGAAATCAAATAATTCTTTTTCTGACAAGTTTTGAAATCTGGGATTTTGTGCTACTACTAAAAATTTTGTCTAAAAATTATGTCTGGGATCCGACATAGGAGCATCCCATATATTTTTGCAATATTTTTTATAATATTTTGCTCCACGCGATTATTTTTATTTATTTTATCTGTATCTGTCTGTGCGCTTTTTGTTTATATAATTTGTTGACAACCGCTTCTTGAAAACAATATATTTATTGTTGTGAAAAAACAGGTATTGATTTGTTTATCATTTATAAATAAGAGGAACCATATGTGACTGTTGGAATTGTACAAACATTCAATAGTTTTAATTGTAGATTTTTAATCGACGCAGATTCAATCGCGGTCGCATGAATACAGCTTTATGAGATCCCTTTCACATTGATGATAAAAATGAAATGGATCCGGATGTGCAAACGCACATATGATTGATTATAGGTTTGCATTGCAAATGGTCAATCGAAGTTGATTCATTTTAAATTTTATATTTTTGTTTTCTTAGCCGACTCTTGTGGTTGGTGAAGATAATACCGAGTTTGAAAATGATGAAGATTAAGGGGATGAAAGTTTTGATGAAGACCAAATTGAAAATACAAATTGTGATATGAATCAGTGTCGTGCACCAAGTGGAAGGATTTGGAACAGAGAACCAGTTGTAAGTTAATTCAACAACTGATCGTATGACTGGAATCAATGTATTTTCACCAGCCAGAATGCGTGTTGCTCTGCCTTCTTTCAAGCACGACTCGATTATGAACGTGTTTATTCATATCGATTTTGAAAAACGCGAAACCTGAACATTGCTACAATCTTTTGAATTAGAATCGTCAAAGAAAGCATCAATGGAGACCTTTGACTTTATCTAAATAAATAAAAATGTGCGAATATGCAATGCGACATAGGCATCCTGATCTGGAGGGTTGAGGAAAATCATATAGTTCTTCGTGCCACAATGAGACGATAGATTTAAATATATCACAAAATTTCTACGTTTTGCTGATGCACTTTCTCAACCAGAATTTCGCTACGTTCACCCCATGATTGTGCATTCGATGTGGTTATGTATCTGTTTGATGGAACGATATCTTAATATCAGCAGAAATCTAACTTTTTCCAATTATTTTACTTCCATTGATCTGGCCTTGACTTTGAGAGACAAAAAAACGACTGTTTTCTAACAATTCCTAGGAATAAACGTGATATTCCAAAGCCTTTCTTGATGAAAGAAGCTGTCAATGACAACAATGCAATTGTTCTAAATAAGAGAAAAGAAATAAATCGGTCGTTTTACTATCAACTAAGCATTCGTCAATACCTGGAAAGATCTTTGGTCAAAAAAAAAAAAAATAGAAAAATAGATATTACTTTGGAAGGAAGTGTCGCACTGTTTAATCAATTGGTATCTACCTATTGGTGTGCCTGTATGACGAGAAGGTAGCCAATGATTATACTTTATAATTTTATTGATGTCGCGGCTCTTGTGGCAGTCATTTGATTACGCTATTTTCGTCTAAAATAAGTCAACTCGAAACGTTTCCGAAATTCAAAACTGACTGAGATTGCTCGGCAATTATGCGGAAGAAAAATCGATATTCGTTAGAATACTTGAGGTTCTGGAAAAATTCGAATAACGAGATCGGCTAAAGAAGCAAACTTTTCAATTACCAAAAGTTGCAGAACGCCTACCACGAAAATCGGTAAGTTATCTGCTTTTTTGTATGCTGTCTGAATATTTACTATTTCTATTCATTGATATACCTATTGCAGGCTAGATGTTAAATTTGCCCACGATCGGCTGACAAGAAGTACAAAATACAATGCGGCAAGTGCTAGAAGAACGTATGCCACGAACATTACATCATTACAGGTGTAATGAGCGCAAAATGTAAATATTACCTGTTCATCGATTAATTGGCCATCGATATCATTTTCAAATTTTAAATTTTATCTACATTTGTCACCTACTATAGTGCTATAACCGATTCAAAGACAACAAACGATCCTCGGAATGGACGGATCAACAAGACGACGGCCATTTGAAAAGGAGAACGAAAATTGGAACCTGGAACATAAACACGATTGTAGGAGAAGAAGTAGACCTGGTGCAAGAGATGAAAGATTACCACTTGAATCTGCTGGGACTAAATGTGGTAAAAAAGATAAGCAGTGGAACCCTAGGTTTGCAGAACGGTTACACACATAAATACGTAGGAATAGAAAAAGACCAAAGGCCCAAGTAAGGCGTAGACATAGTTACGAACCCTGAAATTGGGACAAATCTAAGTGGGTGGCAACCCGTAGGTTCTAGAATACTAGTGGTAGAACTAGATCTCGAAATTAAAGTGTCGGAAGAGTTCTACGAAAAACTATAGAGCATAGCTGACAAGGAAGCAGGGACGGCAATTGCCCTGGGAGATTTAAATGCTAGAACAGGGCAGAACATGAGTGTAGGCCTCGGAATTATGGATAAGCATGGAGAGGGCACAACACTAAATGGCAATGACAGACGGTTGATAGAGTTCTGTGTTCATAATCAGCTGCTAATAGGCAGTTTCACACACAAAACAATATACAAGCGTAATTGATCATATCCTATATCCACAATAACATAAGAAGAAGGATAAAAGATGTTAAAGTAATCACGAGCGTAGATTTGGGGACAGACCATCGGTTGGTAATAACAGATACCCAATATAAGAAGCCACAGAGGAAAAAATATAAAGTCTTCGAAACCATTCAGCTAAAAGAGTTACAAAAAGAGGATAAGAGGCAGGCGAACATTGACGGAGTGTCAAGACAACTCCAAGAGAATCCTGGAAATGTAAACCTAGAGGATAAATAGAGCGGAATAAAAGACACCCTCCTAAAACCAGATGAGAAAGTATGCGTAAACACACAAATCGACACAAGAAAAATGAAGACAGCTTGGTGGTCAAATGGTATAAGAAAATGAAGTTAAAGAAGCAGTTAAGAGAGCAAGAGAGCACCTGGGAAGAATTTGAGGACTCAGTAGAAGAAAGAGCTAAACAAAAGTATTCGAAAGGCTTTTGGAAAATAGTTAAACATTTGAGAGGAAAATACGGAATACAAACAAGAACAATCAAGGATGGGGATAAGCTGGTAATAGAAAAAAAGGAAGTGCTAGATATATAAAGGAAGCCACATCTGACCTTGTTTCACCAATTACTTGCTTAACATTTTACCCCAGGCTTTAAATGGACATTGTCCCTGTACTAAGGGTTCATAAACAAAATTGCGACCATTTGGTGGCGTCCCAACAGCAGCCCTTGTATATGAGAAAATTGGCTATCAGATGTAGTTTTCATACCGGAGGTGTTATTGGCCGTACTTTTCCGAGATGATGTCGGTAAGTCGGTTACAGTCAATAGAGACCGCTATTGCTCCATGTTAACGATTTTTTATGGGATACGCTGGAACAGTCACTTGCCAGTTCGTGCGACAATAAACTTATTGTCGACGGAGTTTGGTGATCGTTTTATCATCAGCAATGGCTCTGTAAATTGGCCACCTCGTACGTACGATTTAACACTTTTAAACTATTTTCGTTTAGGCTACATTAAGCCTTTGGCCTATATAATAAGCCACAAACTTAAGATGACTTTTAGAACAACTCTTGTAAGATAAAATTTACTTTATGTAATACTCTAACTATCCAGGTTCTGTTTTATGGCGCAGAGGCTTGGATTTCTTCATCTTGGATGAAGAAGCACTTAACCGTTTCGAAAGAAAAATACCGTCCATTATTTTTGGTGTGGAATGGAGGAGGGGATTCAACCACCTGTCTAGTCTACTAGTTCTCGTAGTTCTGTCTAGTCAGGTGACTACGTGCCTTGTTGTACGAAAGGATGCCACAGCTCCGATGCAAGGAGTCTTTAATCCCAATGCAGTGCTCGCAACCAACTTGGATCATGGTACAGGAGGCAGATAGCGAGAGATTGTGCTCTTGTTGATTACATACCTAAGTATGTAGGTGAATGATTTTCACATAATATTCAGCCAGAATTTCCTCAAAAGGAAAAGGTAGTCGTTCGGCGTAGGAATTTCCTTATACCTTACAAAGCTGCTTCGACACATTCGACACATTCGGTACTCAAGTCTAAAACTATTATTAGAGCTAAGTCAATGTTGGATGTCGGTAATAATGGCTATCGAACAAAGATAGTTATAGCCGAAATAGTGTTACGCCTACCATTGTGCCCTTTATATATATTCCTTTTACTATAGTTTGGGGATTCACATTTTGCAGTATTTGCGCCCAAAAAATCAAAGCTTGTATCAGAAAGAAGTGGAAGAGCTTTACGGTGAAATCATCATATTTACACCAAGAATCAATGGAGGCATTCAGGAAAAGCATAGTAACCTTGAATGACAACAAGAATTTATCTGTATATATAGAAATATCGGGAAGGATTCGTTTAATTTGCCTTCTTAGTGGCAAGTGCGCTCACGAGGGATGATACAGTCCACGAGAGTCCTAATGGAAGACACAGTAAATCCTAAGTGCGGTCCAGATCCTGAAAATTCTTTCGCTAAGCTTTACATAGCAAGTTCATCAGTGATTTTAACTCTAGAGATTAATAATTATATTCTGCAGAAGTCGTTTGTAACAACGATAAACCTTCCTGCATTCTTGCCTATAAGATAGTGTCCAGTGATGACACCTATAGTATGATAGCACTGAGATGTTTCCTATTTTTAAGGATTGTTCTTCTATTAGCAACCAGCAATCAGGGAGTAGTGCAGAAGGCCCCGCTTATGCACAGGCATTTCTTCCTTTGAGCCTTGCTTAGTTTTCTGCAGCTTACTGCAGTCCGTCTACAAAATAAGCATCCCGTATGTGAGTATCGGCCTTATAATCTTGCTCTCTTGCAAGAGAATAGAGCTACTCTAGCTTTCTTTACTCTTTCTTAAATATTAGGATTCCAGTTTATTTTCCTGTCAAAAATAAGACCCAGATATTTCGCTGTATCGGAAAAGATTAAGCTGGTACCGTGGATTGAGGGATGGTCAATGATGGAAACTTTATTTATATTTCCTGGAAAAGAGGCCAAAATCAGTTTTATAGGTGTTTACTACCAGTTCACAGCGATCCACCCAATATGTTAATCTATTAAGATTTTGCTGTAAGAGTTCTTTAATGGTATTGAAATTCTTTCCTGAGACAGCTATAGGAACGTCATATCCATAGACAACCACCTTGTTACAACCTGCTTCCAGCTATATCAGCAGTTCGTTGACCACTAACTTCCAGAGTAGGGGTGAAGAGACACCGCCTTGTGGAGTACCTCTGCTGACACATCTTTTAGCAGAGGCCAGATGCAGTTTAGAATTTATAATCCTGCTATTTAGCATAAGACAGATCAACTCCCCTAGTGAGTCATCTACTTACAGCCTCTAATTATCCTCAGAGATGTACATGTCCTGTATTCTTACAGACTTTCCAGCAACGGCTTTTGCTCTAAATGTGGAAAAAATATTGCACATCCGACCATTGTGATCGGTGGAATGGTTGGCAATTCCCAGCTGTTGATAGTTCCACACCATAAGAGGTTATGATACCCTTTTACTGTTGCCAAGGCGCAGGCGGAAAGATAGAAGGAGGAGAAAGGAAAACTATGTAATGTATGATATGCCTCTAGCGCTAGTTGTAATTAAGAAAATGAACTCAATTCTCTGGTTGATTATGTCTAAACTCAGCTTTGGAAAAGGATGCATTCCTGTAACCCAAAGGGTGCTATTATATCCATTATCATCAGAAGGATGGAAATCAGACTGATGGAACTGCAGCTTCCTACCCTTCGCCAAGTCTTTGGAGTAAAGGTTAGTACCATGATAGCAATAAGATATGAGCCATTCGTTCACTTGAGTATTAATTGCCGGAAGAAGACTCTTTTAGTCGGTAAGCTTCCGGCGCAATCATCTACCTTTATACAAGATGTTCACCTTGTTGTGTATACAAGGAAAAAGAGGACATAGACAATCTTGTGTATGCTACTCATTCCTAGCTCAAAGAAAGGGTATGTTTGCACCATTAGCACATCCCAGTCAACATTAGTAGAACGAAACCAACAATTTCTCCAATATATCTTTTACTCTTCTACAGTTCATACCCTTCGGCGAAAGACAACACAAATCCTAGTTCTAAAGTTTTTAAGCTGCTCGCCCTTTTGGACACTCTTCTCACTTAACTCTTTCCACAATTTGCCGAAAATCCCGTGCGAATGAATTCTCCTTCGAAGTTTGTTTTTTTTTTTTATTTCAGTCCTTCGTGTATATTTTGTTCCACTCTATATTGAGCGGCTTAACTTCTCTACACAAAATCCGTTGCCATAGTAGAATTTATCTAATAATGACACATACCACATACATCTCGCCACAATATGAGGTTTGACACCATATTCAACGTATGAAGAGGAGGTCTGTCGGTCGGTTGGTCGTTTCTGCAACCATATCCACCGCTGACGTCTATACGGACGACGAACGACAGCGATTCGGTAGCCTCTAACTGAACCTAGAAGGGGCGAATGTTTTAATTCTCTGCAGTGAATAGATATTATGCAAGAGCAAGCAATCATGCTGTTAAGCTCTTGCTGGCTGGTACTACACCATTACCACCATTTCCTACTCACATTCGCCTCTGAAATCCGGGACTACCATATATACTCGCACTCGTACATCGACCAACTTCTGTATGGATGGATGTTTGAAAGGATAACATCCTGATGTGAAGTTTAGGACCAGAAAACTGTTCTTGTATGTGATGCATGCATAAAATGGTCTCTCCCATTAATTACAGTCGTCGAGGAAAAACTACTCTCCTCTTCTATAGACATTTTTGTGCTGTTTGTGACTGTGCTTGTGTTTGTGGATGTGTTTATGTCATGTCGTCTAGAAGGACAAAGTAAAACCGTATCCTCTCATGCAACTTGCTGTGTCTACTATAGGAGGACGAGCTGCAAAAAAAAGAGAACCTGCAAACAACGTCAAAAAACCATCAAGACCCGATGAAATACATGAAAGGATAACTGCAGAGATTTTGGATTAAAAAGAAAGTCGCCATCCTAGAGGATGAAAACGAAAACCTACACTGTGCTCTCATCTTCGTATGTAGTAAAGTGAATTGATCGTGGCACAGACGGGCATACGAATGTGACTATTTTCGTAACTCTGCCAGTGCATGGTCATATTAGAGGAAGTAGATGAGCAGTGGGTGGATGGTAAAGTTGCACTTTGCACTCGTCCTAAGTTAATTAGCTTTTTTCGCGTACTTGAGAATAATGAAATTTTTTACCCTTGACAAAAAGCAGGATAATTAAAAACTCTCTCTCTCTCTCTCTCCCTTTCTCACGTTTATGGGTAAGAGTGTACGAGTTAACCCCTTTTTTCTACTTTGATTCTGTCTCTGACTCTGGCTATTCTCTGTTACGTTGCAAAAGGGGACTTTAATTACGTGGGCAGCAGTGTCGGTTCTGGTGGATATTGGTAATGTTTGCGGATGGACGAAAAGGCAAACTATTAAACCAGATTCCGTTTTGTACATCCTTCTGCGATCATCCTTACACAGGAAACCTACAAGTCAACATTGTTGTTATGGTACGAGTATATACTGAAAAGATCCAAAAACAACAAGGAACCGACTACAATGGCAAAAGAAATAAAGATAGAAAGAAGTAATGACCTAAAGATAATTCGAGTATAGTGTATAAATCTTCTTCCTTCCATTTCATCTCCCATGTTAAATCCTTTTTCTGACAAAATTGAAGTCCTTGTCATACTTTTGTTTTTTAATTAATGAAAACGAAAAATAGTCTTAGGGGTTTTCAGTCTCTTTCGGGATTCTAAGAGTTCTTACGGCTAGAAGAATGGTGAGTGTTTATGGCTTCCTTTGAAAGTGAAAAACGAATACTACAATATAAAACGCCTTCCTCCAATCGTCACCCCATTGGAGCCTCCACAAAAAGACAACGACGACAAGAAATTCAATTAAAAAATAGCCCCAAGCAGTAGAGGCAAGAAAAATAGGCGAAAAATGAAAGGGCAAAATCAAGTCCGGGCTATTTCTTCGTTTCTTTCTATTTGTATCTTCTCCATCCAACCAACATCACCATCATCATCAACCCCCTCCAACCATGCCAGTGATTTTAATTGCTTACTCAATTTTTTAGGCATTTTTGACATCGGGATTAAATAAACACGAGGAGGAAGGAGATAAAAACAAACGTACTCGTACTCGTACATAACATAGCAGCATGCAAGAGAGTCAGACAAAATGAGAGCGAAAAATGAGAGGAAAAAACTTGGGAAAAAACATAAAAGGACCTGTCAGAGGCAGAGAATGCTCGACACAGTTGGGTACGAGGACGTATATAAAGAATTCACGCATTTGTTGCTGTTCTGCTGCTATTGCATAGTCACCGTCACCAATGGAAATTATTTTGCGCGCCTATACTTTCCTCATTTTCCACTTTTCTCTACCGGAGGAATGTGTCCTTTTTGAGACTGAAACCGAAAAAAAAACAAAAAAAAAAACAGAAAGCAAGTAAAAACGAACAAAATAACGTTTCGAGTGCTGTCATACGCATTGACATTTTCCAAAATGGATACACAAGTGGCAATTATAGGCGTTTACAAGGTTTTTCTCAACAGCAACAGCATATGGCTATCCTGGAGGTCAGAGAAATGAAAATGAAACTCCAAAATGCTAGGCGTCACACGAGAAGTTGTCGTGTGACAAAAATTCCAATTGATATGACTTTGTGTTGTGTTTCAGCCATGAGTGAGACTGACTGCCACGAACAACTGCATGAAATTATTTGTTCCTCTCAACGAGCGAAAATACTGATTTTTCGCTTTTTCTTAAGTGTCGGGTAAAAGTGTCGGACGTCAGCAACAGCAAAGTAATCGGAGCGGGATTGATTACTCTTTTGGAGAAAAATTACTTTCTACCGAAAGCAGCATGGTGCTAGAGAGTAAAGAAAGAGCAAAAAATCTATGAACTTGGTCTTGGGCGGGACACGTAGTTGTCTTATGTCTTACAGGTTTCTCCTATTCCTTATTTAGAGCCAAAATATAAGTTGTCAAGGAATCTACATATTATCAACATGCAAGTTCAAAAGCTTGTGGTTATCCCTGTGTGAATGGGATGATGAAGCTTCCACTTATCCTTTGAAGATAAGCCAAATGATTTGAAGATAAGTTCGAATGCTGATGAGTGTTGTTATTGTCATCTTATACTTCTGTCCTTTTTTTTCTGTCGGAACGGATCACTTAGATAAGGAACTAGTCCATTCTTCTTCTCATATGATCCTTTTACTGAATATAAAGATGAATAACCTTTGCGGTGGTAAAGTGCCTACGGTACCAGCACCCACTACATCATCGACGAGCGCTGATTCAGTTTGCCGGCAATTTCAACGCAGGTTTCAGTTCTGAAAAAAATATTTTCTGAGCCTTACCTAACAAGTTCATAGCTGATTTCATTTTCCATGCTCTCACTGTGACGCGGGACACAAACAAGACTCAATGAATACAGCTTTCCGACTGCAATAAAGTCTTTTATTCTCAGACTAACTTGGAAGTCGTGAGAAGGTTCAGCAAGGTTTAAAGTGCAGCTCGACTGTCGCTGTAGACGTAAATTAAATTAAAAGTCAACAACATTAGTCTCAAGGATAATACTGAAACTGCACAATTTTCATTTTCATTGCAGTTTATTGATGAGGTGTCTGTTGGGTTGTCAATTTTCGAAATTAAGCCAAAGGCTGTCGGTCTTGACGATATCCTCTTCCTGTTTTTGTTAAAATATTCTTGCCTTGTGCTATCAAATATATCATACATATTTTTAACACAATTCTTACCACTTGTAAATTTCCAGATGAAAGTCTTCCTCAAATCCTGATTATAGGCCAATTTCGATTCTTCCTTTCCTCAACAAGGTACTTGGATCCGCTATTAGTGATCAAATCAGAGTTTATTTTGAGGAACATAGTCTGATTGCTAGCCAGCAATCGGGTTTCCGATGAAATCATGATTGCAACACGGCACTAATTAAAGTTACTGAAGATATATGCGCTGGTATAAACCAGGATTGATTTCGTCATCAAAATTTGAAATCTTGAGATACGTTCTAATCAACATCTGCGGTGGGTGGATCACATAAACAATGTAGTCGTCAAAATATATTACATTCTTCGTGGGTTCACTCCAACTACACATTATCTACCCACTGAAATATCTGGTAAAATCATTTATATTACCAATTTTGTTATACGGATGCGAATTTGTTTCTTATTTGGATTCCAACTCCGAAAGATAGCTAAATGCGGCATATAACAGCTGTGCTAGATACTGCTAAAACATCGTACTATCTAGCACTATACGGAATTGTCAATGTTAGGGCGGTAAATTATCTCTTTCGTCTTCTAAACTTTACTCGCTCTCAAAGATCTGTGCAAATAATCCCTTCCATATATAGATATCTTGTAGAGGCTCGTCAATTTTTCGTCCATGCAATCCACCTCTGGAATCAGCTTCCACAAGACATTAGACGTGCGAATACGAAAATTTCCAATAAACAACTCTTGCAACATTTTGCAAATACATACATATTAATGGTTTTTCATTCTAAAGATAAATATTAATGTTAGTATATTTATTATTTTATTATTATTATTATTCTATGCCATTTGCTTTTTTTTTCTTTTTGTTATTTCCTTTATCTTTTTTATCTTCCTTTTATGGTGACTTTTTAATGAGTACTCTGGAAAATAGGCACAAGTTCTCCTGCGAGGACTGTAATTTAATGTTCTCCAGAAGGTTAGGTTAGATCAGGTAAGGGTTGCTGTTGGAAAAACTTACCCACTTAGGCTGATTGGTGCATTATGTTCCCACTTGGAACTGTGCTCGTCCTACTCTAGGAACGAATTTGAGCTTCTGATGAGGCATAGATATTGTTTAGGTCGCTCAAATTTTTTGGGAGAGTCCTGGGCATGTATGGAGTAGGTAAAGGATTTTCTCTTCCTCCTCACCATCCATTCAGCTTCTGTAGAAATCATTAGTAAAGACGCTAGGCCTCCTGGCATGCTGGTCTATAAGACAGTGTCCAGTGATAATACTTACGATAGCGCTGAGCTGTTTCCTATTTTGAAAGATCAAACTCTTGGAGCTATTCAGATCTAGCTTTCGGCAGATTTGTTTGGTCGCTAAATATGTATAAATTTGTTCTTTTATTAGCATCTAGCTTTAGTATTAGTTTGCATGTAGCGATTGGTATACCGATGCTACCCTTTTTCTGTAGAATAGGTAGAGCGGTTCCAATTTTGGCGAGTTCGTCGGCCCTACAAATCCCTGGAATGTCTCTGTGCCTCGATATGATAACTGCCTGACTATCCAAAAAGATGCGGATATCCCTTGAAGAAATCACGTTTTTCTTCAGTCAGGACAGGATTTCTTTAATCAATAACATTTTCGCCTGGAACACACTACAGTGATTCGGAAGGCGGAAAGAGAGGCTTAGGTTAAACTTATCTCAGAAAATAACGCCACCAACCCCGCTATTATTCTTGGATTCATCCGTATAGAAGTGGATTGACTTATCGTCCATGAAAGCACCTTCCACCCAAAATGATCTACAGGGGATGCTTACATGAAAGTCTTTGTCTAACCAAAGTTGGGGCATGGTGTAATCGATGATCTCTGGCAGGATTTCAAGTATATAAGGAATATTAGCATGGCTAAAGAATTTAATTGTCCACTGTGCCTGCTGAAATAGTCGAGGGGCGTCAAGCGAAACAGAATATTCAGTGCCGCGGAGGGGGTAGTACGTGAAGTCCACTAGACAAAAACCCCGTAGGTGAGTATCGGTTTAATAAACGAGATGTATAGCCACTGCGTAATGAGAGCTTGTAGAGCTACTGTAGCTTTCTTTACTCTTTATTTAATATTAGGCGTCCGGTTTAGTTTCCTATCAAAAATAAGGCCCAGTTATTTCGGATGTATCAGAAAAAACTAAACTCGTACCGTTGAAAAAGAAAGAGTCTACGATTGGAATTTTTTATTTCCTGAAAAAGAGGACAAGATCAGTTCTATGGGGGTTTACTCCCAATCCACAGCGATCCGTCCAACGAGTTAATCTGTTAAAATTTATAAAATTTATCTGTAGGAGTTCTTTAATGGTATTAAAATGCATACAAGAGACGGCTATAGCAACATCATCCGCATAGGCAAAGCTGCTACCACCAGCTTCTAGGTATATCAGCAGCCCATTGCCCACTAAGTTCCAGAGAAGGGGTAAGAGGCATACTTCTGCTGACAAATCTTTTAGCAGAAGTCCCACTCAACTCGGATGTGTTGACGTTGTTAAGGGCACTTTCTATGTCCATGAAAGCGACCATTGTGTACTCTCTTTCCTGTACAGGAGGCATGTTGAGCCGTAGACAAAAGTCGCGTATATTAATATCAATAAGTCGTTTTACAGTTTTGATAATAGACTTATAGGTGAGTCTGAGGTCCTTTGGTAAAACGTGTGAATATTCGCCGGATTTATGAATGGAGACTACTTCTCTTAATGACAAGGGGGTGTGGATTATTTCTACGTAGCTCCTGATATTCTTGATATTCTTTTGCATTAGCAGGATAATATCTGAGGACCTTTGTATCTCGGCAGGTATTATACCGTCCGGTCCAGCATATTTGTATTGTTTGAAGCTATGCCCAGAGCAGGTTGTCTCTTGTAATCTTAGTGTGAATTTCGGTGGCGGCAGCGCAGTCGTGATAGGGTTGTTACTGGCCGTGAATGGGTAGCTACATGGAACATGAATGTCTAGAAGCAAGTTGAGTGATTCATCACTTGTGGTGGTTTAAAATCCATCGAAAATCCACATAGGCATCACAGGATATGAGAGAGATTTATTCTTAGTAGCGATGCCTCAGAGGTTTCTGTTGTTTTGTCATAGAATTAACTCCAGGACTGTCGCGCTTTGCCATCCTCAGTTCTTTTTTATATATATTTTTTATATATCACTTTTCTTGTCGTCTCTCTGTTTCCGAAAAGACAGCAGTATTCTAAATTTAAAGACTGGACTACATTCCTTTCCTGGCACAGATTCTGGCCAAAACCATTCCCTGGAATGGGAAAGGTCGATTTCGCATTTCTTCAGCCATAGGCATAAATTGTAAGCTATGGCAAGGCCAGAGTCAAGAGATAGTCAGCGCGCAAAGTCATAAAAATTCCAGTGCCACTTCTTTTCAAACGGAAGATGGCTTTAAACTGCAGCCTATATGAAATTCAGGCCGTTCCTTTGAGTTTGGAAAAGCAGCAATGACGTATTTTCGTGAAAGCTTGTTCCAGGAGACCACGGATACATAGGATATAATTGATTTTATCATAGCCGTACATATCCAGAAAGACCCCTAGAATACAAGCCCTATGTCGTCCCGAATACTTTTTTACACTGTCAGAAGGCTGTGCGCTTTTGAAGTTTTCTAAGTGACATGTTTAGTCCTAAGAAGTTCGCTACCAAGGTTGATACCCAAATACTCGTTGGAGAAACGAAGTGCCTATAATCACTAGATTTGTCAGACAAGCCTGCTTCGGTTGTTGGTATGATCCAACACACAGTATTACAGTCATATCAAGATGTTGTTTTGTCAGACTTCTAAGGCATTAGCTTTTTGACAGATGACACTAGCGAAGATGAACCCACTTAAGAAATTAATTAGGTACCAACTTTTTCTAGAGGATAACGAATCTGTGGAATTTAAGAGGTGTAACACAAAAATCACTCTCACCTTTCAAAATGAAGATTGGATGTGTCTTTGACTAACACTGGTCAAATAATTGTACGCAAACGTAGTCATTGTCCTTAAGTTTCCTTGGATGCCTTTGTCTGCGTTCTGGAATATGAATTTTAAAAGAAAATGATGAAAAGACGGGTGGTCGTGTATTAGGCTGAAGTGAACTGGTTTCCATATCGAAAGGTTCGGTGTCAGCGAGCGGATTATGTATTTGGTTTTCTTTTTGGTAGAGCATTATATTATTATTTCTTAAGAGTTTGAAGTTGAATTAAAAAAGAAAGATTGAAGTCGAGAATTTAAAAGGAAAGATTGAAAAACGAACCACCGACGTCTCTGAACACACTCATCAAGCATTATCCTTATGTTTTTTCGAAGATCGTAACCTTTATATTTGTCCCTCTCCTTCTCATTTGAGAAATGAATTTGCGCCATTTTCCGGCATTATATTTTTTGATTATTTAACGTCTGCGCATGCAAGACGGCCATTATTTCATGGTTAGTTGGTCACGTAGGTTGTTGGAGCAGTCGTCGGGGGTTTCGTTTGGATTTGTAGTAGAAGTTGTAAGGAATGTAGGTATTTATTTAAATAAAATGTACATTAACTAAATTAAGTATTTTTTCACAGAAAATAAAATTGAATTTTCATCGAGGAAATAAAGCAATTTTTATTGTCCATTCGCAACATCTGTCTTCCGAGACCTCCCGTGACAACATCATTTTATTTTATTCACGTTCTTATTCCGGGTTGGTATTTCACCACGGTTTAATAGTTTTTGTTTGCTTGCTGACTATCGTGTGAAGATGATGAGAAAGCAACACAGTTGTTCAGCACCACGTTGTCGGAAGCTAGACGACGATCGGATGGTTTCGTGCGACCGCTGCAAGCGTTGGTGGCATTTCGCATGTGCTGGGTTCAACCCTAACCTCTTCGATACGGCGACTCCATGGTTCTGTGAAAAGAATGATTGCACAATTAATGTGGAAGAAGAGCAACCGTTTGCTGATGTTCCAAATAGTGAGGTTACGAGTCAACCAACCGACACAAATGTATTACCATCTGTCAACGAAGAAGCTGAAGAAGGGACATCGATTGACTTACTCATAGAAGCTGCATCGGTGGCTCAGGCGGCAGCCCAGTTCAAAGATAACGAAATCTCAATACTGCGTAAGGAGGTGGATGATCTAAAGTTGAGGTTAACTAAGGCGTACTTACTCGTAGGTCCACAAGAAGAGGCTAAGAAGTGCCCTACATCGAAGGTTCCAGACAGCCGGATGGAAAGGTTAAGGCGAATTCAAGAGACCCATTGTTCGTTATTGGAGAACATGGCTCCTCTGACACAATCAACACCAGCCACAAAGATTGACACCAAGGATGAGTCTGCGTTGGATAGTACAGACATGGCATCGCTTCTCACTATTTTGAATAGAAATAATGTGCAAGAACTGCCCCCCTTTTCTGGTGCCGACCGACGCGAATGGCCGTATTTTGAAGAAGTCTTCAGATCATCGACCATTGAAGGCAGGTACAGCGGCAAGGAAAACGTCTCTCGTTTGCGAAAAGCTTTAAAGGGTGAAGCGTATCACTTAGTTTGTGACCGTTTAAGATACTCTTCAGATGCAGATGGCATAATGGATTCCCTTCGTGCTATATTTGGCCGCCACGATATCCTCGTTCACGACTTGACAGCAGATCTGTTAAATCTGCCGCCGCTAACCTCGAGGTGTGATTCCAACGTCCGTTCATGGGCAGTTAAGCTGAATGGTTTCGTCGCTGATTTAAAATCATTAAAGAGGGAGGAAGACCTTAGCAATGGGTATGTGTTAACCTGTCTTGTGGGTAGAATGGGAGCTGGTCTTAATCAAGAGTGGACAAAGAGGAAAGCAGCTAATCCCAATGCTAATTTAGTCGATCTCGCTGAGTTCTTGATGGAGAAAGTAGTCGAGCTGCCGCCGGAGCTGTCCAAGCACTTGCAAGTTGAAGTAAAGAAACCATCAAAGCCACCAAGGTCTGGCCGAGTGTTAACCCATCAGTCCGTTTCTTCAAAGGAAGGTTCTCGAGATTGTATTAAATGTAGTCGAAAGCATCTGTTGAGTAAATGTCCGGAATTCAAAGATCTAACGGTAGAGCAAAGATTATCGTACGCAAAGGATAAACGTGTATGTTTCTCTTGCTTGGATCCATTGAAACATGATTGGATTGCTTGTCGGCAACATAAGACATGTGGCATCGAACGTTGCTCGGGACACCATCACCCATTGTTACATCAATCGGCAACTAGTAGTGCAGTTTTAAGAGAAGTTGCAACTCCGTCTGTCCCACAGGCGCACATCCTCTCGTCGCACATCGGAACAAACCTATCAGTGATGTTTAAGATTGCACCAATTCGGATATATGGAGCCGAAAAGAAATTTGTAGACACTTATGCCTTTCTTGATGATGGGTCATCCCTGACCATGGTGGAAAGGGAACTGTTCGATGAGCTTGGCCTAGATGGCACTCCAGAGGAGATTTCTATTCAGTGGACCAAAGGAGTATCACGAAATGAAGATTCTATTCGGACTACATTGGCAGTGTCAGGTGTGCGCAACCGTAAACGTTACTATTTAAAGGATGTTTACACCGTCAAGGGTTTGGATCTGCCCGGTCAGACAATCAATGCCGCTGAGTTGAAGCGATCGCATCCTTATCTGCGTGGGCTCCCGATATCAGACGTAGTGGATGCCAAACCAAGAATTTTATTGGGACTGGACCAAGCCAAGTTCTTGTGGGGCCGAGGTCAACGCCATGGGAAAGATGAAGAACCCTATGCAATAAAGACTCTTTTAGGATGGGTGGTATATGGGAAGTCATCTCCATCTCTGAAGGTTGTAGGAAATAACCATGCTGCAAAGCCGTCAATGCACTTTTTATTCCACGATGCGATCAAGTCCGAAGAGAGTTTGCACGAGCTCGTGAAGCATCATTTTACTACGGAAGATTTTGGAGTTTTGCCACCTAAAGGGGATTTAATTAGCCAAGATACTCGTCGAGCTGTTGATGTTATGCAGCAGACATTAAAGCGTGTTGAAAATGGCTATGAAATTGGGTTATTGTGGAAGGCCGATGGAGTCACGCTTCCGGATAGCTATCCCATGGCTTTGCACCGCCTTAGAGGTTTGGAAAAGACTTTGAAGAAAAAGCCCCAGCTGTTGAAATGGAAAAATGATCACATGAAGGAGTTGGTTTCAAAGGGTTATGCGAGGATTGCTTCAGAGGAAGATTTAGTGAAACAGTGGGCTAGGGTTTGGTATGCTCCCACCTTCATCGTTCAGAATCCGAATAAGTCTCCGCCAAAACCGAGGGATGTTTCTGACGTGGCAGCCAAGGTAAACGGGATTTCGCTCAACACGTATTTACTAAAAGGGCCGGACAATTTGGTGCCCCTTCACGCTGGTCTGTTCAAGTTTCGGGAACGTGCAGTGGCTGTCAATGCTGACGTTAAGGAGATGTTCCACAGAATAAAGATTATAGAAGAGGACCAGCAGTGTCAGCGGATTTTGTGGAGGGATGGAGATAGCAGTCGTAATCCAACAGTCTACATTATGCAAGTGATGATGTTCGGTCCCAGATGTTCGCCCACATGTGCTCAGTTCGTAAAAAATTATCACGCAGAACTTTTTCGAAAGGATTATCCAGAAGCGGTAGATGGTTTAACAAAGCGCACGTACGTAGACGATTATTTTAACAGCCACGATTCGGTAGCCAAGGCAGCATCTGTTACTAGAGACGCAATTCGCATTTGTAAGTCAATGAACTTCGACTTGGTGGGTGTACAATCGAATAGCCAAGAACTACTTCAACTGATTTCAGAACATATATCATATCAATCCTAAGTTGATCAGCATAGATCCAAACAGTTGTGAGTCTATTTTCTCGAAAGTCCTGGGAATGTATTGGCATCCGAAATCAGATTTTTTTACCTACAAGCTGTCGTTCGAGGAGTTCCCGGATAATGTGGTAACTAAAAGGGAGATGCTGAGGACTGTCATGAGGATTTTTGATCCTCTAGGGCTTGTTTCGTTCTACATCATACGCGGTCGCATCATTTTACAGGAAGTTTGGAGAGAAGGTTTTGATTGGGATGAGCCGATGCCGCAGAACATAAAAATACCCTGGCTAGATTTCCTGAGAGAACTGAAGAACATCGAAAAATTAAAAATTCCCCGCAGATACCTATCTTGGAACCCGGATGAATCTAGGAACACTTTAGTAATTTTCGTGGATGCTTCAGAAGTAGCCTTTGTAGCAGTGGCCTACCTACGTTTTAAAAGAGAAAATAAGGTGGATGTTGCCCCAGTTATGGCCAAGGCCAAGGTGGCCCCAGTCAAAAAGTTGTCAGTACCAAGGTTGGAACTGCAGGCGGCTGTCCTTGGAGCCCGTTTATCCCTTACGGTCAAAAGCACGCACTCGATATCTATTAATGAAACAATCTTCTTGTCGAATTCAAAAACTGTTCTTTCATGGATACACTCGACAAAATACAAGTTTTCGTCTTTCGTAGCCTGTAGAGTGGGAGAGATCCTGGATTCATCTTGTCCTCGGCAGTGGTTCCATATTAGGACCACCGACAACGTTGCTGATGATGCTACGAGATGGAATGAGTTATCGGTGGGGAATATAGAAGCTAGGTGGTTCAAGGGCCCGGACTTCCTTAGGCTTCCGATAGGTGAATGGCCAGTTTCACCGGGGAAAAATGCGGTTGATTTGGTGAGTTCTGAAAATATAGATGCAAAACAAATGTTTTTTCATCGCAGGCAGGACCCAGCGTCTTACAAGATTCATGATGAGTTGAAGGCAAGATTTCGTGCGAGATGGACTTCGTCCGTGAGAGTTATTGCCTTTCTACTACGTTTTAAGGACATTTTACGAAAACGCCCAACGGTTAGGATGCCTTTCGTCACACCAGACGAATACTCGAGAGCCGAAAATTGGATGTTTCGGAAAATTCAAATGGACGCCTTTCCAGCAGACTTCGTTGCACTTGAGGAAAAGAAGGGAGTCAAGGCTTCGAGTCCCTTGTCCAACTTTTCTCCTTTCCTCGATGAGGAAGGGACCATCCGAATGAATTCAAGGGGTCAAAAGGCAATGATTTCCTATGCAGCTCGTAACCCAGCGATTCTGCCTAAAAATCATCGTTTAGTTGATGTGTTTATTTTCCACCACCATGATAAGAATCTTCATATGAGTTCAGCTTCGGTCATAGCAGATATCCGAGAGCGGGCATGGATTATCAGTATTAGAGTTGCACTGGAGAGGGTCAGGTCCAATTGCTACTTGTGCAAGCGTCGTAAAGCGAAGCCCGAGATGCCGATAATGGGACAACTCCCTGAAGCTCGTTTATCTTTCCAGTCAAGGCCTTTCACCCACGTGGGAGTAGATTGTTTTGGACCTATGTTGGTGAAGTACGGAAGAGGGACGATAAAGAGGTATGGCATGATCTTTACCTGCTTAACTTTCCGCGCTGTACAAATTGAGCTATTGAATGACTTGAGTCTGGATCAGTGTACCTTGGCAGTACGTCGATTCATCATCAACCGTGTCGTCACTCGCTATTTATACAGCGATAATGGGTTGAATTTTGTTGGAGCTAAGAGTCGGATGGTCAAGGACGTGAAAGAGATGGAGATTGCTCTCGGTGAGTACGCAGCAAAATATGAAGGTGTCCTGTGGAGATTTATTCCAGCTTATTCGCCGTGGATGGGAGGAGCCTGGGAACGTCTTATTCAATCCATAAAGAAGAGCGTCGATTTTGTTCTAAGGGGAATAATTCCACGTGAAGATGTGTTACGCAATGCCCTCTTAGAAGCGCAAGGTCAAATCAATCGTCGACCACTGACACATGTTGCAGTCAATCCAGAAGACCCCAAGCCACTTACGCCCAATTCGATGTTGTTCGGGGAGGACGATAGAGACGTAACTGCACCCGGAGTATTTTCGGAAAAGGATCTATGCAGCAAGTTTTATAGCCGTCGAGCTCAACATTTAATGACTCAGTTTACAAAACGTTGGTATACGGAATACCTGCCTGAGATCACTAGACGAACAAAGTGGCATAAACCTGCGAGGAAAATTGTAGAAGGCGACGTAGTTATCATCGTAGATGTAAATGAAATTCGTTCAGCTTGGGAGATAGGGCGCATAGTAAGGGTATATCCTGGATCTGATGACGTGGTGCGGACAGCGGATGTTCGGGTAGCAAACGGAACGATCAAATTACGAAGGGCTGTTGGTAGGCTCGCTATTTTGGATTTGGAGTCTTCACCCTAGAAGTTCAGACGGGCCCCGGGATGTCAGCGAGCGGATTATGTATTTGGTTTTCTTTTTGGTAGAGCATTATATTATTATTTCTTAAGAGTTTGAAGTTGAATTAAAAAAGAAAGATTGAAGTCGAGAATTTAAAAGGAAAGATTGAAAAACGAACCACCGACGTCTCTGAACACACTCATCAAGCATTATCCTTATGTTTTTTCGAAGATCGTAACCTTTATATTTGTCCCTCTCCTTCTCATTTGAGAAATGAATTTGCGCCATTTTCCGGCATTATATTTTTTGATTATTTAACGTCTGCGCATGCAAGACGGCCATTATTTCATGGTTAGTTGGTCACGTAGGTTGTTGGAGCAGTCGTCGGGGGTTTCGTTTGGATTTGTAGTAGAAGTTGTAAGGAATGTAGGTATTTATTTAAATAAAATGTACATTAACTAAATTAAGTATTTTTTCACAGAAAATAAAATTGAATTTTCATCGAGGAAATAAAGCAATTTTTATTGTCCATTCGCAACATCTGTCTTCCGAGACCTCCCGTGACAACATTCGGTGTTCGAATATTTA
Source organism: Volucella bombylans (assembly GCA_949129095.1). Taxonomy (NCBI): domain Eukaryota; kingdom Metazoa; phylum Arthropoda; class Insecta; order Diptera; family Syrphidae; genus Volucella; species Volucella bombylans. Next base: position 19,016,703 of record OX422142.1, on the reverse strand, counting down.
ACTAGAAAAGATTAAATCTAAATCTAATTAAATCTAAGACCTCTTGAGCAGCAAATAGACATATTAAAGGCCCTTATTCGAATCTAAACTGAACTATTTAATACAGTAGTTATCCGAATCGATTTTATAAATACTTTTCCTGCATTCCTCGTTACGAAGAACACTACCCCTTTCCCAGTTAATAATCAATTTACAATTTTACTGAATATACACATTTCAGACATTCCAGTACCCTCTGTATCACCTTCTCTACCAACCCTTCATACCTCCACGTGGCAATCTTATTTCATAGCTCCACTCAGATCTAGCACTGCAAAGAAGTATTTCGTTGCCAGCTCTTACTGATAAGCGCGTGTATCTGTAACTCGAGATATTTTCTGCAGAATTAATTTCGACAATTTTTCTGCTTCCCATTTGTTCTACTCGTACCTCCCATAAGCACAGAGGGTTGCCCTACCGTTTGCTGTTTCTTCTAAATACCCACTACGACATAGAAGTAAATGAGTATCTAAATGTGTCATTCTCACCCTCCAGAGAATGACATTTGAAATGTCGGAGCGCAGATACTTCGTAATACTTCTAAAATATCCCCAAACCCTAGAGGGAACCGTGTAGCAAATCATAAATTTTACTTCGAGGAATTAAATTTCGCTTCAACTGCTCAATGAAGAAGACGAGTCCTTTTGTGGGTTTCATCCTCTCACTGTATGAGTATTTCGCCCCCAACTCCTCTGGGGTCATAGTGTAAACTTCTTCGGCGCAATATTTAGTAGAGAAATGGAAAGAAAGAATTTTGACAGATTAATTGCGGTTGCCTGGTACGAGTACTACGAGTATACTCCTAAGAATAAAATTTTCAAAATTCCCGAAGCTTTTCAAAAAATACGACGGATGACTGAGAGAAAAATTAAATGAAAGAATGAGAATATCTAACTGTTTTCGGTTTCACTTGTTTCTTGTTTCTTCTTTAAATTTTTCTTTTCTTCTCTGTTTTCTCATCCCCCTATAGGTTTCGGTATCGTAATGATAAATTACGTTAATTAATACCATGACAAAGAAACCATTTTGGTTCTGGTTTCTTTTGGACAGAATTTAGGATGAAAAAGGAGGTGGGGGATGGGTGTTATAGTGACGCAACAGGCAGAAGTGTTAGGGTGGAATGACAAGGAAATTAATGCAAGGGATGAAGCGAGGTGGTTTCTTTACTTTTCGTTGTTTTTTTTTTTTTTTGTTAATTCGACTCATTGTTTATAAATTGGTTGATATTCGGGGTGGAAGACGAGGTTGGTTCAAATTTTAACAAAAGACTCTTATTTGGGTTGAGATCGTGGTAAAAGAAGAATATCAATAGGAGGGGTGGTTTTAAGGAATTTCCTTATTTTTTCGTAAAGTTTGTTTTTATTTAGGGCTATGGAGAGTAAGGATGAAGGCATTTTTGGGCAGAAAATAAATCTTGTAGCCAAGTTATAATTAATCCCCATCAAAGTGTATCGTCCAGCTTTTGGCTATTATTTTTTTGCCCGGTGCTTTTCTTTTCATCGAGTTCAAGTGAAAATGTCCTCGGCTTTTAAGGCTGGGTTTTTTAATAAATTTGTTTAAGATAGACATATTTCGTGTTTCTTAAAATAGATGCTTGCCAACAAATTACATTTTTCATTTTAGAAATTCTTGTGAGACGTCGCCACATTTCAAGTCTAATAATAATAATGGCACCAAAATTATAATAGACAATGAAAAATGAAAGAAGAAAAGAAGATATGATCGTGCTTAGGATGATCACCTTCCTGAAGTAAAGACAACATGTTTGCTGCTATGCAATGTTTGTACCACCTTTGGAATAATTACATGCAACCGAACCAGCCCATTTACAAATGGGATGGACAGGAAAATGAAGGAGCACAAACTGTAAAATATACTGCTTCCACCTTAACTTAACTTGGCAGCATTGCTAATCGTTTATCAATTTTTGCTTCTCGATTATTTCCTGTTAACAAACCTTCTGCTTTTCCTTTTACTAGCCCTTTCCTCTCTACACGAACTTATGCATAACGAGTTTCCCATTTTTACTGCATCGCTACTGTCTACATTACTGTCGCAGATCGCAGATCGCGTCTGCATACTGCTCGGTCCTGTATCGCTTCGGCGGTTAGCCCCAGGCGTTGTTGTGCATTTGCCATCTGAGCAATCCAGGAATTCTTTTTCCTACCTAGTTTTCTTTTAGTAGGAGCGACCGTAGTTGATATTGCCTTCTTAACGCGATTTTGCGGAGAAATTATTTGAACGTGGCAATACCAGCTAATTAAATTTGTTCGATTACCGAATTCTTTATGTGTGGACTTCCTCTAATGTGCGTAGATCTAATGCAGTCGCGTTTCGTAACTCCAGTCGACATCCTTAACATTTTCATCTCCGCTACCATCATTTTATTTTTAAATGCTTCGTATATTGTCCAGCACTGCGAACCATATGTAAGAGCTGGCCGAACCATCGTGGTGTAAGGTTTTCCCTTCAATTTAAGTGGAAATTTTCGGTCACAGAAGATTCCCGAATTTTCTCGCCATTTCATCCACCCCACACTTACTCTGTGCCTTTCGTCGTCGTCACATTTCGCTTCTACGTTAACGATTGACTCTAAATACTTGAACCTAGTGGTTTTCGGAAGAACTATTCCATCCAACATTATATCTGGAATAGGTCGCAGTGGATCCGAAAATGGGCAGGTCAAATGTTCCGTCTTTGAGCGACTAATTTTAAACCGGTTTTTCTCTAGCGCGTCTTTCCATTTACTTAGGACGTTTTGTAAATCTACGACATTATCGCTTAGAATAACTGCGTCGTCGGCGAAGAGAATCGATGTTACATTTGCTTCGTACATGCAATCTTTCAAAAAATAGTCTAGTACCACGTTAAAAAGGAAAAGGCTAAGAACACTTCGTTGATGCACTCCGACATTTACCGGAAATTCTCTCGTAAGTCCGGCGGTACATTTAACAGCAGTTTTGACGTTTCCATACATGTCTTGTATCATTCGTATATACGTTTCCGGTACCTTTGAGACCTCAACGCGGTCCATATTAGAGCACACGATCGAATGCCTTTTCTAGATCAATAAATATCATGTGCAGATCTTTTGACGAATCCCGATGTTTTTCCATTAACATTCGCAAGCTTTGGATTGCGTCCACCGCCGATCTTCCTTCCACGAGTCCACACTGGCTATCGTCGAGCTTTATGATTTTGCGAAGCCGTTCGTTTAAAACTCTTATAACGATTTTCATCGTGTGTGACATCAGCTTGATTGAGCGTTAGTTGTTGCATTCTCGCGTATTGCCTTTGCCTTTGTATAACGGAACCACAAAGCTACTTCTCCATTGATTCGGCATAGTTTGTCCGCATTTTATTTTATTCAAAAGTTTCGACAGCCATTCACTGCCGATACATTCCATCTTCGACCAAAACTCTGATGGGATGTTGTCTGGTCCCGCCGCTTTCCCGCGTATCATTTTTCCGATAGCTATATTTATCTCTTCTGTTGAAAAGTTAGCAACTTCTTCTTCGAATGGATCAGCTGCAGGGACGCGATCACGTGGAAACTGTTTGTTAAGCAGGTCCTTACAGTATTCAAGCCACCTATCACAGATGTCCTTTTCGTTTGTTAGTAAGTGTCCGTAGGAGTCTTTGATGTATTTTGGCGACGTTATTTCCATCGCATTTTTTCGCCTTTACGCAGCGAGTTTAAAAATATTTGGCACTTTACTATTGTATGACGTTTGAACTTCTTGAATAGCTTGTCTTCTATCTGCCGATCGTGAGGATATTTGTCCCAAGCCCTGGTAAAGGTTTTCCGCTGCTGCCGCTCGGGTTTGGGGCAGGACTTTCTTTGTAACGTTTTTAAGTCGCTCATATTCAAGTGCAAGTCGAGACTTTTCGATATCGTTGCTCCGATCACATTTTGTCCACGCTTGAAATGCTTGCTTCTTGTCGGTCACAACTCGTTTGGGTTCGTCATTCCACTACCATGTTTCTTTCTCGAAATGATGATGTCCTGATATCGTTCCTAGAAGAGACTTTGCGTGTGTCATGCATGACTCGTGCATGCTGTTCCACATTTCTTGCGGGCTAAGTGAGTCTGCGATAACGTATATATTAAGAAGTACTTCTTTAGCGAGTGCAGTAAATCTTGTGCCTCGTTCTTTCGATAAGTTATACCACCGGATTTTAGGCTTTCTAACAGGCTCTCGTGTTTTTGGTGGTTCCGCTGTGAAGAAATCTGTAATGAGCGGCCCGTGTTGGGTAACTAGCGATTCTCCAAGGATTACTTTGTAGTCCTCGACACTGTTTCTAATCGATCTTTTGCAAACTTGATAGTCTATTTGTGTTTCGTGTCCTCCGCTGCTATAGGTGATAAGATGTCGTTGATGTTTTATAAACGTCGTATTTAAAACAATGAGACCGTGGGCTTTACATGCTGCAAGGATGTCTTCACCAGCAGAATTTCTGGTTCCAAAGCCTTTAACGCCGTGGCAGTTCTCATAATCTACGTTTGATTCTCCAACGTGGCCGTTCAAATCTCCGCCTACGAAAAACATCTCCTCGATGGGAATATTTCTGAGTAAATTACCGAAATCTGACCAAAATGTATCCTTTTCCGATTGATCGCAACCGTTTTGTTGCTAACAATGTTCCACATTTCATTGTTTATAATGAGTTTTACACTCATCAAGCGGTCGCTTATTTTTGAAATACCAACGATATTATTAAGAAGATTTGCCGCGACAATAACACCGACATCGTTTCGTCCATTGACTGTTCCATGGTAAAACATCTTAAATGACTTAGTTTTTAAATCAAAAAAACGCTTTATTTCCGGTATTACACCACTTCGTTTCCTGAACGCACATGACATGTAGAATTCTGCGACGCATTATTGCTTCCATCTCCAAGCTTTTTGAGGTCATCGATCCGACGTTCCAACTTGCAAACCGAAGTTTAGTAAAATTTAGTAACTTCATTTTGCTCGCCCCGGAATCCGTCGGGCTCTGACACAAGCATTTCTGCTTGCTCTGGGATCACCGAATGCGTGGCAAGCGTGGTGCTCAGCGGGGTAGTGCTACAAATTGCGATCATTTCCATGAAGTAATTTTGTTTTTGTACTTGTACTTGATTTAACACACGTATGCTCAATTGAAGTTAGTTGACTTTGCTTTTATCCCACCGATAGTCGCCAGACGTGGGAACCCATTGATTGCATACGAACTTGTGGGAAAATTTTAAAGGTGTTAAAGTGTCACAGGCTCATTTTTGGTGTTATAGTTGCCTGTATATGACTGATTCCTCATTCTAGTCGCCTTTTACGACAAGCAGGGAAGGACTGCAGCACTATTCTTTATCCGGTGCTGTACGGATTATTTCCTGTTAACAAACCATTCATCAAAAGGTGTTCATTGGTCGAAAAAGTTGCTTTATTTATTTGTCTCTATATCAATTCCTTCGTTTGATTTAAGACTAAAAAAATACGGTCCAGAATTTACTTATAACCGCATAACAAATACTACGACGACTATTACCAGGAATAGAAACAGCGTCTATTTGGCTATTTTTTAGTCGCAATCGACGAACAGATTTAACTGACTTTTAATAAAGACTTGACTCGGTCAGTTAGTATAATACACCCGGGGTAATTCTACAGTTATCTTAGATGCCGCTACAATGGAGGAATACCGTGAGGAGATATAACGTTGGACAACTGAATCACGGAAAACCGTCAATATTCAATTTGAATCAAGTACAATACTAAAAATCATCTACATACCTTCGATGTCAAAAATCCACCAGAGATTCAGCACGGGTTTTACTTCAAAAATTGAAGCAGGAACATTACCGGAAGAAAGAAAGAGTTTAAAGAGAACACGATCTAGGAAGTAGGAAGCTGCTACTTTTGGCAGAATACTCATTAGTTTTACCATAAGACCAAGAGATGAACCCGAATAGATACCTAAAACAATGAGGAAGGAAAATTAGTAGTAAAGTCACAGTCGGTGCTGTGCAAAAGCTACTTCTAATAGAGGAGCGGGGACTACTCAAATTCTGCTGCAGGCAAGACAAACCACTCAACGGACGTAAATAATCTTGGCCCTATCTTTGGGCTCTCTTTACAGGAAAAAAATTAATGAACCCTACGACCCATAGAATGATATCGACATGGTCCAAAAAGTGTACATAATTCATCTGAGGCAACTAATAGTCATATATAGAGGGAATGGATATCAATGTTCTGACTCGAAGAGTATCCTATGAAACATGGCAATAAAGGAAACTTTAGTCTGCACGCATAAAGCAAAGGGACGACAATCAATCTGTAGCTAGAAAACATGTTAAGAATACTCATAATCAATTGAGTTACGCCAATTATAAAAAAAAAAGCGGAGACAGTTGTTCAAAGACCTAACTGGATCAGTTTATTAGTTGAGCATTTCCACTCTAGCGTGTAGCTCAATCTAAATAAGACTGTCACTATGGCGAACGCATTGAAGACTGAAAGTAGAATGATGTTATGCGCAAAACGCTTCCGGTATGAATGCTTTGCTATTTTTTGATTTTGTCACGAAAGGAGGACTACTGGATTTCTTGATATTAAATGGCGACGATGAGATATTCTTTCAACTTATGAAGTCAACTAATAAGTGTCTATCCTGATTTGGGTGGTGACTGCGGCCAATGTGTGATGGCAGTTTTATCTGTTGGAGCTAGTATCTGTTCTAAAGCGCAGGGAGCCTTAAACGTGACCGACGACTGGTGCGCTGGAATTGAACTTGGAGTCAATCCTTTCAAAAATGAGTTTGTTGTCTTTATGAGAAGGAAGGCTAGTCAGCCGACTTATCTAATGCTTAAAGCTATAAGCATTTGATTCTCCAAGGAAGCTAAGAATTTGAGTATAACCCTGCACAGCAAACTTCTATGCAAAGTTTGAAAATCTTAAAGGCGATTTCGCAAAACATGCGCCCTATGATCGTGAAGGGTCCTTTGGATATACACCGCTATCAATTATATGCTATGCATCGGCAGTTTGGTGTAAAAAGCTTTCCCGAGAATACGTCACTGATGTTTCTTCCAGACTCCAAAGAACGGTCGTCATTCACTGGCATGCCTGACTATACTGCAGATGCAAGGATGCAAACAGAAGTTGCCTTTGGAACACCCTGCACTTAACTTTTGATGACCTTGCAGAAAGACAGTATTTTAACTCTTGTCTTATGGACAATGACACGAGAAATACTGTTGCTGAAAAAATACGAAATCGACTTTCCCTCTGCATAGAAATGGTTTCGGTCAGAATCTGAGCCATGAAAGGAATGTGATCGAGTCTTATGGATGGCTCCAAGCCGGGTGGGGCTGGTGTCTTTCTGGAGCACGACAACATATTACCTTTTCTTAGCAAAACTTGCGTCTCTCTTCCAAGCGGATATATAGACAATTAAGATGATAGTGAATTATATTGTATGAATCGCTGAAGGGGCAGAAGTATCTGCGCCTGTAGCAACAGCTGCGCTGAAGGCGCATTCTCACCACTTCCAAGTTACTTGAAGAATGAAAGGTTTCTTTAAATGCTGTCAGAAGGCAATCAGATCACGTAAAATGGGATCGCCAATAAACTTGCTAGACTAGGCTTAGAGTCGAATTTCTCATTAGCAGAATCTTTGTAGAATTTCATTGACACCTGGGTTTCATATGACCACAAATATAGATGGCATAACTAAACTAAACAACAAATGAACAAACTAAACGATTACTTGAAGACATCTCTAAGAGGTCCCTTAGTAGTATTCCTGGCTGTTCTGAACTTTTGCAGGTTTTCTCTACCGGGTTGGTTTTATTAGACCCATCAAACGGTTCTCTAACCCATTACAGCTGGAGTTATAACAGACAACGACGAACTATAATTCCGATCCAATTTAATTTTCATATTACCGTAAGGTTATTCAACGAATCTTTTCAGTAACCGTGTGGTCTATGTTCGAGAAATTAGTTGATATTACAGAGTATTCGACAAACTAACAGCAGGGAACTCATCAACGATGTATGTATCGGGGTGAGCGGCTAAAAACTTACAAGCTTAGTGAGATGTTTTCCATATCAAAGATCTCAGTACACCGTCCTTCAGGACTGAAGGTACCAGGAGCTGCGAATATTTAGGATATAGGGATACAATTTTTTGAATGGGGCCAGAGGAAAAACTGCGTTTTTAGTATAAACGGCAAGATTAATGCATACACCTACAGGGACATCTTTGGGTTAGGTGCCCTACTTTTAAAGAAATTCCGGCTACATGCAAATAATGCTATTTTTCATCCCTTATTAGCATTAGCATTAGCATTATTCTCAATTAAGCTTCCTATTATTAGTCATTTTTAGAAATGATCAGGATTCCATCCGTTAAGTGTAAGGAATAAACCAAAATTGCAAAATAAGTACACTTTTAGTAAATAATAACACTTTTCTTACCAAATTGTGAAAAACTTCATCTGTACATACCTGAAAAGAAAGAAAAAAAAAATTATTCCACTTAGCCGATTAAACAAGGATATTTTCATTTTGAAAATTAAAGACAACCCAATACCCTCGATCACATTTGCATAAAAAACGGAGAAGACCCTTTCCAAAATTCCGTGGAACATACAATCGCAAAGTCCCTATGCCGGGATCCATTCCTTTATCCTACATCCATTAATCTCGGTTTGTAATTTCCTTTCTCTTCTTCTCATCTCGCATACATAATCAAGTTCAAAAAGCTAAACGCGTCACACAACAAATTGATGTAAAACTCCTGAATGTCTGCCTGCTTCCCTGGCTGTTTGCCTACCTATCGCCTCTGAGTACGGAAAATGGGGTGCGATAATCACAGGGTGGCAGCAATTTGTGCCCTACTATACCTTAGTTAAGTTTACTCGTACTCGTGCTTTTACTCATTTTCATTCTCATAACTCGTAACACTCGTAACACTCGTCACCCGTACTCATATTCGTACTTTCCCAATGAAAGTAGCCCTTTTGTGTGTCGGAAATTACATTTTGCCAACCCTTAAAGCGTCAACTTCAAGGCTCCCTGACATTTGTGCCCAGAAAGAGAAATAGCAGCACCAAGAATTCCATGCAACGCAGCAACAACCAGCCCAACCAAGCAGCACAGCCAGCACACGTGAACGTCAACTCGCATGGTTGGCTTGCTGTGTAATCACAAAGTGATGTGTCACATGCGATGCTATGAAAGCATTTAATATCATTTGTTGCCATTTTCTCATCCCGTACTTACCCCGGCATATTCCACTCGACATCTCATCAACAACTAAATTCAAAGAAAACTCATATGCCTAGGCTGATGTCCTGCGAGGTTACGAGAGTGGGAAGAATTTCTACCTTCACATTCTGTGGGGTAGTAGATGTTCACTTATAAGCCAGATGCATATGCAAATGGATATGCGAATGCATGATAAAAGTGACGACTGGGAAAAAAACGCCATGGCGATGATGAAGACGACTAGGTTACCACCGCACTGACGACATCGGCAACGTCGACAACGGGTACGACGACAACGACAAGGACGACTTTTGAAGATACACAAATCCACTTGAGGGTGACTGACTGACTTATTACCCACTTGGTTTACACTTTGCATTATTTATGCGAGTATTGAGTCCTTCACAGGACTGCACCCTGTTACCCAGTCCATCTGGATGTGTTATCGCTGGCGAACACTGCATGTAAAGCCATTCAGGCCGAACTGTGCAGTATGCACATTGAACGCGTTCATTGTTCCACATACACACATGCACTCAGATGGCTACCATTGTGCCGCTGCGCTCCATCACACTATAACACCATCACATGATGATTCCTTCGGGTCTACTCTACCACCCTGTCATACTGTTCAAACTTAGATAATACACAATGGCGACAAACGAACGCCATGGCTGGCCTATCTTAGCCATTTGCATAGCAACACTAACTATTACTGCTGCTCGCCCCTGGATGATGGTTGATGGTTTGGTGATGATGTAGATGGTGATGATGCTGCTGATGATGATGCCATATGGAATACAAAGTGAAATTACGCTTAGCGAAGAAGGACCGATGCATGCATTGACAGTCAGTCATGCAAACGGTAGTCAACCAACCAAACGACCAAACCACCAACCAACCAACCAACTAACCGAGCAGTTCGTCAGTCAGCTCGTCCAATCCATCTATTCCGAGTGGGAATGTTGTTGTTTCTCGTATATAGACGACATTTGTTGTTGCCATGTCATTAGACATGTCAAATCGTTTTTGGGTCTGCATCAGTGATGAGATTTGACGTGTCTCCTTCGGGACTGTCTAATACACTGTATGAAGGTGTTTCGAATCAAGAAACTAACACAGAGGTGAAGGAGAATCAATTTAAACTGTGACATTAGGAAAACACTGATGAACGTGTAACTATGTTACGTTGCTTGGAACCGCAAATGTCATGCGGACTAGAGTTCTCAGTATCCTGGTATGTTAAACCATGTCAAAATGATAAAGCCTAAACCAGGAGGAATATTAACACGGAAGACATATTTCGATTTTGAAAACAGAATTACACAGGGCTGTAAACAATACAATAAGGAACTGAAATATGTAAGTTGATGAGAAACAAATGCTTAACCCATATTTAAAAATTGGGAGGCATTAAGAGTTCCTCTATTTCAGAAGCAGAAGCGACAAAGACGGCATTGGCGGTCAATAAAGGAAGAAAGACACACTACATCGATGCTTAGGGCAAAGAGGGGACTTAGGACTTTATATTCCTCGGCTCCGTTATTAACTCCGACAGCGACGACGCCGGTAAAAAGTGACGGTCGCCGATTTGATGAGATGTCCGAAAGTATTCGTTTTGTTTTCCATTGACATAGATGATAATCATACTTGAATGTGTGTTCCAAAAGAAACCCAGTTGTCAATGGAAATTCTAATTTACCCCCCTGACATTCCTAACGCAGGTGTTCAACCTGAAAAGCTTACTCTCACGTTGAACCACACGGGACACTCATATACTACCATGGGCCGGATAAGGGCCATGTAGAAGATAATTTTCATCCTCGCTCGATCTGATATAAAAATTCTCTTTGTAAGGGCAAAAGCACCTTTGGTTCTGCCTAGAGCAGCACCTATATTCTTGGTGAAATATAATTATTGGTCTAGCCAGATTCCGAGGTATGTGACTATTTTCAACAAGGAACTGGCTGGCCGTGTTGTCCAACGATCGCAAATTTTCGCCACTTCTTTCTGGAGTCTCCACAGGCACCAGACAACGGCGTTCTATGAAAGGTTTTACGAATATAATGGTTTCAGACTACTGAAAGTTTATTTTCAAGTTCATTTTTAACTTCCACTCATAGCAAAATCGCCTATCTGTTCCAGTTTTTGACCGGATATGTCTGTTTCAGATCTGTTCAAAATATCCCAAACTGTCCATATTATGAAACACTTGTTTTTTCTTTGTCTACCATTCGAAACCGAGAGGATAGCCCTGTGGAATCAATGTGGGGAGAAGTCCACTCCCGATAATATCATTTCCAAAAATAAATAATCGAATCGTATGAGTATAGAATCAGCTAAGTCTCTAAGATAGTACCACTGGGGGCACAAATGGATCTGTTCAGGTGGAGATGGTTTCAGCGGGTAAAAATTCAGCACCACAAATGCCCGTCGGCCCATTGGTTAAGACTAAAAGTCAGGTTGTGAAAATAAGTAAGAGAGGAAGTCCAGAGCTTACGTCTATAGTGCGGACCCTTTTCAAATTTTGCCAATTTATGCAGTAAACTTACTGCAGGTTCAGCTTCAGACAGGTTCAGGTGGTTAGGTTCATTTACTACGAATTGACTTATTGGAAAAACAAAATTTATGGGTACTATGATTTTTAAAATCTACTTGACATATAGCGAATGCAATGAATAGCTCAACCTCCAAGGGGTCAGCGTGGTCTGTAAGAAAATGCACCTATTTGATTGAACATGCTGACTTTAGATATAAGTATGCACATGAAATACATACGTAAGATGTCGTATGGTATGTTCACCATTTAATTATTGGGGTAGTTCAGACTAGTTGAGAGGAAAGAATGGATGGAAAAGTTGACACTCTAAGACTGCTAGCAGATGAAACAAGTTCTATGTCGAGATAACACCATTTTCAACTACATTCTCACAATTTTTTTTCATCATATGATATTACTAAAATAGAACAAACGGCCTCCCCACTCAAATGTAGCCGTTTCTAATAACTTCGATTATCGATGGAGTTCAACAAATACCTTCAGTAATATGTAAATGTATAGGAACTGATTTACAACACGATTGACTTCTATGGTCTAAATAGTACATAGTGAGTTTCTCGTGCATTAATAGTACTCAATGTTCATGCGTATTATCAAGGTGCCAACTCTAGAGCATTATCTTCTTCATTTCAGGCATACAAAAAAAAAAGTTTAATTTGGAAGGCCAAACAAGATTAATAAACCGAAAATGGCCAAAAAGGAAAAAAAAAATTCCAACCAAGTCTAAGAACTTTAATCCGTTTTCCATTTCCATGGAAGTACCCCTTAAGCTTTAAATATTCACCCCACATCCGTCAATCTCAATCTATTACATCTTCCATCACCACTCAGACATCCAGTCGAATGGCAGTGAATTTCACTTTCATAAAAAAATGAACAAAATCGGAACGAATTAATGCACCGCATTGAATTCACCATCACCGTCGTCGTCATCGCCGTCGCTTGCTCCTTCTTAGGCTGGAATCCTCTCATTTATGTCAACAAAACTAACAGCATGTACATGCCCGCGGAAGAAGGTGCCAAGGGAACCTATCATCCCATCCTTGGATAATCTACCTCAACACAGAACTCCAATTCGAACCGTGTACGGCACCATGTGGTGGATGCATGCCAAGTGGTGGAAAGTAAATCAATTCGGGCATATAATTGCTCGAATTCTTTTTAAAACCACTCTCTGGGTTTTCTTCGACAATCCGGCATCCTCTGTCGTCATCATCGTCATCGTTGTCAGCGATGGGAAATACCAGTCCTTTCTTTTTTTTTTCCCCCATCATCCTATTCCATTACATCTATTCAGCTATTCATCCACATACTCGTATTCCTATATTCAGTGCAATTCATCTTATCCATTCGAACAGAACACACATTACGACCTTAGCTAAGGGAAGGACCACATCAGACCAGAAATAGTGTTCGGAAAGAACTAAAAGGAACGCTTCCTCGTTCTGAGAACGAAGCGCAAGGCGCAACATGTGAAGGGAATTTGAATATTCATGTGAAGAGAAAAGAAAAAAGCGTACCATCGCCTGAGAGCACTTTACTCCGCAGGTGATTAGGGTTTGTGGTGAATGAAATATTTCCCAAACCCATTTGACTAAGGGAGAGTGAGTCAGTCACGAAAAAAGGATACGCCACTTCCTACATTCCACATCATTCTACATTTTCGCACATCTATACATGCCAGTCCTCTTTGGCTATTGCTGACAATGATTCGGTTTTTTGGATGTCTCATTTGGTTTCCCTGTATCCCCATTGATTTCCTTCTGCCCTCGGATAGTAGTACCTTCTTCCGCCACCTACTGCAGATGACAGTTGAGGCGAAATCAGGATCTCTATTTTCGTTGAGTTCGTTTTTATTTTAATGGCGCAAATAAAACTTTAGACAAGGATTTGTCTACATCTTCATTACTAGCCAGAGATTGGTATGCAATTTTTACCATATCTTGTCGTCTTCGATACCGCCATACGTAGCGTGAGTGTTGCCGAGGTCACAAATGTGAAAAGTATTGAAAAGCAATGGAAATATATTCATAAAGTACTTGTACATTGTGACCGGTACAGTAAGCCTGTTTGTCGTGGTCTTAAGGTTGTGAGTCATGTGGTATGGACTCGTCATGGCTCGTCGCTGAATTCCACTGTAGGTGCTACCTCCATGGATATCGTGCCCACAAATTGTCCGGGAATACTTTCCACCTATTCACTTGGACCTATAAAAACCATGAATGCATTCCATTTAATTCGTTTGTTAGTATACCTATCCAATCCCTGTTATTCGAAGGATTCTGACTCAAACATAAAAGTGGCTGGTTTGGAAGCTGACAATGACTTTTTAGTTGCCTCCTACCTCCGCTGAGCTTACTTGGCCATATTTGGCAGAAAAAACTTACGATAGTGTCTTCTGGTTGTTGTGGGAACATTGGATTGTATTCGACTACAGACGTAAAAGAATTCGAGAAGTAGGCGATCTGCTTTCAATGCTGGCAATTGTCCACTCAAAGGAAATTTTGATTTGATTCTACTAAACTACTACACTTATGGCAATAGAGCTAACATCTCCTGACAACGACCATGCACTTGGTATTATAAAAAGTATTTCCTTCATAACAACATGACCGACTTAATGATAACGTCTCTGACTCTGACAGTTGACTACGTAAAACGTACTTTTGTCGTTTTGTCGACAAAATTCAGTATGCGAAAATAAGCTTATGAGATGACCTCTCCTGTCGCACTGCAGAAGACAACTCGATTCATTTTAAATTCCTGAAACTGAAGTGTTTAACTTCGGCATACAAACACTGGTGTTTGCAGCTTGGGCTTTTTTCAAATGAGTGATATTTGATATTCGCGGTGGCGAGAATGTTGCGATTAATTTTATTACAAGCCTCTAGTAGGTGACTGTGGGGTAGATCTTAGAGATGTAATCTTCCAAAATGTACATCTTCAATATTTGGCAATATTGATGACTAACTTCTGGGAGCATAAAACTTCTGAATTCTATGCAAATATCTTCGATACTTTCTTCAATACATGGACCACTCTTGTGGCAAAAAGTGATTTAAATTCTCAGATCTCAAAGAAGGCTAGTGCTCTTCCTTCATTGTGCAGTTGGTCTTGTAAGTTTTGTCCAAAGATAGAGAGACTTACCATTTTAACCAACTTTGGTTAACATTGGCAAACTTCTGAGTTTCGAAGGTGTACCATCATCTGTGAAAAGGGCGTCAGAAATATTGTTTTTCTAATTTCCGGAGCACATTCGAAATTTTCTTCTGCTATTGACTGTGTGCTTACGAGATGTTTAAGTTCCTCGCTCTTCTTCATATAACACACAGTTTCCCTTATTATGGTGCTTCTGGCATGCATTCTTCCACATCACATGCCTTACTTTAAGGCGTCTGAAGTATAAAAGTTTTCAATCTGAAGAATGGCAGGCAAATTGTTCCTAATTTTGTAATAGATGAAATTTACCGCACTTTTCATTTAAAGTATTTCACAGATATGTCCTTACTTCGAAATCCGACTATAGTGTATAACGTTCGAACTATAATACTTGACCCTGAATATCTTGTTTTTAAGACTAACAATTCCTTGGCTTGATGTGGACTCCGGGAAAATCTTCGCCCGCCGGTTTTACAAATATGAAAGCCTGCAAACAAGTGTTTTCAACTTTGGAAATATCTGCAGACTGGAGTTTAACTTACCCACTCGTAGCATTTAAAAAAATGAATTTAATTATGACCGTATCGTGAGGAGTTAAATTTATTAAACCATGGCTATAGTCACCTGATTTCGACGGCACTTAATTCGACGGAGGAGTGCCCCTCTCAAGACAATTTTTTGTTATAACAAGAAAACTGAATTTTATCTATGCGTTAACACTGTACAGCCACATGTGAATAACTAAATTCTCCTTGCTACTGCGGCTGAATCCAGTTTCTGTATCCTTGTTTCAGACGTTAAAACAGCGCTCATTTTTCCATTTTTTTCCTCATGAAATATTACTAACCACTTTGCGAAAATGGGTCAAAACTGCCATAAACTAAGATGAAGAACTAAGAGCACAATGTATGTGGAATTACTTTGAAGAAATTTTGAATAGCCGACTCCATATAAAGATGGAACCATAAGACCGAAATAGCGGTGAAAGAAAGGGCAATCTTTAGAAGAGTGGACTTCAGACAATGGAAAAATGAAACCGATAGAGTACGTCTTGAAATATAGTTACAATGAGTGTTGCGAAAAAGATGCACAAAAGCGGTAGCCAGAGCATGTCTATACGACCTAACATTTATAAGTCTGGGACACAACGAAGAAAAAGCTTTCAATAGGTTCAATCGCCGAAATATATTGAAGACAAGCAGGGAAACCTACCAACGGGGAAAAAGGATATAGTTTATTGGCTTATGCAATACTATTCCGTCGGTTTTCGCCGTGCACAGGACGAATCGACAGATTTCTCGGAAGCCAAAGATAGCAAAGCATTTAAAAGAATAAGCAGTGTAGCCGAGCCTGATTACATAATCTCCGAAGTTTGGAAGACAATCGAAAATCTTGATGTGAGGCAATCGAACGTGATTAAAAAAAAGTATACGTATTTGCGGAGCTCTCCAAATAAAGTAACCCAGAGTGGACAAACTTCAGGCTGAGCAAAGCAGCTGGGATAGAAAGAGAAAGAAACTCGTTTGGGCTTAGTGGTTTCGGTTCTTTCGGGATCGGTTCCCAAGCCAAAGCCTCCTCTTCAGAAAACATTATAAAGATCATCAGGCTCAGTAACCCGACCCTTCCGGATCACGACTGGCAGGTCGATGCGCGTAATCGTGATTAATAAGAATCTAGCGCAGACAAAAGGCATGATTCGGTATAGTAAGGATATACAAAAAGTATGAGCTGGATGCTGATAAGCAAGATCCTCCTACTCCAACTGGAATCGAAAATTGAGCCTCAAATCCTGGAGCGTTGATATCCTTTCCTGAATTGGATAGGGACGAGTCCAATTTATGCGAGATGGCAACTAAGTCGATGGTCTTTACCTCTGATATCCTGTAAGAAATTGAAACTGAAAAGAGATCCTTTAAGATCAAGTGATAAAGATGAGCTCTTGGGCTCATGCTCAGAATCGGAGGACTGGAACAACACCGCGGTGGAGGCTTCTCTGGTGGATTGTAGCAATGATGCTATAGTTTCTTTAGATTAATGTCCATCACTACAAAAATGCCTTGGCCGCACTTATTCTGCGTCTATCCAAAAACACAGAAGACATTATCCTAATCCAGGAACCATGGATTGTAGAAGGCGTGGTTTATGGAATTGGGATACCTCAATACGTTCCGCTCTCTACAAGAGACAAAGGTAATTTTAGAACTTGCTTATTAGTGAAACGTAGCCTTAATGTGTTCTTACTTCCTAACCTTAGCGACCCAGACATAACCATTGCCAGACTGGAGACTGCCAAAAGCCCCTACTGACTGGTATAGGCATATCTTGGCTACTGCCATGTGGGCCCTTACCCTGCTGACAACCGAGAAGGGATGGTACTGGAAATCTAAAAATTGACCGGGTGTGACGCTCACCCATATCACACGGTATTAGGCAGTACCGATACAAACGATAGGGGTAAGTCACTTTTTGATTACGTTATAAGTACTGACCTCATTTTTGCAACATGAAAGTCAAGGATCTTACGCTGGTTGTCAGTCAGGCAATGAATGTTTCCTGTTTTATTCAACCTAGAGACAAGAAAAAGACGCACTGGTGGATATCAGCACTAGGACCACTTAGAAGAGCTTGCAGCAAACTTTTCAACCCATCAGAAGCACAAGAAGGTGACTAACTAGAACTCATACAAGGAATCCATCAAAATATATAAAAAAAAAACTGAGGAAGGCAAAGCGACAGTCCTGGAGGTCATTCTGTGCCAAAATATCAGAAACCTCTGAGGCTAAGAAAGAACTTCTTTACAAATCCTATGGTTCCTACTCGTAGTTGTTTGAAAAAAAAACCGAAGAACTTTGAACGAATTCAAGTGATGATTCATTCAACCTACTACTGGACCCCCACTTTCCAGGTAGCTCCGTATTCACGGCCAATAACAACCCTAGCAGTATTGCTATAACTGCGACTGAAATTCACGTACGGAGCCAAACTGCTCTGGGCGCTGCATAGCTTCAAACAATACAATTCTGCTGGACCGGACTATATAATACCTGCCAACGTTAGAGAATATCATGAGGAACTGCGTTGAAATGATGCACATCCCCTTGTCTACGTTCACAAGAGCCTTAAAATGTTCTCAAGTTGACCCAGACCTAAGACCTATAATATAAATCTATCTTGATATGTGTGATATCACGCTGTCAACTCTGGAGGTAGGTGACTCTCTTGGGGAGTTTATTAGCCTTATACAAAATAGCAGGATAAGCACCTCCAAACTGCATGGGGCTTCTGCTAAAAGATTTGTCAGCAGAGGTACGCCTCAAGGCGGTGTCCTTTCCTGGAACTTAGTGGTCAATGAACTGCTGATTTACCTAGAAGCGGGTGGTAGCAGAGTGATTGCCTATACGGATGACGTTGCTATAGCCGTATCAGGTAAAATTTTTAACACCATTAAAGAACTCCTACAGCTGAATTTTAACAGATTGACCCGTTGGGCGAATCGCTGTGGATTTTGAGTAAACCCGCATAAAACTGATCTTGTCCTCTCTTCCGGGGAATACAAAATTCCAATCATGTACCCACCCTCAATCAACGGTAACAGTATAGTCTTCCCTGATACAGCGAAGTATTTGGGTCTTTATTCTGACAGAAACCTAAACTGGAAACCTAATATTCAAGAAATATTAGGAAAGCTACAATAGCTCAATTCTCTTGCAAAAAAGCCATTGGGAACAAATGGGGTATTCAACGTCACATTACGACTGGCTATACGTCTCGCTTATAAGATCGACACTCACCTAAGGCTTGGTTGCCTGGTGTACGGCCTTAGATATTGCAGCAAAACAAGTAAAGTCCAAAGGTCAGCATGTTTGTGCATAACCGGAGCTTTACGTGCTACCCCCTCTACAGCATTGGATACTCTGTTCCACTTGGCACCCAGGTGTATTTCTAGCAGGCAAGCGGCTACTAACGCAGCTGTTCACCTTAAAGCGACTACACTGTGGACAAATAAATTATTTGGCCACGATTATATTCTTAATACACTAGGAATGCTTCCAGAGAACATCGATTACACCATGCCCCAATATTGGTTTGACAAAGGCGTTCATGTGATTAGTTAATCCCCTTCTATACGGATGGATTCAAGACTGATAGCAGAGTTGATGGCTGTGTTTCCTCGGATAAGCTTTCTTTCGCTGTAGCGTGTTCCAGGTGGAAATTTTGGAAAGTCCTGTTTTATCTGAACAAAAACGTGATACCTGCAAGCGATATATCCATTTTGTCGGTTCAATAAAATGCCTGGACTCAGTTTCACGAAATTCTATTGAGTGCCGGGGGACAGACACACTCCAGGGAATTGTAGGGCCGATGAACTGGCCAAAATTGGGACTATTCTACCTATCCTACCGGGAAATAGGTAGGTATACCAATCGCTACTTGAAAACTATTACTAAAGCTGGATGCTAATAGAAGAACAATCCTTAGATGGATTGTTGGGTCAACATATCTAGCTACCAAACAAATATGGCCAAAGTTGGATCTGAATCGCTCTAAGATCTTTTGATCAGAATAGGAAACATCTCAGCACTATCATAGTTGTCATCGCTGGACACTAGCTTATAGGCAAGCATTCAAGAAGGTTTATGCGGAAGTTGTAGGGATGTGGAGGATGAGGAGACTATCCTCCACCTATTCTAAACATACCATATGCACCTCTCTCCCAAAGAAGGAAACTCCAGTTATGAGATTTTTTCTATAATGCTTTCTGTCAGCGTGCGTTTTGGATACATGGTTGCATTCACTTTAGGTATAATCCTCTATACGTGTATGTACTCCAAATCCAATTGACAATCTTGCTTATTCGAACAAGAAAATACTTACCGTTGGACCTTCTGCATCGGAATTTTCCGACCAAGACTCCCTGGGATATCATGGTTCTAATTCACCTTTATTAATCGTTGGTATCAAGTTGGTCAAAAAGTTAACCACTTCGAAGTCACAAATGGTTCAATAAGAAAACGTCACACGATTGCCGATATACTACTCTTGTAGTACAAACGACAACTCTTAATACAACTAAAATTACAATGGAAATGGAGATGAAAAGGATACCCCATAAAAGGAACAACGACAATGACGATGACTATGATGAACAGTAATAGTAAATCTCTGGTGAAAAATTTACTGCCAGTAAAGTCCTTTCTCTGTGCAAATGTGCTCAGAAGTACTCAATCCTTTCTAACCGCGCTCGAATCAAATGAATTATTTAGTCCGACATGAGGTCCTTTTCCATTTTAAGGAATCAGAGGGAGGTTAAGAAATGAGAGATAAAAGAACCACCCACCATTACTATCATTATTATCATCACCATATAATTCGCATTCAATTCGATGAGGAAATTCACACACAAAGAAACTTTACCCACCTATCCATCCAACTTGATATATGTACTCGTATGTATGTATGTATGTATGCATGTATGTATGTATTCGTACTCGTATTCGCAGAAAGGATCAAATTAAATTGTGGTCCCAGACGATTTTCAATCTCATTTGTTGTTGCTTCTTTGTTTTTGTTTTTGTTCTTTTTTATTCTTCGTTTTGGTTCCTACTTTTACACACAAACATATCCACCGGATACATGTTCCGATTTCAAACCCTTTTTAGGCCAAAAGCCATCAACTAAATGGCAACAGATTATTGCTTTATTGACTGAGTCGTCATTGGAGTCGTTTGACGAGAGCTCAAATTCGTGTTTGGTAGGATGTAGGACCATCTCCGAATCCTTGCACAGAAATTGATTTCAATCAAATAATGATGGAGAATAATTTAGAAGAAAGCTTTTGGCTTCAGTAGCAGCAGTGATTTAGTGAAAATCTAACGTAAACGACTGAAACGGATTCAATGTTGCATGGTGTTCGTATAGTTGTTCTAGACGTCATCCTTCCAAGATCCACCCGTCTCTCATCTTGTCTTTTGTTTATGACTGACGATGATTTTCTCAATCAGATTCAATTGAATCCTTGGTGAAATTCTATGTGAGTACGAAGATACGAGTCAGTTCGGAGCTGACGTGTTGAAACAATGAATAAATGAGCACACCAAGAGAGTGAGGAGGATAATGATTAAATTTTCAAAGCATTTAGTGCCTGCAAGGATGGCTCAAGATTATATCTATACATATCAAGGCAGACATACTCGTAGATAGACAGAATGAGAGAGAAAGACAGGATTCTTATGGCGACTCATTGAATTCGGGGGATTTAAATACAGAGCCCAGGGGCTTCTTGATACATACTACAATACAATCTTGTTGATGGGCATGTAAACGAGTGACATGGGTTTTGGGGATGCTTTCTGAGAGTGAGTGTCACTCAGATTTAGTTAGATGGGTATTGGACAGTGCTACTCCTTGTCACAAGTTATAAGCTACAGTTTAATGAGAAAGGATTAACCTTTTGGTTTATTTTGTTGGCAACACAGCTTCTTGTACCAAAAGTTATCGATGGAGGAGTACGCAAATAAATGTTGTATTGAAAGTGTTGAGGCCTGTTAAAAGGGTATTTTTTTCAAATTAAAAGCGATTAAGTTAGGTTTTGTTAATAGACTCATGACGCTTTCTGATATAAAGGAAAATTTTGTGGGAACTTTACTAGTACTATAATAACTTTGATTTGAAATGTATTCTGTTAGCGACAATAACATTTTTAGGGCACAACTTCTAAGCAAAGGAAATGTTTCGACGGATAGTCCTGCAAACAATGGTGATTCGGACTTGGTCACATTTAGAATGGTACTTTCTTCGACCATTGTGCGAAAACACTTGTTAGATAGCGCCGTCATGTCCTCACAGACTTGGTGCTATAACCGAAGATTATGGATTACTCTCTTACCATGATGGATCCAACGTTAATCAACTAGCGAAGCAGCTGGAGCTTCGAGACAATGTCAACCTTCAGCTTGCGGAACTAGAAATTTAATCCAGTGCAGTATACTGTGGTCACTTCGATAGATTTTTTCTCATAGTTGTCGAAAAGTGTATGTCAATTTCTTCATAGGCAGAATTTTTATAATTATAGCCCCTCACTTCTCAAGGCGATACAGTAGCATGCAACATTCCATTTTGGCTGTGTTTTGATGCCGAACAAGTTCAAGAGACATGGATTCGAATTAAAAGTCAGAAATATCCCAAATCAACCGTACAGAGGGCATGACCGAATCGACAATTATGTGGTTTTATATACTATAGCATGTAGATTCTGTAGGTCTCAATCACCATATTGCTAAGGTACGTCGCTAGCTAAAACTCTTGACTTCGGTGACTTCTTATCTTACTGCAATAACGTCGCTTACTTTGAGTCGATGGGCAAGGAAGCAAGCATGTAGGCAAGCTTTTCATTGGCAATTGTTATTGTTCAAATCTCGTGGCGCCGCAATATTCCCATGGTTTCTCTGGATACCTATTGAACATTCATTAGTATGAACTCGCCGCGTATAAAGATTTTTCAGTAAATACCTCGCAGTTGCTTGGGATTAGAGTCTTAGTTTAAAAAAAACATCGCAAATGTGTTTTGTGGAGCGATTGAAGGATATGCACACGAAGTGTTTAATGATTCCAAAAGTGAGTGCTGTGCCTATTGACAATAAGTTTTGGCCAAAATTAAAGACTCACAGCGTCTGCTGTATTCAAATTTGTACAAAAAGTTCATGAATGCGGTACGTAACGATGAGAATTTGGCTGCTGTGGCTAAGAGTGTTCGAAAACTCAACATTTCAGCCTGATGAGAATTTTGCACAAAGTTCTCGGAATATTCCCTTACAAAGTCCAATTGACTCAGCAATTGAAGGCAATTGACCATCCGCTTTGTTATTGCTTTTCAGTTTGGGCCATACAACAGCTCGAATTGGACGTCGAATTTTACCGAAAAATCATTTTTTCTGACGAGGCATCGGGGAATCAGAAAACCCGCACGTGCTTGTCGCCAGCCAATGCATCAGCAGAGAGTGACACTTAGGTACGGATTTGGTGGCGTCATTGGCTTATTTTGTTTCGAAAATGCTGCTGGAAACGCCATTTCGGTCAACTGCAAACGGTATAGAGCCATGAATACCGGATTTTTGTGGGCTCAGATTGAAGACATGGACTTGGACGACCTTTAGTATCAGCGCCATAGCGAGCCATGCCACACACCCCATCAAACAATTGATCTTTTACGCGCTAAATCCATTAATCGTGTTATTAGTTGCCTTGGCGATGGCAACGATGACGCCTCGGAGTTGCGATTTGACCCCGGAAGACTCCAGAAAAGAATCAAGCTCTTAAAGTTAATATCGTCCGAGCCATTCGTGAGATAGATCCAGAAACAGTCAATAAGCTCTTGGAAAATTAGGTTGGCAGGATGTGCCTTGCAACTTCAAAGTTTTTTATTCCTCTTCTAACAAGGTAGTCGTCGTCTTCAATATCGTGAGAAATGTAGTTTAATGCGGCTAACTTTTTTTGAAGCAACTGAATCTCCTCCTTTTTTCTTACCATTTTTCGCAAGTTCCTAATTTGTTGTTCGATTGAATTTTCTTCCACTCCCAGGTCAACAACATTATATTCCTTATCAATGTCTACAAGAAAATTCCCAGGAAAAATTTCCTCCAACTGGCTGGAATTAGGTGATGCGATACCTTCGTTTGAGGGGATTTTCAAAGTTGCCTTTATTCCATTCGTAGCTAGATCAGTTTCAGTCAACTTTTACTTGAGCAATGGTAAAGCTGCAATGTCTGAAAATCTCGCGGCGCGTGCTTATGCGTCCACCTTTCGTAAGGCCAAATTTAATGTACATTGTTTATAGGAGGATTAAAACAAGTAAGAACATAATATTTCAGCGCTTACCACTTTATTACAACCGAATGAGTTAAACGCATCTCCAATTGCGTCATCCGGCAACATTACACAAAACTGTGGAGGCGGTTCTGTTGCCAGCTAGATGGAGAGTCTGTCTGAGCTCCTCAACGACAGGCATATACCTAGTGGCAAGAGTATTGCTACCGTTGCGCATAAAAAAACAGAAACGGGCACCGGAGAAGATAGGATCTTAAACTTTAGCTTCTACAATTTTTCAAGAAGGCAAGGAAGGTTGACGTACATCACAAGCAGACTATGAATATACCAGTGTATGTACTCGTGCGTACCAGTACTGAGTACTTTCGGGCTCAAACTTCTTCTGCGGTGTGCGGTTTAAAGAAATACAAAGACGCCAAAAGTTACAATATTTCAACCGAATAGCTTCTTCAAGCTATAGGTGCTTCCACTATTTTAATGGTTTTTTCCTACCGAATACCTGCATGGAACTGATACTGAAACTTTTAAATGTTTGCAAGTTATAACGACCAGGAAATACAGAGACCGGCAGGGCATTCCATAAGCGAGTTGTACGGCTTAGGAACGAATCACGATATTTTAGACGAGACGGGTGTTACGGTTGAAAGTTTGAATGGGCGGAATGTTACTGGCGATTTCAGTGGAGCACTGGTGGTGGAAATAGCGATAAAACAAAGTGAGACACGAGACATTACGTCGGTGTTCGAGGGTGTCCATTGATTGACTGATATTAGTATCGTCAATAAGTTTTATCGCACGGTTTTGAATCCTATCTAGCAGGTGCAGAGATGTTTTAGGAGCACCTGACCAGATGTGGGCATTGTACTCCAATTTTGGGCGGATGAATGCCTTATATATTGAGGCCAGATCAGAGATTGTAAAATATTTCTTAC
The DNA here is from genome assembly GCA_949129095.1 of Volucella bombylans. NCBI lineage: Eukaryota > Metazoa > Arthropoda > Insecta > Diptera > Syrphidae > Volucella > Volucella bombylans. Next base: position 18,991,935 of record OX422142.1, on the reverse strand, counting down.
ATCGCTTGAGGAAACCTAGACATTTCGCAGCATTTGTGGCGACATCAAATATGTGGTCATTCCAACGTAAGTTGTCATTGACACACATACCGAGAATGGAGAGTTTTTCGGTTTCGACGATGCAAGTGCCATTCATGGATAATGGCTGGGTGTTTAAATTTCGCTTCAACGACATCAGACAGCATTGCGTTTTGGAAGCATTAAATTCCACTCTGTTGATAGTTCCCCAGTTGATAGTACTGTCATCAGGAATATATCGTTAATGAAAATTAAAACGAGTGTCGGTGACAGAACAGAGCCCTGGGACACACCAGCATTTATTTTGTGAATATCAGACTTGAAACCGTCCAAGACAACTTGAATTGAGCGTTCCGAAAGGTAATTTCTAATCCATTGAAGAAGAGTGTCGTCGATCCCAAATGCACACATTTTCGACAAAAGAGCCTGATGCCAAACTCTGTCAAATGCCTTAGAAATATTAAGTGCAACTATCTTGCTTTCGCTAGATTGATGTACGCTTTGGTTCCACTTTTCGGTGAGACATGCCATCAAATCACCAGTGGACCTGTTGCTACGAAAACCGTACTGCCGGTCATTGAGAAGTTTTCGTGTTTCGAGATATTTCATGAGCTGACGATTTATCAGTGTTTCCATGACCTTGGAAAGAAGGGACGTAAGTGCAATGGGTCTGTAGGAGGAGAGAGAAGATGATTCGCCTTTTTTAGGGACGGGCTGGATAAATGCTATTTTCCATCTGATCGGGAAGAGTCCTAAAGAGTAGGATTGATCTTACGCAGTGGTTTTGCCAGCGAGGAAGAACACCTCTTCAGAAGAAGGGGAGATATACCATCTGGACTAGCGGATTTCTGTATGTTGAGATCTTTAAGTACTCTTGCTACTACACGACTGCGAAAGTAGATTCGTCCCATCTAAGATTCGACGCACTCAAGTGTAGGCGGAGACAAAGCACAATCTGGGAGTGTTGAGCTGGCCGCAAAGTGGGAAGCAAGCAGATTGGCCTTATCCAAAGAGCTGACAGCTGGAATGTCATTGTAAATGAGCGTTGGGATGGAGGATAAGGCGGAATTTCTAATGTTTTTAACGAACGAACAAAAATTGTTACTGCCTTTGGGACATTGCAGTATTTTTTGCCTCAGTTTTTGGTCGTATAGGAATTTCACACGCTTAAGAAAGGCGTTGCAATCATTTCTGGCTCGTTTAAACATTTTCGGTTTTCCTCTGTCGGGTTGGTCTTATAGGACCGAAAAAACATTTCTCTAACCCTGACGGCCTCTTTACAGCTCGAGTCGTACCATGCCTTTTCTTTTGGTTTGATACTCTTCATCCGATGAGGAATAAATGATCTCATTCCAAATAGAATGGTGTCTGTAATCATATCAGAAGCGGCATCCACATCGTTATCGAGGAAGCATAACGACCAGTTAAAATTCCTAAAGAAGCTGTTAAGACCGCTCCAGTTGGCTTTCTTGTATTGCCATACGGTTCTTTTCGGAATTTTTTCTCTAACTGTATGGTCAGTGTACGAGAAATTAGCTGATATGACACAATGGTCCGACGAGCCTAGAGGGGAGAGCACATCAATGGTGTACTTATCAGGGTCAGAAGTTAAAAACAAGTCTAGGGTGTTGGCGGTATGACTATCAACGTCTGGTATTCGCGTGGGCTCATTTACAATCTGCGTTAGGTTGTTTTCCGCAGCGAAGATCTCAACACACCGTCGTTCGGGTGTTGTCTGTCCAGAATATCGAAGCCACCCAGAATTGTGTATATTGAAATCGCCCGTAATAACGATTTCAGCATGAGGATACAGGGATACAATTCTTTGAATGCAGTCAGACAGGGCATCAAACTCGTTAAAATTAGAATTGCTGTCCAGTTTGGGGCTTCTGTAAATAAAGCAGTAGTGGATAATTTGCTTACGGAGATGGAATTTTAACCAAATGAAGTTGAATTCCGGATTTGAACATGGATCACATTGTGGTGGAATTTGGTAAGCTACATCACTACGCACGTAAATGGCGAGACCGCGGTGAGAGAAGAATAATGGCACTAGTTCGTAGCCAGGTAGCTTCAGATGAGAATGATCTGAGAGGTGTGGGCGGGGATCTACCTGTGTTTCACTAAGTGCCAAAACAGCTGGTCCGTACTTACAGACGTGAACGTACGCAGAAAAGTGATTACTTTTTAGCCCGTGTTGAAAGGTCCACGATTTATTTGGGATTAGTGTTTTGTGGAGGGCTTCAAAATGTTTTCTAAAATATCCTTTTGACACACTTTCGCCGATGTTTCAACACCGACTCACCTCCTAAACATCTCATAACTTCTGGGTGGTGTCCACGTTGAGCTCTTGGAATGAGTTCAGACGCATGTCATGATGACTCTATTGTTCTGTTTGTTAAACGATTCTTAAACGGTGGAAATTTTCTCGTGACAGTTCTTTGCGTACTGGCGATGCAAGGCTTTCGGTTTTAACTTAGGTTTCTGTTTCAATGCTTCTGTGAATATGCGACCGGTATGTCTTCTGTATGTGCTGAATCCTTGCTGATATCCATCTCCCGAGACATGATTTTCTGCTTGACGTAAATGTTGCAAAAATATCACTTGTTAAATAGCCGCCAAGTTACAGTGAATGGCGCATGTTGCGCTCATATGAACAACGTTCCCTCTATGTCTTATTTTCGACATCATATGCCAGTCAAAGGGAATGTCAGATGGTCCAGCTTAATTTTCAGCATACTGTTTGACTTTCTTGACCGATCGTATATCAGAAAAGAACAAAAAGGATCCTCAAACTCAGGAGACACTGCATCTCTAAAAAGGCCAATACCATTATCAGGTAGGTATTGTATTTTAGATGCCTCTCTAGATATTGCAATCCTGACAACGAACAATTAATTTAATGATTCAGATCAAAAGATCAACGTTTTTCATTCTGAACTCACTAGTTGTAAAACCTAACAGCAAAGCTCTCTGGAGATTACTTTTTTTATCTTTGAATAGAATCACTGTCCTACTTTTCATTCTATATTTAGAAACTCCTGTTCTCGTTCTGTCTACAATTGAAATCATATGCGCCTCATTGATTGACAGCACTTAACTACAAGTAAGACTTAACTGCTTCACTCGTAAATGACGAATTTAAATTCACAACATACTCTCGTCCTTCTTCTCTAACATTACATACTCCACTACTGTGTACTTTGCCGGTTTTCATACGCTCTGGGGTGCTAATAAAATTTAATTGCCAAAGCAATGAAAAATGTCTGTCCTCATTCTGGTGGAAAACTTTATTACTGTCCTGTTTGTTGGTAATACGGATACGGATACGACCAGAGGAATATGTGATATTCTTCCTTCAGCTTAGCACTGTTGGCACTGTTGGCACTGTCACTTTCTCTCTACTCGTTTTACGGTCGGCATTATGTATCTGCATATATCCGTACTCTCGTATGTATCTCATCTTGACAGGATATAATTTACATATGTTACACAGATCCTAATTAGATTTGCGTCAACACTATTCCCCTCGGTTGAGTTGGGAGTGCCAGTAGACTTTTCCTCACCTCTATTCGTAATTTTCACATATGCCATACTCTCGTACTCGTATGTCCTTCTTACAATTTCCCATTCAAACACAAAAGCTTAGTCGTCCTTCAGTCCTTTTCATCATCACCATCACTAAAGCACCTAAAGTTGTAACCGTACATAACTCATAGTCGCACTAGCTTGACAAGTGTTTCAATTGTTGTTGTGTCAACTGTTGGAAGTGTTGCTTTTGTCACCCAAAAGTACAAAAAAAAAAGAAAAAAAAATATTACACACCCAACTCTGAACTCACCCGTTCACCCTCTATCCAACATATAGTATACCAAGCGTTACTAAGTTTGATGACTTTGTGTACGGGTGAATGGACGATAAACCAAAAGGACACTCCATAGCACCCTTACATACCTCTTACCAGATCAAACTATCCAAACCACCCCAACCTATACTCACTGACCTCACTCTATTGACAATCCAAGAATATGGATGAATTGTATTCAGGTCTGCACTTATACTTAAAGCAATTGTTGTTACCCCTTCTACATTCTACGGCGCCGGGCTAGTCAAACTAGACGAGCTGTGAGAATAGTCAGTCTCTAGGATATTTCCACAAATGATGGCTGAAGAATATGGCTTTTGTATGATTGTGTTAGTGAATGTGCCTGCCATTGACAATCTTTGAGAAAATCTCGGACTTGGAATTTACGAGAAGTAGGAACTCTCAAGGATTTTCTTGTTGTTTTCCTTTGTCAATATAACACACACACCGAGACATTGGAGGTTGAGGTTATGGGGTTGAGAAATTTTTCTGTTTGTTAAGAGTGACACCGAAAATTATTTCATTTCGGGATCGTAGAGGAATTTAATGATTTTGTGGTGACGCAGACTCAGGACATAGATTACGAGTAAGATGGCGGTGGTGATGATGACGGTGTGACGGTGTGACGGCTACATTAGGATTTGAGGACGACGATGTTTGAGGATGACTACCATTACGTGGCCTTTTTCTCTCGCAACTAATAAGAATTCAAATAAAGTGGTTTAATAAAGTTAATAGATGTGAACAGAGAAGCTAGGTTGCTCCTAGTCGATTTTTGATACCTGTCTGCCAACGACGGTGGTATTATTGTAGTAATGTTGTTTGGGCAAAGGTTGGTGTATAATCTTGGCGGTTAGAAGGTGGCTAGCTACGACGGCTTTTCAAACACATTGAAAGACAATTGAGAAAGACATGGTTGAGCTACTTTTGTGATGTGGGTCTGAACGAGATTCGTCAGACTAAGGATATCCTTTCTATAGAAAAGCAAATTATAAGATGCATAGTAAGGGGTTTTCAAGATGTTAGAAACACTAATCAAGCCTCGATAAAATTCTGTTGGCCTCAAAAGAGACCAAGCTAACTAGGTGAACTCGTTGCAGAAGAATAAATTCAGTGCACTTATTAAATTAATAATTTTAACAATTTGTGCAAGAAATTACACAAGAAGAAGTTGCAATAGCACTAAAAAAGAAGGAGGTAAAGCTGTGGGACTAGATAAGATACCACCTGAACTCTGGAAAGCACTGGGAGCGGAGTTTCTTAACTGCAATGTTAAACAAAATCCTCTCCGATGGAAAAATTCCAGAAGCTTGGAGATCTAGCTTCTTAGTACCAATATTTAAAAATAAAAGTGACATTCAGCAGTGCTCTAACTATCGAGGTTTAAAACTGACTGCAGACCCATTGAATTCTGGGAGAGGGCCATATATGAACAGGTTCGTTATGACGCCAAATCAATGCGACGCTATCCAAACTGTACAAATCATATCGTAAAAGTTCCGAGTAAAAGAGTCATGTTTTCTTACATGTGATCTTTAGGAAAGCCATTCGACCAGGTACTAATTGAATTAGTGAGGCTACCAACGAAATATACACCAAATGCCACAAAAATCAAGAGTACATAAGGTATATCGACATCATTCCCAGTCAATGTAGGTGTACCTCAAGGTTCTACGTTAAGGCCCTGGATATTTAATCGGGTTATGAACTTCATAACCGAAAATATTCAGCCACAAATACTGTGGAACATACTGTATGCAGACGACATTGTACTCATTGGCGAAGACATGTACGAATTCAATCTGTGGAACGATGCGCTGAGAAAACATGGCCTGTAAATGATTGTCCTAAAAACTGAGTATTTATACTTCCCCTTCAGAAATGCCGTAAAAATAAGAGATGAACCAATAACGACCGCATCATCCTTTAAGTATCTTGGTTCGATCGTTCGCAATGACGGATTAATGTCGGATGGCTGAAATGGAAGTCGATGTCTGGTGTGTTATGTGGTAGACGAATGCGTCACTATCGTCACTGAAAGCACTAATAGGATAGGTCAGATGAAGTCTTAAAGTTTCACCCATAAATAAAAAATTAAAGGAAACGAGGCTTCGTTGGTATGGGCATATATGTTAATGTGCAGAAAGACCGACTATATCCTGAAAACAGCAATGAATTTAGAAGATGGACCGAAAAGACCGAAGGCGACGTGGCTCATTAATAAGCACATGGGAGCCGAAAATGTGTCTAATATGACAACTCAGGGCAGAAGATCTTGGAGACTCAAGATAAGGTGAGCCGACCTCAGCTAATTGAGACTTAAGGCCAGGAAGAAGAAGAAAAATAATTTAAATAGATTTCCACTAGATTGAGACATATTTTGCTCAGAATTTGCCGATGAGCACTCGATGGGCTAATGGAAACTAGTGTGCGCAGTGCATGCTTTAGTATTATCACCGTATAGGATTCAAGAGAATACACAAAAAAAAAGGACATGGTTTACCAGTTCGGACATTGCTTACGCGACTAGAGACAAGCTCTTTTCAAATTTGATTGCCATTCACCTACCCGCTGGATACTGTTCTCGTCCATTCGAAACTGACTTGCGGAACCTAAGTGCGAGTGTGTTTATAAAATAAGGAAATATGAACACTTTAGCACCCTGTCGAGAACAGCGGTGCCTTAGAAAGCGGATGCACCGTGAAAGAATTCAGGCAATTTACGAGTAATCAATAGTGACGTCAATAAAAAGGACTTTTTGAAAAGCAACACTGCTTCCATCAACTATCATCTACTCGTATCAATAGACTACTTTCAAATTTTGAGTAATCTGGGTATGCCTGACTCCTATTGAAAACAGGCAACCGCGTAAATTTTGACGAAAATGGAAAACAAATTAATTTTGTGTGACAATTACGAAGGAGTGTTTGGTGTTGTTCAACCAGCTAGTTTTTCCGCTATTTCATAACCGTGGACGAAACATGGATCCACAACAATACACCAATGTGTTTTTTCTAGCGAGTCGGCACCAAAAAAAGGTCCAACAAGGTCATGGCTATAATTTTTTGGGCATAATCCACATCCACTACCTTCAAAGGGGAAAACAATCAACGGTGAATATTATGTTAAATAATTTGACCGGCTGAATAACGATTTTTAGGAAAAGGAATAGCATTTACGAGTAGCAAGAAGAAAGTGCTTTTCCATCAATCATCTGTCATATTCTAAGGACTGAGCCTCCAGTGACTATCTCCTCCGAAGTGTATTGAGGTCAAAGAAGACCATATTGAAAAATAGAACACTATTATGTTGCAGAAAACACTATATTTCGTTTAAAAGTGGTCTACCCTAGTAGCTTATGTAACCCGATGTAAGCACGATGGTGTTAGGTCTACTTAGAATTCTAAAGAACAGATGGTTGCAAGTGATTCTGTTTCGAGCATCCAAAAGGTTGGAGTGTACATTGCGTACTACCTTTGGTCCAAGAGACTGTTTGCTGCACGGTATTGTGGTTCTAGTTCTTCGACTCATCAAGCGTTGGTTTGGTGAAAGCAGGTCGTTGTTTCGAGGCGTTTTGCGGTAGTTGAGAAGTGCAAGGTAAACATCCGATTGATCTTGGTGACACTTTTTCAATACCGATTTGGCTATTTAGACATATCTCTCCGTTAGATTTCGGTTACCTTGGGCTTGATGTCTGATGATTAAAGTCCCATTTTTGGAGGCAAACTGGTTACCGTTGTCCGATTCCAGCACAAAAGAAATACCATGAACTGCGAACAGGTTTCTAAGTTGTAGTACTACTTCTTCTGTTGATGACTGGTTTAACTGAACAAAGTCAAAATATCCGGAATAGCTATCTGCAACGAGAAGGTATTCATTATTTTTAAAATAAAAGATATCTACTGCAATAATTGCCCAGGGCATCTCCGGAACCTGTTTGACGATTAGTGGCCCTTTTGGTTGAGCTCGCTGTTGGCTTTGGCAAATACCACAGGATTCAACGTATTTGGTGATGTCCCTTGTCATATTGATCCAAAAAAGTTGTTCGCGTGCACTATTGAGCGTTCGGTCAATACCAAAATGACCTTGATGAACTTTCTGCATCATCTCCTTCTTCATCACATCAGCAATGACGACTATGGATCCCTTGAACAGTAGACCCTCGTTATAGCTAAGCTATTCTTTAAACGTGAAATAGTTTCTTATCTCTTTTGAACTGCACTAGATTGGGTCCGGCCACTCGGTTTTCACGTATTGTAGATCGGCCGATCATGTCAGAGTAGGAATATTTAAGCCATATCTAAGGAGCTGGTTGTGAAGGATGATAATAGAGTATGATGGATCATTGTCGATGCGGCCTCATGCGATTTCCTCAACTTGAAAAAAATGTGCAAAACTCAGAGGTTAACATCAGAGATACAAAACGTCGACAGTTCATAAGAAGCCATAGTGGGAAGAACACAGAGTATCACTTTTAAGAGCATCACTTTGAAGCGATAAAAATAGATCCAGCGGTCAATGAGGGCAAAACGAAGTACACTATCTTCAAAAAAGGCCATTCAACACAGTCATATAGTACAGAACATCATGTAAGATAAACGTTAGTTTGAGATATGTAGTAAGAGACTTTGCCTATTCTGACAATACTAGCGAGATTGACATAACACTTGTCAATCGCGGTTTCTTTGAGCCAAGAATTCCATTTTATAAAAAAGCCATCTCTCAAACAACTAAAGTGATTTCATAAAAGTTCTGCTTTATAGCGAAGAACTATGACCTTTTCCAGAAATTAACGAGGCTGACCAGTGGTTTCTTGAGGACGGGAAGTTTTTCAGGTATTCAGGTGAGGAGAGTACACATCAATACATACAGTAAGACCCACCAGGTCAAATTAGTCAGATTGCAATGATTTCAATAGTTGGGACATTTAAAGTGCATGAACGCCATCTCTATTGCATGAAAAATATGGACTCAGTTGGTATGCAATTGAAGGCAGCTAAGGCACGACCGACCCTTATGGAGGTGATTGGTTGTTAACACCAAGGCCAACATCTGGACTCTTTTCAAAAAATATGCAATATTCTCCAACCGATAAAACCAACTCATATATCAAATCAGGTGTTTACTCTAAGCGATAAATCCTTTTCTCTAAATTCGAATTGGAAGATACAACGAATCGCATCCCAATTGGATTACACCTCAAACCATGTCGTAGCAAAGCAATCGTCTACGGTTTCTTTAGTAATATAGTCATGTTTGTATTTGTAATTGCAAAAATGTGCTCTTCTGGCTTTACCTTCTTACCCGTTTCTTCTACCAAAATAAAAACAAAACGAGAAAACCCACGGAAATTGGAAAACCAAAGAAAATTGCAATGCGCTACAAAGAATTGGGAAAATACACCACAAAACAACCAGAAAACCAGAAAAAAAAACCACGCAGGATGATGTTCGAAAAAAGAAAGAAGAACGAAATGAAATAGCAAAAATACGACTACAACCTCCAGTTTTGGGGGTGTTGGAAATTAAATTGGGAAAATCTCAGGACTATCCTGCATCCGAAATGTGCGATATTTGTATTGGTGTTAGGGGATGGTGTGGGAATGTACCATGTCGACAGATGCACTTTATGCATACAAAAATCGACTCCAATTCAAAATAAAGAGACAAGAAACGCGAATAGAAAAAGCACAAATGAAAAAGTAGGAAAAAAATAAAAAATAATGGACACAGAAGGAACGCGAACCCAAAAGCAACCATATACTAGACTCCCTGAGAGCTCGACTAATTATAGAGGTTTCTGATTTCCCCGGAGGAAATGTGTGCAAAGTATTTCCACAATTTGCAGCAGGATGACGCGACACGACCCAGTGTGGTTTGATAGTGTTTTTCTTTTTTTGTCGGCCAAAAAGCAGAAGCTTTGGATATGATTCTCATCTCTCACTTGAGTGTATTAAATGGCCTGGAGTGATGTGAGATGAGAGATAGTCTGTTGATTAGAAAAGTAGAATTATACTGAACGTTGACAAGCTAGGGTTGTTCTTTTTTTTCAACTCACCAAGGTCATTCAAGAATAGGCTCCTGAGTTTTCAGAGTGAATATTAAGCATGATGATATGTGCTATAGAATTTGGGGGGTACAAGCACCTACCTTCTTAAGTGAATCTGGGACTAAACCAATAAGCCGACTCTGGTAGCAAAATCTCTCGTCATCTGTCTCCAGTATTGCACTCCAAGTTGATTTGACTTGAAAACTTTTTGAGCAGGTGGTATGGCGCGCATTCGGTCAACAAGCTTAAGGCATCTCCGACTTTGGATCCGTAGACGACTGACTACGCCGATGTCGCTGAACAGCCCGTACAGTTTCCGGTTGAACCTCTATTTACATTCTCCTCAATACAAATGGGACCAAAAATCAAGTGCAGTATTTGTCTCTCGAAATGATCAAGTGCTTCTTCATCCGCTTTCGATAAGATCCACGCCTCTGCCTCTGCATTGAGCAGGACCGGAATAATATGGGTCATGTACAAAGCCAGTTTGATCATACGAGAGTCGGCTCTGTTACTCAATTTCCTCCTTAGCTCAACGAAACAGCTACTGGCAAGAGTAACTCTGAATCGGCCGTCGTTTCGGCTTGTAACTGTGAAGCCAAGGTAGGCGAAGTCCCTCAATACCGCAATGTTAAACTGTCAATAGCGACGTTGCCAGCAGGTACATACCATTTTGGTCAATACTCAATACTCCTGAAAAATTCATTGACGGCTCGCTGTGCCAATGAATGCTTACTTACTTACTTAGATGGTGCTACAGTCCGGGGTAAACCATCGTGATCTTTAGCCAGCTGCCTCGAGTTGCGCACACGAAGTTGGCTGAGCTTTCCTTCCACTTGCGTGCACCACCTTATATGCCACCGACTTTTGCTACCCCATATCTTGGACTAGAATACCTTCTGGGCCAGATCTGTGACTTCATTCGCTCAACATAGCTCACCATCTCAGACGTTGGGACCTCAAACGCCTGACTAGAACAATGTCACTATACAGCCAGTACAGGATCGAAAATCACTCGTAGTTTGCTTTTAGGAAAACGACCAAGGTCTTCTTCTACGAACAGCATGTACGAGTACTTTGTTTTGTGACCTTGTTACCATTAGATTTATTTTGGCTGCCAATACTCACGAAAGCTTTGATTGCCACCTTTGTTGGGCAATGGTTTTTGGACGATTCTCTCTTGTCTAAAACTTTTCTTGATATCGGTTAATTCATTACCGACCTCGATGGGACAGCAAGTCATATTCCACAACCTGACAGCTCTCGTATGGATTCGACATCCATGGTAACTATACATGGTATTGCAGAGCTCGTCGATATGCAATAGATGGTTGATTTTCCTCATTTGAACTCGTACTAATGTAGATAAACCAGGTTATATAGGCAATGTTTGGGAAGCTTATTCCTCTGTAAAATTTGCGCAGTCAAAAGGGTTTCCTTTTTCCTTTTGTTTGGTGGCTACGGTTTTCAGAGAGCCTGAGGGAAAGACGATCGGCAAAGAGTCTAGCGGTCTCTTGCGATTGCAGCTTTTTAACGTCGAACTTTGGTGGTCTTACTTGACTTCGTTGTGCCTGTGATATCCGCATTCGTACCCTGGGTAAAACCAGTATATATCCGAGTCGATGTTGGCTCCTCGAAAAGTTCGAACATCCAGGATGCTTGTATTGATAGCAATGTGATCAATCTGGTTACCGCTTGGTTGATCAATGGATAGCCAAGTCACTTTATGGATATTGAGTGCAAGCTATGTGCTGGCTACTAAGAAGATACGTGGCTTCACAAATTCTAAAAACCACAGTCAACTGTAGGAAGTGGCATTATGCAGGTTATGTTTTCCAATGACCCTCTCAGAGGCGGCTTCATATCCAGACTTGCACTAAGATCTCCTAGTTCAATTTTGGTGCCACAGCTGGTCATTGTTCAGTCTAGGTGGTTAACTATGATGTTGAAAAAATCCGTCTCGGACTCGTCAAGTAATACATATGATGGACCAAATTGGGATGAAGAGTTAGATCACATACTCGTATGAAGTCATTACTGCAATTTAGCTGAATGGCACAATAATCCCAAATCATGTTCCCTGCATCCAAAACCTATTAATTTAACTACACCCTTTGTGAGTCATTGAATTTCCAACTGTAAACGCTGGCAAGTCAGTTAACTCCGTTCAAACGTTGCCTCTCCGACGATTCAGTTTCATTTCACTAGCCATCTATCTCATCCACCTCCTCGTACATGACGATACATTCTCAAATACGAAACGATTAAATTAAATAGCAGCCGACACATGTTTACCCAATTTCATGCATTTGTACAGGTATTCCCCTGTCCCTACAACCCTCTATTTCAAACTCAGCTACGAGTACCTTCAATCAATACAGTGGGAAGCGAAAAACTTTTTCTCAAAAACTTGTGCAGCGAAGGAACATTTTTAAGTACACACACATACGGAATGACTACGGTCTTCAATATGTCCATGATCGCATCCTGGATTCAGGATGAGATTTTGCCTCGTGAGGACTAAAATCAAAAAAAAAAACGGAAACCCCAACGTTTCAACCAACGAAATCGACTTTCTTCTCAGCCATTTCATTCATTTATGGCTAAGGAAAGAGTAAAGTTTCCTTTTGAAGGGTGAAAACTTTAAAACTTTCCTTTCAAGCGCTCAGTTCGCCTCAGAGCCGTCCTGAGTCAGAAAACACACACCCTTTAAGACTTTCGCCTTTTTTACGTTTGAGGTTTCTTTGAAACATGATCGTACGTGCATATCGGTTCGGTTAAGTTCGGTTTTGAAGGGGGTTTTCTTAGTTTTTCCCTACGTACAATATTTCCATGAACGGGTATACTTGACATGTTGTGCGCTACCATCATACCATACCCAATGGTGGTATGTATTCTATTATTACTTAAAAGTATTATCCTTGCTTGTTTGTTTCCTCCTCATATCGTGCATCCGGCTGGTGAGAGATTCAGTCGAAGAATGAATAAAGCCGCTCAGTTGAATATAAATGCCAAATGTATTTCCGGTGCCTGGAAACTTTCTTAAAATATCTTCATCCTGCTTTCAGAGCTAAAGATGTCGTCTGCGTCTAGAGATTTTTTTTTTTCACCAAATATTTCCCAAACCAAAACAACAACAAATAAGGATAGAGAAAAGTCCTTTTTGCACACCTTTGGTGCTGTCATGTATTCGTGTGTGGAAAACAAAAACTCATAGATGTGTAAGAAACCATAATCCTAATGATGACGGGAAGCAAATCTTTCGGAAGCCGAATTCGAGGATATGAAAATTGTTGGCTCCCTGCCAGGCGGGGTGTGATGCCAAATTCAACGAATGCAAGGATACTCACCGACAAAAAAGGAAAATTTTCAATTTTCTCCGACAAACACGCAAACCGAATGGAGGCTTGTCTATGTGAATGGATACCAAGGAATCGAGTTGCAATTTAGATAAACTGTTGCATTTGTCGGAATGAATAGTGGAATTGAGCTCAAAGGATGGGATAGTGTTCGTATGCTCTGGAGGGGCTTTCCATTGTATTGCGATACCCTGCGGGAGACTTGTGAAATGTTTAATTGAATTGAAATGGTTCTAATGTAAATATACGAGTTATTGAGGCGGAAAACGGCAATTAGTTGATTGCTAGAAGGAAAAGTGATACTAATAGATACTTCTTTGGAAGGACAAAGAATGGCTTAAAGATATTGTAGTGTTATACAAGGGAATATTGCTTAAATCGACATTGCCCCTCTATATCCAAATAATGTTTATGGCGTCAAAATATGGAAAGAAATAATTATCTACAGTCTTGTATTTAATGATAGGCACATACCTCTCAAATACGATAGCTATAGAGAAGTATTTTCAAATCATTTTTTCGAGAGTCATTAATATCAATAGTTAAATAACTATGGTCGACTTCACGACTCACTGCGGCACCACCTAGGAATTTATTCAGGGATTTCACAGAGGAGATATCGAATGCCAAGATGGTTTAATGTCGAGGTGCAGAGCCGTCTCGGCACATGATGTATATTTTGAATGTGAGTAGAGCAAGAAAGTGAAGTGCTTGCGATTACCCTCAGTCAACTCGGGTTCTCACTTCTTTACTGTACAGCACTCTAGCGAGCAAAGTTGCTGTATTCTGACCTAGGGCTGATGTAGAAAGGCCACCTAACACTAGGTAATGCATTGACGGAAGTTCAGATGAGGGTTAGAAGGACAACTTGTATGGTCAAGTACAAAGTGTGACACCGCGATGGGAGATTTTAGCTACAACGCACAATGCGAAGACCGCTAGTCACCGAATGCACACTCTTTAAACTCTCAACCTCTAACAAAATCACCTGGACCTTGTAACCTTTAGCAGACTAATACTGTTTTGGGATTAGTTGACGAGTGGGAAGTATCAGTAAGATATTGTAATTGTAAGACTCACAATTGAAGGACAATCTCAATCTAGAAGTGAAAGCAGGGAGCCGGTTTAGATACGTAATCTCCAGATATATGAGAACAAAGCTATGGCAATTCTTAGTCAGAAAACTATAACCCTGAGACAACGATTTGGCTAAATAAGTAACCCTCGCTTTAGGTGCTCTTAGGCCAGTCGTAAGTCCATTGTAATAGAAATGAGAAAGTATGGGATTTTGCCCGGATCACTGGTTTTTGTAGAACGCTTAGATTTACTGCCTAGGAACTGGTTTCTATGCGTGACAAAGCATTGTGCGGAATACTCAATCGTTGCACTTGTATTCGCAGTGTTGTTAAACTTCTTAAGCTTATCATGTACAGGACATCTAAAATGTTTTTGAAACTGCTCTCTGGCAAATTTTCACGTTTTTCTTTTAAAGTTAACCCTATTTTTTGTCATTCTCCCAAAGTTGACCCTATTCAATGCGAAGCACATATTCCCAAAACTTGACTTTTTTTTGTGCCATAATAACAAATGACTTTAACTTAATTTAATTTTTGTTAACCAAGTTTCTCTTTTACCAGTGGCAACAGTGTTTCTATTTAATTGTTCACCGGTTTCATCAGCTTCAGTGTCTAGCCTAGTTTAATTCTTTATGAACCATATCTGTTTCCGGATCAAATAACTGCATGGTCATTGATAATGAAATTGAAATGTTCGCATGCAAATCTCTAGAACTACAACATCAGCTTTTGGTATTTCTGTGATGAACGCAAAAGCGCAATAATCATTGGCTCATCTCTCTGGTGGATACCATCGGCCGACTAAGATCAGAATTTCGTCACATTAAAAACTTTTAATGATTTGCCAGAAGTCAGTTTTAATCACTCTGATGCAACATTGGACAAAGTTCTTAGTGTATAAAGTATGATATCACCCTTCAACCAACTCAAGTACGTTACATCCTCACCTGTGCAAGGCAACGTTTTATTAGATGTTAAAAAAATCCTACTGACTACTTAGATCCATTGCCAGAAGTGTTAAAGAATTAGATGATCGGGATAAAAGAATTCAATTGAATATTACGTTATTAAAAATCGACTCTGCAGTAACAAAAGTTGCAGTCGCAGGAATAATCGAAGAGCCTTGCGGTTCCGCACTTCCAATTCATAACACCTCAATATTGGATGAAATTCTTACCGAAAGTATTGAACTAAACCACATTAATATTGAAGAAACCACCAACACGACTGCTTCAATTTCACACGGCCCAGCCAACGTCGAGGACACTCACCAACCAACAACTTCTGCCAATCCTCTCACTAATAATGGAATTGCTATAAAATCCGTTCTTCATCTCGGGCACTGGCGGATACCAACCGAATGGAAAAACAGGCTTCGAAAACTTATAAAGCGAACACGAAAATACAGAATTCGTTATCCTACTTTTTGAAAATATGCATGCGTTCACCGTTTATAGCGAGAAGATAAATTCAAGATGCCGACGGGGTGAAATGGTTTAAATGGAACGAAATAATCAGGAAAGCACGTGTGAAGTCTCGCAAAATTGTAAAACAAAATCCTAAGTTTAAGTTTATTCCTAAAACTAAACCCTAATCAAAAATTCCACTCATAACTTGAATTGGGGTTTCAAAGCTGGTGTGTTCAACAATTTTACCCATTAACCCAATGAACATACAATAGATAATACATAAATTCTTCCATTTCATCCAACACTTCCGACTCAGATTCTGTCTTGTCTAAGCCCAAGTGCAACCGACGCCAAAACATCTAATATCTCTTCTACTCCTAAATGCTCGGACTTATATGTTCCCATATTCACAACCCTAGTTCAATTTTACCATCACCCTATCTCAATAGAAACAATGAGTCTCTTGGTTTTTTAGATACCTAAACTGACAAAACAATTTACAGACACCGATGTTGAATGTAAGGACCTGTCATGTCATGTCTATACACTGTAGAGCTCACTGTAACACTATTTTTATGATAACGTTTAAAGGGTCATAAATGAATTGAAACACTTCTATATCGGACACAGCATCTGTCATCCAAATACTAATTATTATCCGTGAACTTCACTACTTAGCGATCGAACTAATAATGATAAAGTTAAACAAACACGGAACATTTCGGGTGTGGAACCTGACTTTCATTGATTTTTATATTTTGTTCATGATTATCCCCGTCTCTTTGCTACTCACTCTTCTCACCAACATACTATCGACTTAACAGACTCATGAGTAACCACCTAAACAGGTTCTAATGTCCCCCAAGGAATCGTAACATATATGAGATATCTGCGCGATACATCTGACACTGTTTGCATTGATGACATGACCAAAACAAATATCCTTATCACAATAAACCAAGAAGGCCTCCCAACTAAAAAGAAGAAGAAGAGTTGAAGAAAATTTTCCTTCGTTTCCACGAGGTTTTCAATATCTCTCCACATTTGCAGCCGGTGTGAATTCAAAACTGTTTAATCGCTCCTCCCCTTATTTCTCTATTTTAACAAAACGTAAGAGGATTGCGCTTTAAGGTCTACACCATATTGCTTGATTCACAAAACCTTGCTTACTAAATCTTTGCCCTTACTGAAACAATTTTGCATTCCAACATTAAAAATAATGAAATTTTCGTTCCAAATTTGGAAGTTCTTTGTAACAATAGTCTAATCGAGACGAGATAAATGTTTCTTATGGTCATGGCGTTTTGTTATCCATTCTAGCCTTGACCCTAAACCTATCAAATCGTCTCCTTCAGGACTTTTAGAATACTTTTGTGCAAAAATTACAGTCTCCGAGGCAATCTTTTCATAATATCCTTCTATATTCGCCATTCCCAACCAATTTGCAGTTACCAGGTTGTTGTAGACACTATTGACTCCGTACTAGATATTGTACAGACCGGAGATTTGATAGTATTTTTGGGCATTTCGAGAGCAAACTTGTTTTATCAAAGCTCGACATCTACCACCCATATTTATCCCTTACATTCGCTTACAGTAAGAAAAATAAAATAAATATGACGCAGCATTCTTACCACTTTAATTTTCATAGGGCTGATTTCGTAAAATTGACCTTCATGCCTGCTTAGTACTACTAGTACATCTACAGCATCTTAAATAGCTCCAATATTTCCATAGATAATGCTATTGACTTTTCCGCGGCCTTATTTTCTAACTCTGCAAAAAGATCCCACATTGTCACCACCATGGTACAGTAAATGAAATAAACTATGTCCCATATATCTCAAAAATCGGTCTACTTTTCACTTTTTGATTTATCAGCAAGCTCACATTGTGAATTGCTCTATTACAATTACTTAAGCCGAATGCAATTTGAACTTATCTTCAAATACCAAACGAAAGCCGAATGCAATTTGAACTTATCTTCAAATACCAAACGAAAATATAATTACCCACCCACCCTGAGCTTTTCAAATGAATTATCGGACAAGCCTGAAGAAATTTCAAACTTATTCTCTAAATTCTTTAGACAGTCGTTTGCTACGCATATTTAGAGAACCTGATATCAACTGTTTTTCTTACATGACTAGGTGTACATAAATTTTACTTACATCAGTTGATATTAATATCGAAAATGTATTGGAATAAATAAACTTCCTCGAAGACCAGTACGGTCCTGACGGTCTGCCTGCCAATGATTTGAAAAAACGTGTAGACATCTTGGCCAATCTTTCAGCTCTTTATGACACAAAATATTTTTCACTCATTTTGGAAGAGATCCTACATAATAGCTTTTTAACCTATTTTATTGGCAATGAATTAACACCCTCTTTCAGCTTACGACGCGACGACGATCCTACTTGCACAAATGATGATACCCCCTGTCGAGGCGTCCTAATGGCTGTCGACAACAGCCTTAACTCTTCCCCCATTATAATTTCTTTATCCTCTAAAGTTAACTTTGTTGCTATAAAAATATTAACTCCCTCTCAAGTCCTTTTACGTTATATGTTACTACATCCCAGCTCAACCTATCGAATCTTAATAACTTCTTATCGATGCGATCGACCATTTAATTGACCTGTCAGACTCTATTGATGATATCCTTATTTTCGGCGACTTTAATCTCACTCAGCTACAGTGGACCTTATCAAATAATAAATCGTTTTTCATCACTTCAAATGCCAACTCAGCTAAGGAATGTCCTTCTTACATCGCTTAACAGACTCAAGTCTATGCCAAGTCAGTGGTATATCCAATTATATGGCCAGGCAATTAGACCTTATCTACAGATCCAATTAACTCCTCAGTCTCACTTTGTCCCCTATCTCTCTCAAAAATCCACTCCCCCCACAACTCTCTCATCCCACGACTTTCATAAAGCAAACTTTCACAAAATCAGTGAATATCTCAGCGGATCCCTCTTTTACTTTCACAACCTAAGTATAAATGATGCCTTATCCATCTTTTATAAAGAAATATTTAATTCTTTTTCCTTTTACGTTCCGTTTTTCCGCCTCAAAACATCATCTACTAGTCCTTCCTGGTATAATTGCAAGCTTCGTTCCTTAATAAATAAGAGCAACAAGTTATGGGCTGTTTTCCTGCGTACCAGATCCCTTTCCGACTATTCCAACTATCTTGGTGATTATCTTCATTTCACCGAACTTTACGATTCCCTTTACCGGCACTTCCTTAACAATGCGCAAGTCCTTTTCCGATTTGTTAACTACCCTCCTTCCCTCTCTTTCAACAACAAGTCGTCAACCAATCCACTAACCATTTCCACCTTTTTTAAACAATCCTTCACCAACGACTCCTTTGTACCAGATCCATCCTATTTTAGTTACCTACTGAACTTCTCCAATGGCCCACTACTCTCTCATATCTTGGACCCGTCTTATATCGAATATAAATTACACCAACTCAATGACGAATTCACACCCGGCCCAGGTGGCCTCCCTGCCATATTTCTTAAAAAATGTTCTTCCTCTCTTTCCCTTGCCCTTTCTAATCTCTTTCGTCTATCCCTTTCACAAGGAGAATTTCCTCAGGCTTGGAAAACCTCCTTCATAATCCCGATCTACAAGAAATGATCAAAGAACTAAATAACCAACTATCGTTCCATCGCTGAACTCTCCCATATACCCAAACTCTTCGAAAGTATTTTGTATGAAGCTCTAAGCTTCCAATGCAAATCACTTATTTCCCCGTGACAACATGGCTTCCTAAACGGTAGGTCAACCACCACAAATCTCGTTGAATTCGTATCCTTTACCCTCTCTGCCCTAGAGAATGGCAACGAAGTTGATGTAGTTGCAACCGATTTTAGCAAAGCCTTCGATAAAATCTCTCATCGATTAATAATCTTCAAATTGTCTGCCCTGTCTAACCCATACTGTTAAAATGGATATCCTCTTATCTCGAAAACCGTTTTTACAGTGTTCGTTTTAGGTCAGCCCGCTCGGCTCCATTTTTGACCACCTCTGGAATTCCATAAGGCAGCCATATAGGTCCCCTTCTTTTTATATTAACCATAGATGATCATCAAACACTCGTCTGTCTCCCTTTACGCAGACGATACCAAATTTTTCAAAACCACTTCCTCTCCCCATGACTCTTATCGCCTTCAACAAAACCTTGATAGTTTTTCGATCTGGTGCCTCAAAAATTCTTTGGAACTTGATATCGCCAAATGCCAATACGTCACCTTCTCACATAAGCGGAACCAATGTCCTCCCCGTATAATCTCTTCGCGACCTCCGCATTTTGTGTGATAGGGAGCTCAACTTCCGTTTACATTTGGATGAGATAATCCTCAAATCCCAACTCTGCACTAGGTTTTGTAAAACGGTGGTCCAAAGAATTCACAAACCCATACGTGGCCAGGTCCCTTTATATTACCTTTGTTCGCCTCCTCCTAGAGTACGACAGTCAAGTATGGTCCCCATATCATCGTGTTCATATCGCGAGAATTGAAAGCATCCAGCGCCGTTTTCTTCGATTTGCTCTTCGAGGTATGCCCTGGGACGAAGCATCTATCAAAACCATCTCAACCTTATCAATTTCAACACCCTTGAGGATCGCAGTTATGTGGCTGACTTTCTCTTCATTCATCGACTCCTTTCAGGTCACGTTGAATGCGCGTCCCTTCACAACTCTATTTTCCTCAACACTAACCCTCATAAGCTACGTACCCCTCCACACTTCTAACTACCAACCCACCACACCTCCTATAGCGCGAACGAACCAATCTCCCATATGCTACGAAAAATCAAATTAAACCCTACCGTCTTTGACTTCCACCGCACCACTTCCTACCTTAAATCCGTTCTACTTCACCACTCCAACAAACCTTAGTTTAAAGTTTTAGTTTAAGTTTAATTTTTTAAGTTATAACTTGTATTAAGGCGAACAAATGGCGGCATTCGCCCCCACCAGAATTAAAAAAATACGCGAATTATGTACGTGTTATAGGCGATACAGAATTTAATTTCCGGATACATCTTGATAATATTTATATTTCTTCACTGGGATTCGCTAAACGATCGCCCAAGGAATTCCCTAATCATAGCCAACTGCACAAAAGCCTAAGTTATCTTGTTGGCTTCCCGGTCATAGGCGACTAATGATCGCAGCAAAGGTGAAACGAAGATCCTTTTTATGTAGTCTTTTGCAGTTTACACTGTGACTAAAAGATCACCGGGTGTTGTGAATAATTGCTGGGTTTTGCGAATCTTTTTAGCCGGTCGGTCGGGTTGAATCAAAATTACATGTAGTATCTAGCGAAACTTGCAAAACTCGGAAGCCGTTTCTGCTATATACTCGTAGCTCTCCAGGAGAAAGTGCTGACATCAATATATCACTCCTACATCGAGGAAGCCAATAAGCTGCTTTACATGGCGCCATATGCTGTCAAGCTCTACCAAAACTTTTCAGTTGTAGGTATATACCATATCTGTGTATCTAGACTAAATGAGCTATTAGAAGGTGTCGTAGGATAGTGAAAAAATCAAATAGCTCTTATTCAACACCTTCAAACCCTTTTTGTCCTATCATCTATGATTTCGAATTTGGATATTATCATCTACAATTTGCAGTTGTTTTAATTATCTCATAGGAAGCAAAATCTTTTAACGAGGCAATGTATTTATCTACCCATATTCCCCATTAACAGCTCCAATAATGACTGAAAATTCTATCCACTACATCAGAGAATGAAAACATACCCCCTTTACGAGTATATTGAACAAAAGTCTTGTCATTACTCCGGTTACCATGTCATACATATCACTGGTTACTCTCTAATGATGACAAACTATACAAGTTACAAGTAACGAGTTACAATCGATTATAATGGATGCATCCTCAGAGAATTTCACATCCCCAATTAAAATTCAAAAATACTACGTCATATGCTGTCTTAATACTCTACACTCGTGTCCACAAATTATATTACCAAACTCTCATTACACCTAGCACAGCCTAATGAAATCCATCTTGTCATACACTAAAAAGACACATACGAGTACTGCCGTCATTTCGCCTTCACATGGATACCAAACCACTACCCCCTTGCTCGTACAATATTTCATATGTTCACAGATTGTACAAACTCGTATCTGTTCGAACAAAAATCGGTTCGACAATTCATTGCGCCTAATTAGTGTCAAAGTTAATTATTGAAATAGTTTCGACATATTCAGTTGCATTGGTTATCATGTATGTATGTATTTTCTGGTGTTTCTAACTAAAACAGGAGAATAAATGAAGTACTGGCTTAGGAAGGATTTGCATGTACTCCCGTGATAATGATGCGAATGAAAATGGCGATAATGGCATGGTATATCCTCTACCCACATCCGTATCTAGTTACTTAAATATACATATGTACTCGTATGTATTTCGAGAAGCAGCAGTAAAAATTGTGTTTGTTTGTTGTATAAAACTGTATAGTGAAGCGAATGAAATGAACCTCAAGGTCCCTTTAATGATGGAATAGGATCGATTCTGACCTTAGGACATGATGGTCATCATTCATGTGAGCTGTGTATACGTGAAACTTTACAAGAACCGTGGAAGGACACAATAGGAAGTTTTTGTTGAAAATTCGATATGACCATAAGACCGACGCACGTGGGTAGATATAGAAAAAGGATATCTCAGGAGAAGGGTGAATATGATTTTTTTAAATGCCCCTGGGCATAATGGTTAAAGGTTTGGTTACATACATGTACATGTATCATGGGGTGAATACGAGGCGTATAACTGACAACCAGTTCTGATCAATTTAATTTCAAACAGTTGACGGATTAAGCCAAGGGCGGAACAATATGTAGTGATATCAACTTTTGCGTAATGGAGCGTCTGAACAGTATTTTAACGAATACATTGTTTTAAGCCTTTAACAAAATAATAATCCTGTGCAATGTACGTATTTTAAAGTACGTTTCATCAACAGAATGATACGCAGATATTTAGGGTATACTCAACGAACCAAACGAAGGTAAGAAATCCTAACTTAGCTTTAAGCTAAAGTAAGCGAATTCAAAGGAATTCAAGCGAATAGTTGGAAATTTTGTGTGCTCATTTTCGTTTCGACCTTATCAATAAAATTTTGGGACTAAATCTTATTCCTAAGCACCTTAGGCATTTTACACGTCCAACGCCCTATTTGCTAAAGGGTTTTACAGCAAGAGGTGTATGATTTGAAAGGCCTATAATTTTACAGCTTGTGCACGGATAGTTGGCACATGGTGGTAGATGCCATCTATAAATTTGGCAAATTTAACATTTAACGCTACCCAGTGAAAGAAGAAATTCAAATCATGAGTCTTTCGTGACGTGTGTGGGCAATATAATCAAAAAAAAAATCAATAGGCGGGCTTAGTGCAAGATGTGAACACGAACACCGAAACGTGTTCGTCCCGGACACTCAATGGGGGTCAAAACAGCGTTTTCAGCAGATTGAGCTCTTGAAAAGGATCAAATAATGAATTAACTAACTACCGTCCCACTGCTAAGCTCTCTCACATACCTAAAATGTTCGAAAGTTTTTTATGTGAAGTTCTAAGCTTTCAGTACAAGTCTGACCACAGAAAGTCGGTTAACACACCCAGTCAGGATGGACTTCTGAAAGGTAGATCAACTAATACAAATTTAGTTTAATTTGTATCTTTTGCGCTTTCAGCTCTAGAAAATATTGATTTTGCTAAGGCCTCGCTTCAATTGACCTTTTCAAATTGTCTTCCCTCGATGTTGACCCCATATTGCTAAAATGGATATATTCTTATCTGGAGAACCGTTACCATAGCGTTAATTTTAGGTTAGCCTTCTCAACTCCGTTTTTAGCCCCTTCTAGTGTCCCACAAGGCAGCCATCTAGGTCCCCTCCTTTTAATTTTAACTTTAAACGATCTTGAGAGGATTACTAAATACCCTGTACATTTACGCCGATGACACAAAACTCCAAAACTATTTCTTCACCCCAAGACTCTATTCTCCTTCAAGAAGACTCGAAAGATTTCCCACTTGGTGTCTAAAAAATTGCTTTAAGCTTAATTTTTCCAAATAGCAATCTATTACTTTGTCACGTAAGTCCAATCAATCTCGTTCCCGACTTTATTATCTGCATAGCAAAGCTGTACCACAGGTTCAATTCCTTCGCGTCCTTGGAATATTATTCGATAGAGAGTTAAACTTCCGTTCGTATATTGATGAGCTAATCCTTAAAGCCAACTCATCACTTGGTTTTATCAAACGATGTGAAAAGATCATTTTACATTACCCTTGGGGACGGACCCAAGAGAAGTCTTGTTCCCCTTTCAGCTAGTCTATATACCCGAAATCGAGAATATTCAACGATTTGCACTTCGATGACTACCCTGGGATGACCCATCGTGATCGTGACCGCCTCAAACTTCTTAACCTGAATACCCTCGAAAAACGCAGAGACGTAACTGACATTCTCTTTATTCATCGGCTGCTCTCTGGTTCTGTGGATTGCGATTCCCTTTACAATTATGTTTCCTTTAATACTAAACCTAGTAATTTAAGCTGTCCTCGTCGCTTCTACTCGTATATACCTACCCATCCCACCTCTTATGGTTCCAACGAACCAATATCCTGCATGCTCCGTAAGGTCAATTCAAACCTTAACCTTTTTGATTTTAACTTGAGCACTTCCCGTGTTAAGGGGAGAAGGACCCGAAAAAAGGTAAATTTTTAAGAATTTTTTAGAATTTTATTTAAAAAATTTTTATTGTCAGATAGAAACATCTGTTACCTATACTTTTTTTTCAAGCTAGAGACTTTATTCTTCGCCTGTAATAAAAAGTAAAAATAGGTCTTGTTAAAAACATTGTTTCCCCTACTCCAAACCTTTAAAACCCAAAAAAAAATTAATTTTGCAAAAATTATAGAAATCAGAAAAACAGTATTTTTTTTACCAATTGGTTATAAACAATTTATTTAATTGAAAATCATGTTTCAAAGGTATAGCTAAAAGTGTCAAGAAGATCTCCTCAAAATTTTAAAGCGATCAGACAACTATCTTTTAAGTTATGTTGCATGCCGTTATGAAAAATGCAATTTCGAGAAAAAGCAATTTAAAGTTTTCGGAGAAAAAAAAACGTTAAAAACGATAGGGGCATACGAAATTCCTTCTAATTCTTCTTAAAACTCATCTTGAGCTGCTCTTCATTTGACGCCAAAGATGCCTTTTTGTTCTGTTAAGGAAAGGGACAGGCGGACCGTCCCCTGTTCATGCGGTCCGAACCGCCTGCTGTGCGATCTAAAATCGAACGTGCACATGCGATCATACGTATATACGCTGCCATTTCGAAACGAATAAATGTTTTGCTTTGAAATTTTAAGGAGGCATTCTTGAGATATTGTAGATTTTTAATACTTTGACCTTCCGTCCTTAAACTTGATTTCCTCCACCATTGCCTTACTTCCTAACCCTTAGTTGTTGTTAGTTTTTAAGTCCTAGTTTTTAAGTTAGTTTAAGCTTCTATTCAGCGAAACAAATGGGAGTGTCAGTATAGTCCAAAGATATCCGAATACACCGTTTATGCCTGATCAGCAAGGCGCATGTTTATAAGGCTCTTTTCGGATTCCCATTATCCAAGTTTCTCTTGGAAATCCAGAAGCATTGTTGTACGATCATTTTGACGTATCTATGGAGAAGAAATTTAATGAAGAACTTTAGAACTTCCGTACTTCCTTTCCTTGTCTGAAACCTTATTTGACATCGAAGGAATGGTTTAGGTAGTTACCGACCTTCACGGAGAAATGAATGTTCTTCATCATCATCTGCGCAGACTGATGAGTTTGGCCAGGGATGCCAAAACTAGACATGACTCTATATAGCTCGTCTCTATAAATGCTATCATTTGCGTCCTTAAAATCGATGAAAAGATGGTGAGTATCGTTTTGGACTTCTCGAGTTTTTTCAATGATCTGCCAGAGTGTGAAGATTTGGTAGATTGTGAACTTTCCTGATCTGAGACCGCACTTGTATCCGATGTTGAGGAGACTTATACCTCTATAGTTGGTGCAACTGAGGGGCTCTACTTTATTGTGGATCGGGGAGATTCCATTCATCAGGCATACACTCTTCTGCCCAGATCTGAGAAATCTGGTGTATGCTGTCTACAAAGTCATTTCCAGCAGCTTCGAATACTTCGGCCGATAAGTCGGCAGGTCCAGCTGCTTTGCTGTATTTTAGCGTAGATATTGCTATAATTACATTTTTATGGTCAGGTGAACGGAAGTTTTAGCTACATATCATCGTTGGGTTTGGTTGCCGTTATACAGTCTGCAGAAAAAGTTCTACCATATTCTCAGAACCCACTGTAGCTCTACTACAAGGTTTCCTTCTCCATCTCTTCAGGTTTCTGTACATGTCTTCTTTTTTTTACTTTTTGGTAAAACTTTTAGATATTGGTTTTTGAGTAATACCCATCTATTTCCTCGGTCTCGCTCTTCTTATGCTCTTTCTTTTTCCAGAAGCAGAAGTCCTTCAATCCACTGTTACTAGTTCGTCTGATATTCCGCCCCATAGCAAAGTCAATTTGCCTTAGTCCATTTTCACACCTGGTGTCGTGCATACTATCCTTCCCAACTTTGCTGCCAAAAATGTTCTCCCGTCTTATTTTGGTGATAAAATCACCTAAGACAATTTTAATGTCATACTTCAGACATTGCTTCTAAGTTTTGTCGAGTAGCTTGCAGAAACATTGTTTGGTAGCATCATCTTTTTCCCCTATGGATGCATGAGACTGATATTGGCGAACAGAGCCTTAATGTGTACCATTTAGTTTACGTCTCAAAAGTTTAAGACTTCTTACTCGTACATAAGCGTTCTTACAAAAAATCGGCACCCTTTGAACCTTTATGAACTTAAAATAAATTTCCTCCAAAATTCATCGCTTTCTAAACACTTACTAAATCAAAGAAAAAAAAGAACATTTCCTTAAATGCTAAATTTCCAAACCAGCACCATTAGTCTCATTGCATTTGTTCGAGGTGCACTGAATAAATCTCAGCAAGTAAAACCAACCAATGAATATCGCTGTCGATGTTATAAAAACAAATACCAACCGACAGCCCCCAGGGCCATGAGGGATCTCTTAATAGGGTTTAACTTCATTACCATAAAATCAACGCAGCAAAATTGCGCGCCAGTAATATCATAAACCCACGCATTTAGTCGCCATTTGCATGAACCTTTGAATTCCACATCCGTCTATATTGCTGTGAGTGTGGCCGAGCATAAAAACGACCTTCCCTACTCCATCATCATAGTAACAGGGTGATGGAACTGCTACTGTTTTAGCTACTGCAGCCGATATCGTGTCCCTTGTGAAATATTATGTTTGGGCTTCCCAATGGAATTTGTTAATTAGATTTCTTGCTCCAATTTGGCCAATTCTTGGTTGATGGGTCTTCCATGTCAGTACCGGTGGCAGTATCATTCACATATTCGTACTTACGTTGGCAACGTCACACAGTTACATTTATCGGTCGTCATGCATTGAAAGCAATCTGTCGGCCTGTCTGTTTCATATCAGAGTTCGTTGGGTGAGTTCTGTGAGTTTGGTTAGTTTGCTCGATTCTTGTAGTCACCCGTAGCCATTACCACCCACTAGATACCAGCTTCCTATGACGCATATCCCCGATGTGAAATTGTAATACATTTACCGGAATTTAATGCATTTTCCACAGACATTAATCACTTTGATGCAATACATCGAAAGATTGAATATCTCCCGGCATAAACTGACGGCGGCCTAAGGGTGGTTGTTCGAATGCACAGGAACGGTCCATGGTCAAATGGATATTTCAGAAATTCACCAACGTAACCAATAGCCATCCCATTTGGCACCTTGGGGCAGGCACCATCCCACCATCCACGAAGGCATATGTCATTTTTCAAATATTGTAAGTGTTGGTGGGGAGGACAGTGAAGGTTCTTACAAGGGTAAACCGAATAACCAGAACTCAAGCCAATCGAACTCATGGATCGTTGGATTCCACCTTCGTCAAACATTTCTCCATGGCGTGCTAGTGCATATCGAGCAAACAAAATCATCATCATCATCGTCGTCATCGTCGTCATCGTCATCGTCATCATCATCATATTCCATGCCATTTCTACCAATACGAGCACCAGTGGCAATAGTAGCATCATCTGAATCCAAACCAATGGTAGAGTCATCGCCTCGATGGTGTGTAGATACAGAGATAGATTGATATATCCCCAGCTCTCAACCTTTACTCGCTTTTTCATGGAATACTCTCTGTATGCCGAAAGGTTTTTGACATATTACTGGGTGGCAGATTTTTGGGGGTTGCCTTGTGCAATACACTCGCACCCGTTCGCCCACTCACCAACATCGTCTCTCACATTCACAGTGTCATTCGCTTTTGCTCGCACGTCGTCGTCGTTGTCGGTTTGAGATACATTCACAGATGAATAGCTGTTTGTCTGCTCGGTTGCATCGTTCCGTCCAATTACATTTTCTTGTGACAGATTCATCAATAATCCAGATACAGTTTCCAATTCTGGAAAACAGTATTTTTATTTTTTTTTTGAGATGCTCATCGTCACTGTGTGAACTTTGAAAGCAGGAACTGGTAATCTGTAGAAGCCAGCGGACACGTAAAAAGGAGTTTAGATAGAATTTTGCCAGAGTGAAGGAGCAAAGTTCCAAGGAAAAGGCATCGTTAAAGAG
Source organism: Volucella bombylans (assembly GCA_949129095.1). Classification (NCBI taxonomy): domain Eukaryota; kingdom Metazoa; phylum Arthropoda; class Insecta; order Diptera; family Syrphidae; genus Volucella; species Volucella bombylans. The sequence goes on along the minus strand of OX422142.1, from coordinate 18,963,361 downwards.
TTCATATCGGCTGGTGAATCTGATTTTAAGAGTCATTAATTAGGCTTGAGATAAATGGACTGTTTGTAGGATGAGAGTTTCAATAGTCGTATCGTTGTGAATCAATTGAAACCATATTTCGACCGAGGGCCTAAACTTTTGGGCAGTGAAAACCAAAATAGACTGCCAACTTATTGTTACATGGAATTGCAAACGGATTAAGATAATTGACTCCTAGAATGTTGTTCTAATTTTGAAAGGGCGCTCGATTTACTAGGAGTTCAATTATTCGATAACTTATTTCGAATTTGGCAACAAAGCTGCTCTTATAATACTTTTTATTCTGTCGATTATTTCAACTTACTTCTGTTTTAAACACAGTACGCTTCACAATTTCAATGATCCCAGGAGGAAATGTTAAGCAGAGGGAAGTTATCTAAGTTCTTATTCACTGGTTATGTACTTAGTAGAATGTTGATCAAACCTGACTTATGAATTCTGAGATGAAGTGATGAAAATTGATTACCCTCAATAATGAGACTAATACCTGCATTAAGTAGTTAGTTTCTCTGTGTCAACGTCCACTGTCTCTTACTTGCTAGTGTTTAGTACGAAATCTGAAGACGAAGTTCAAATTCCTGTTTAAAGTTGTTGAAAACAGCAGTCAAGACAGGGGGACTACATGACCTGACTGCGGCTCAGTTTTAGGTCCTCGAGTACAGTGAAGTAATTTTCCGAATTCAACTGTGACACCAGAGCACCAAAGTGAGCGTCTTCGACATACTTAGAGCCCAGGTCAGTTAGTTATCTTCGTGCTAAGCTATAGTTACTTCAAAAGAAATAATGCCGGATGATATACTTATGAAGTAATGGCAAGGTAGACATGCTCGTAGTGGAGTACTGTTCACCCGTGGCTCAGAGATAAATGAAGGAAGGGAACTCCTGGTTAAATATACGGGTAAGTATCGTTGGGTTTATATTCTGATTATCGTAAGAAAAACGAATCGTTAAGCGCCGCCAATTCAACGCTATGAACTTGTTATATGTGCACACTATGAACACACCAGGAAATGGAATCCACCCTTGAAATATATACGTAGCGAGTGAGCATTATGCTTTAGTCTTCGAATAGTGTCATGAGATTCTGGTACCAGTCCCGCCAATTTTTACTAATACAATACATAGGTGGATATTAATGGTCTTAGAAGAACAATTCCCTATTTACTCGTACATGATTTAATGTGACAAATCGGTGGAAAAATTATCATTTATGGACTGGTAAAACAACAAAAGTTTCTATAATGAACCACATCTCCAATGAAGGAGAAATCTGTCCCAATATAGTGGTTAATTTCTTCGACTGCTATGGCAGAGATCTGCGTTTGTTACCAAAGCTGAACATCGAAAACAGGAAAAAAAAAATCGATCTCTCGTCATGCAATATATGTGATCTGCATATAAAAAGCTGTCATTTTGTCATTTTCCTTTCGGAAGCAGCAAAAAACTGTATCTTTGCGCATTTCGTTTAAATGCGGAACAACACGGTGATTGGAAGTACTAAACCTTGATCAAAACTTGACTTTTGCGCCATTGATTAATTGATTTATTATTTTTTAAATCAGCATCACGGGTTTTCGAAACTGAATTTACGAAAACTTAGCCTCATTTTTTCGAATCCTAACTAGAAGTCGTTGATAGGAGTTCTGTAGCGCTCATTTTTCACAGAAACAGGGTTACCAATTTCGCACAGTGATCAATTTAGCAAAAGTGTTAGCATAATTCAATTTTCGGGTCGGTCTATAAAGCAACGTTTTTAAATTCGCTGGATAAACAAATGCTTGGAGCTCTGGCAATCGAAAAAATTATTTCTATTGGTTCGCTTGTAGAGCCAGTCAAAATAGAATAATTTGTAAGGTCACATAAAAATGTATTCTTTTCTATTTCTTTTTTTTAGGTTTGAGTGTAAAAACTGGGCAAAGGGTTTCAACAAATCATTTCTTTTTAATTTTTTGCGACATACCTGCTCATTTGTGAACTCAAAAATGATGGCAGAACTAAAGTGTGACTAGATAGCAATGATAGTTTTTCCAATTGTTATGTTTGAGCAGCTGTCAAAGTTACGAATGACATCCAGCTGATGGCATCCAAATAGTCAGTAATGTTTGCCATCTCATCATGCGTCATTTTACGCTTGCCGAACGTGTGGAAATTATTAAAAATATTATCGAAATTCCGGTTCAGTTGTAAATACGCAACATGAATTTCGCAGTGAGGTCGGTGGTTTGAGCGTGAGTATACGGTTTTGGATCTTAAGCCACCAACTGAACAGGGATTGTTGGTAATGTTGGCCGGATATCCGGATTTTGGACAAAAGATCATCTTCTCGGACGAGGCCCATTTTTGGCTCAGAGGCTATGTCAACAATTATTGAAGCGAACACAATCCACAAGTGTTCGACCATCAATGCATCCACAAAGATTGACTGTTTGTTGCGGTTTATGGCATGGCGGTATTATCGGAACTTACTTATTTCGAAATGGGGAAGGAGACACCGTTACCGTCAATGGTCTCAGGTACAGAGCGATGTTAACCGACTTTCTGTGATTAGAGTTCGACAACATCGGTATACCCGTTCCAGCAAGACGGAGCAACGCTGGAAGTTGTGAAGTAAAAATTTAGCGACTTGGTCATCTCACGGCGAGCGTTCACCAATTGGCCACCGCGATCATGTAATTTGAACCCACTCTATTATTTTCTCTGGGGCTATGTCAAGTCTACGCTAACAAACCAACCACTTTGAACGAGTTCGGGGCCAATATTCGATACGCTATTGCCGGAACAACAGCGCAGATATGGGACCGTGTCATCAAAAATTGGACCAAGAGCACTGCCAACGAAACCGAGGTGGCCATTTGAATGATGTGTTATTCCACATAGTATAATGGCATGGGCGTAGCTTCAAAATAAAGCCAGAATCAATTTTATATCTCACACCGTTGTTGTTGTATTTAAATTGTTTGTCCTATCGTTTTTATCTGGTCACTTTTTGATATTTAATTTAATGTTTTTTGAAACACTATTTCCGTCACTCTTTTTGGACTTTAGATTGAGTTAAAAAAAAAAGAATCGGAAAGTGTCAGACCAATATATTTATGAATATGAAAATCAGGTGCGGGAACCTCCCTTTGTGCTAGAGAGATTTGATTTGAAGAAGTCAGCTTAATTTTTTTTCCCTCTCTCAAACCCAAATTTTTCCCTTTCTTTTTATGAGTAATAAACATGTATTTGTGGTTTCAATTCAAAATATTGTCGGACGGTACCGCGGTAAAAAAAAATAATTAAAACGTTAAAGCAAAATTTGCTAAAAAGTAAAAATGGACATTTCATACAAAAATTTAATAGAAATTTTTTGACAAGGCCTTGAATAAAAAGAGTTTATGTGTGGCATAAAAAATGATTAATAAGGTGTCCTAAATTGAAAATAAATTTATCATCAATTTATGCGCATCTTCCATCATAATGGGACGCAGCCTATAGATTGAGAAAGAAATTCAAAACCAACAATGGTTGGAAAATTGTCTCCATATCATACGAGTATCTCCATATGACTGGTGTAATGGAGAAAATCTATCAATCAACCCCAGTAAACCTATACTTATTCCCCTCACTCGTAAAGGAAATCTGAACCCTGCCAAGATCTCACTTCATGGTACAGAAGTTCTGTACTGAAACGAAGTAAAATATCTTGGTCTGGTTCTCGATAAACAACTAAATTGGAACTCACATATTAATAATAAAATTACCAAAACGCCTAAAGCCATGTGGGTTTGCCGTCGTATGTATAGTATGAACTTGAGTTTAACCCAAAGGTCACCCATTGGATATATAAAATGATAATTCGACCCATCGTCACCTTACTCATCAGTAGTATAGTGGAACAAAACGAAAGAAAGTCCTTACAAAAGCTGAAACGGCTACAAAGACTTGCATGTCTCGTCATCGCTGGCGTAATGCACACATACCCCACAGCGGCTATAGAAGCCTTCAGTGGTTTAACGTCACTCCATCTCTTCGTAAAAAAGGTGGCTATTCGCAGCACGGTCAGACTAAAAGGAGAGATAAACCACTCAGATCACATGAATCAAATGAATTTTCTCGCTGAAATCTCCGAGCTTGATAATATTTGCACGATAAATGAACGCGTACCTAAGGCTCTGTGATTCTGCAGAAGTTGTGATTCCACCGGGATGGCTGCTAGTATATTTGGTCCAAACACCAGAATTCCACATCCAATTGGAAACAGTCCCAGCGTATTTCAAGTAGAAATACATTTCCGTCAGGTGTCCATAAATCTCATCTTCGATAAAAAAACGAGCGATGTGTACACAAATATACAAACGAAAAGTCAAGCAGCCATTAAAGCATTAGGTTCTACCCTCATTGACTCTAAATCAGTCCTGAACAGCTTCAATGCACTACAAGATCTCTCCCATAAGGACGAAATAAAACTTTGGTAGGTGCCTAGTCATAAAGTATTTTCGGAAATGAAATAGTCAACGAACTGGCAAGAAATGGATCGGATTTTTTCATCGGCCCTAAACCGTCAGAAATTGACGCAACAATAACGAGCTGGGCTTCGCCAGGCTAAAAGAGCCATCAAAGCCTTCCAAAACAAATCTTAAGAATCCCTTCGTTATCACCCACATAAAAAAGGGTTTTACTCAGTAAACTGAATGCCGTCTCTGCATGGAAGACAACAAAACTACTGAATACATTTTATGTAAAGGTGTGGCTCTAAGTGCTTTAGGGCGACGATACTTCCTTAGAGACATGTTAATGCCTGGGGAAATTCTCAACCTCTCCACCAGGGAGATATCTTGCTTGTTTTATGAACTCGGTAACGACTCGGAACTTACTTGGATTACCTTAGCATATGGAGTGCAAGCTAAGATAACGTATAATCCAGTGTGGCCTGAACCATAAAGACCCTTCAGTTAGTGCGTTCCCAGCTCAAAGATGGTTAAAATCCACTTGTGCACGCAAGCTAAGGAGATGTCTTCATCTTCTGCTTTGCCCTTCCAGGTAAGAATCGAAGACGGGTATGTTAAACCCCACCTATATCGTAGTCATGCACTATTCTAACCAGGTCGATGTTGCTTTAGATGTTCTGATAGAGGTCTTATACACAGGTTCCTAAGTGTTTCTTTACAAGAACATATGTATTACTCATTACACTAATCAGATGCCTCATCTGTGTCAATACTTGCATTCGCCCAGTAACAGCTCACATTATGCTAGTGATATTAGTTTTATCACCGCATACAAGTATTGTTGTTGTGCTTTTGGAAAATGTTGCATCTGTTATTGGCCTGAGAGTTTCGTACAATTTTTACAAGTACGGTGTTAAAGAAGTCACATGACAACTTTTGAGAAGCAGCAGTCGTTCCACCTGGTCATTGTACATTACCTGACAAATTTGGCAGTAATACCAAAATGGTTTTGCCTTTGTAAAGTTTATCTCTCTGGGTGCTGGTTAATGCGACTTTGAAATCGATTGCGATGTTATGAATACCTCTATGATGGTCTTTTCTGTTCCAAAGCCGTACTGATACAAATCAATCAAGTGCAATCAATGCAGGCACGATCTTGTAGGCGACGTTAAGCAGACTTATACCACTATAGTTGGGCCAGTTCAGGACGCCTCTTGCCTTGTGGATCGGGCATACTTTCAAATGACCAAATTTTGGGTACGAGTTGGTATAGGCCTTAAAATTTGGCAACCTGTATATATGTATAGTAGGAATGGCAAAAATTAGTCGACTATAATGGCTTGCCACGTCGAGTGAAATGACTACATTGTGCCAACCAGAGGGTTTGTGCTTCCCAGCCACCCAGTTTGAGAAGAAAAGGACCGATCCTACGGCTTAAAGGTCGCACATTAGCAGATACCAACAGCTGGACCTTCTAAAATAGAAACAACGTACCCGGGACCGCAAAGAATAGAAAATGGCGTTTATACAGGCCAAGTAACAAGTTCAAACTATTAAATATATGGACGGAGCATAGTGGCGAATGTTTGTGTTTTAGCCCCGCCCCTCCACTAATGTATGTCTTCCTCCTCTTATTTATTTTTAGAAGTTAAAATTAAGTAAAGCAATAGAAATTCCTTCACATTTTCAGATGATGACTTGCAATCCTTAAAGCAATTATCCTTCAAGCTAAGCAATTTTCACCAACGTCGGCAAATAAAACACTTTAGTCTATTGTTATTGGGCACTCCTCCACCTACCACCAATTACACAACAAACAATTTCATTTCCTTTCACCTTCAAATCATCCACCACCGGCTCCCCTTTACTAAAGTAAGTAATTTTCCAGGAATATATTTTTTTTTAATTATTACAAAAGAGGAGAGTCCGAAACGAATGCGGACCTGAAGCCTGAAACCGGACTTGCAATTGAAGTTTCAAATTGAAAAATACTACAGACCATTTGAGTTGAAACAAATGATCCTTTCTCCGGTAATGCTAATGCGACTTCATCTAATTGCACACACATGCCAGTGTGCCGTACGGAGCCCACTAACGCCCTTTGGAAACCTGCAACAATCCTTGGCAATAATTTTCATGAAAATATCTACATCCTCAGAGTACAATTGCAATCGGTACGCTCTAAGCTTTACACTCTACACTAAACTCTATACGCTGTGTGCTCGTACGCTTTCTAAGTGCTTTCATTTTCTTGCTTCTATTTTTTCGTGTAATTTTTAATTTCAACTACAGAAGGTCCTTTCAGTGGAGAAGAGGGCTGAATGGCTCCCTTTAATACTGAAGGCCACCCTTAAGCCCCCAAATGCTACCGATAAAGTCTCGTCTTTAGCAGAACCGAAACCGAAACCAGTGAAGCGCACTGCGGAGCAGCATCTGTGCTGTGTAGGGTGTGTGGACTTTGTAAATGTTGCCGATTCAGTTTTTTTTTGTTCTCTATTTTTTCGTTACTTTTATTTTTGCTGATTTTTTTGTTCGTCCTGTTCGTTTGCTCCTTTCAAATCCTTGTTGTGTTGTGTTCATTTGCAGCTGAAGGCGCAAATTGTATGTTCTCATTCGGTGGGTGGTGGCATGGTGGTAGATGGGTGGGTGATGGGTGAAGGGCGATGGGTTGTTTAAGTTAGGGGTGGCCTATGTTTGGTGGGATTTTAGAGAAGGATATAGAAAGTTAATTTTATGATTAATGGGCCTTTGGCATCGACATGGTACATGTGCTCAATGTACACCAAATACACTAAAACAAAACACACACAAACACCTGTATGCACAGTGCACACGCATTCAGACTGAAACACACATCGACAGATTAGACAGGAAAATATAATAAATTATAAAGTTTTCCATTAGGGTAAACATGGCAAAGAAACAGGGAAAGGAGGACTAGAATCAGGTTGGGATCTGGGTGCTATCCGAAGGTACCTATGACTCCTAGTCGAGGGAAGGAAATTAGAAAAGAGTATGCTTTGGCTCCTTTTTATTGATCATTTTTTGTTTCGGTGTTTTGTTGGTGTCGGTCGGTTTGTCTGTGTGTGTTGTGTTGTTTCCAATTTTTACGTTTATTTAGTTTTTTTTTTTCAATATTTTTTTTTCAAGGGATTCGTGTCTAAAGGGGCATGCGAGAATGGGTGGTGGTGGTTCGGATGGTAGACTCCCAATACCTTTGTTAATTTTACAAATGGATTTTGCTTGGCTCTTGAGGTCGGGCATGATTGTGCTTTGTTGTATCGGAGATTTTGCCTTGAGCAATAGAAATGGTACAACTGCCTTTCATTTCTTGTTCATTCTGTTGCCCCCACATTGGGTATTGGTACTGGTACCGGCGATGTGTAACTGTTGGGAATTGGAATTTAATTATTTTATTTCGAATTTTCTTTTCCTTTTTTTTTCGATTCTCTGCAACATATATGAGGCAGAAGGGTGGTACAAAGGAGGCGATTGGATTGAGTGAATTAATCTTGTTACTCAAATCAATTTCGTTAGTGATTACTGAGGCAATTCAGGTTCCAAGTTACACAATAGCTCATGTTTCGCTAAGAGATTATAGATGTGTGTGTGTTTCGTCTGCATTTGTATCTGTGTGGATGGGTATACACGTCAAATGACAATCGAGAATCCAAGATTCAGATAAAGCCGAAGGTGTTATGTAGCCGAGGGAAATAAATCTAAAAGATTGCTATCGTCATGTGAAGATCATTTTCCCTCAGGAGCTTGGAAAGGGTATGGTTTTTGATGTCACTGTAGTGACACTGGGAATCTTTGTGTTGAATCACTGTCGATAATCGCAAATATTGTCACATAAGAGCTAAAGTAATTAAAAATTGATGTAGGCGAGAAAATAAAATACAAAGAGCCTGACACATCAAAGAAAGTTCCTCACTGCCCTCATGGATTTAACTGGAATTTCTAATACGTTTGAAATCTAACAAATCAATGTTCAGTGTATGTTCAATATTCAATTTGTTAAATACTAAGGACTTGCAAGTTTCCGAAGTGCATAGCATAAAAAAAATAACTTTATCTAAGCAATGTGCTTAATGGAAAGAAAATTGTAAGACTTCATTGCTGCAGCTAGACACAGTTTTAAGTGTTATTTTGGAAGGATATTGTGAGAATACTGAATTCGCAAGCACAATTAGAAGATAAACCATACTAGCCATATTTTAAAAACAGTGACAACGTTTGTAAGTAATAATATATTACTTAATTAATCCCTTTGAAAAGCCGTATAGTTGAAGAGAATGAAATCCCTTTTTCCTCCTCAATATATTTTCGGCAATGAATCTTGAAGAATTGGCAATCTTAGCTTTGGCAAGATGAGAGTATCCCGTATTGACGTGCATTTAGTCTAATTATAAACCTAGTTGGTACCACTGGCAGAGCGTGAGAGGGCGATGTTCTAGCGAAAAAGATCTCTTGAAAAATCTGTCAAACTGACAGATCTTCATAGATAATAGAACATTTAAATCTCGGTAGTGGTAACTTTCTAGGGATTGTATATCGACGCAGCTGCAGAAGAAGTGCACCACAGATTCCTCTTCGTCTTCATTTCTCCATCTCCTGCAGAAATCGTTGTGAGGATCACTCAATTGCTGCTTATTTCTTCCAATGTACAATGTCTTTTCCCTGAGGTTGATCAGCTGTATTGATCGTTCTGGATAGAGTACGGCCTTATGAGTCTGCATGCCTCACTGTTGCCGTGATGAGTCTCCCTATGACTGGCCCAGGAGAGTACTTGAGAGTGCGTCATATTTCTGGCGTAGGACATTGGTGGCTTGATACTGTCCACCTGCCAACTATTTTTTCCTATTCGAACATATCCGTAACCCGGATTCCAACAACTGATTATCTTGGCAGCTTTGCCTTCTCGTTTCAAGATGCGCGGCAGTCTCACATCAGAGAAGACCCAAACTCTATCGCCTTCGTATAGAAGTGGATTAACTTGTCATCATTGAAAGCATCTTCTTCCCAGAAAGACATAGAGGAGAATCTTACATGAAAATCTTTGTCAAACCAATGTTGGGGCATAGAGTAGTCGATGTTCTCTCGAAATATTAAGAAAATTAATGAGGCCAAATAGTTTATTTGTAGCTGTGTGTTCGTTTTAAGGCGAATAGCTACATGCCTGCTGAAAATATCGAGGGGTGTCAAATGAAACAGCATGTCTAATGCCGCAGAGGGAGTAGCCCGTAAGGCACCGCTTATTCAGAGACATGCTGTTCTTTGGACTCTGCTTAGTTTACAGCAGTTGATTCACCGTAGGTGAGTATCGGTCTTATGACCGAGATACATAGCAAGTGGGTTATGCGAGGTTGAAGGCCTTATTCCCAATGGCTTTTTTGCAAGAGTATAAAGTTACTGTAGCTTTATTGACTTTTTCTTGAATGTTAGATTTCCAGTGTAGTTTCCCGTCACAAATGAGACCCAAATATTTTGGGGTATCAGCAAAGAGTAAACTGGTACTGTTTATTGAGGGCGGGTCTGTAATTGGAATTTTATATTTTCTAGAAAAGAGGACAAGATCGGTTTTGTGGGGGCTTACTCCAAATCCACAGCGATCCGCCCAACGGGATAATCTGTTAAGATTTAGCTGTAGGAGTTCTTTTATAGTATTAAGATGCTTACTTGAGAGGGTTATAACAACGTCATCTGCAACGGCAATCACCCTGCTACCACCCGATTTTAAGTATTAGAGCATTGACCACTGGGTTTGAGAGAAGGGGTGACAGAATACCGCTTTGCAGGGTACCTCTACCGACGCATATTGTAGCAGAAGCCACAACCAGTTTGAAGTTCATTATCCTGCTGTTTAGCATAAGATCAACCCCCCAAGTGAATCATCTAGAGCCATTTCCACCGACTTTCCTTTACTATAGGCTTGTTGAGCCGTAGATAAAAATCGTGGATCAATTTTAGATCGTGTGTGGATATCAATCAGTCATCAGAGTCAGAGAAGGAAAGATGATAGACATATAGGTCTGAAGTCCTTTGGGACATCATGCGAATATTTTCCGGCTTTGTGAATAAAGACTACAACACATCAACTTCTCTCCTCATGATATTCTCTGGCGATGGCACGATAATTTGTGAGGACCTTTGTATCTCGGCAGATATTATACCGTCGGGAGCAGCAGACTTGTATGGTTTGAAACTATATAGTTCCCAGAGCATCTTGTCTCCTGTAATCGGACAAGAATTTTAGTTGCGTCTGCAGTAGCATTGCTAAGGTTGTTACTGGCCGTAAATAGAGTCCTCCTGGAAAGTGGGTATCCAGTAGCAGGTTGAGTGATTCATCACTTGCGGTCGTCTAAGATCCATTAGTTTTTTCAAACAGATAACATCGTAGGATTTGTAGAGAAGATTTTACTTAGCCGCAATGCCTTTGAGGTTTCTATTATTTTGTCACAGATTGACCTCTAGGATTGTCGCTTTGCCTTCCTCAGTTCTTTTTTATATAATGTGAGGGATTCCATGTATGAGTCTCAGTCAGTCACATTTCTTATGCTTTTTGCTTCGTTTAAAAGCCTCCTGTAAATGTTTCTAAGCATTCCTAGTGCTGATGTCCAATAGTGCGGCTTTTTCTTGCCCCTAGGTTGAATAAGAGAGCAGGAAGCATCTATTGCCTGATTGGTGCCAGGGTGAAATCCTTTACTTGAATGTTTCGTCCTTTTAGTTTTGGTCCTTATGTGAACTGGCACGGTATCCTCCAACTTCTCTGGCTCTTGGAGGTGTCTTTCAACCTTTTTGAGAATGCTGGCTAATCCGTCTTCTACGCTGTTGTTAGTCCAATTTATCGTATTCCCCATGTTCGCAGTGTTCACGACATCTGGAATAGATCCGAGGGTTCTGATAATACATGAAGCATTTCCGCGATTTATGTACAACACCTTTAAAGGGGATTACCGATGGCGCTGAGCCTCTGATTCCTGTTTTGAGGTGGGAATTTTAGTAGCAGCAGGAAACCTATGGCTTTATGCACCTGAGGCTTCACAATCCACCCTATTCATTACAGAGCTCGACACGCTTTTTCGACTTCTGAGGCTGGAATCGGGGAAGAATTATTTTATAATCGGTGGGGATTTCAACGCTAAACACAGAGATTGGGGAAATAATTTGCCAAATACTAGAGGAAACCTACTACTCGATTGGTGGGGTCATCACGATGTCATGTACAGACTCGGTCTTGAAGCGACGGATAACCCGTCGTTTCCCAGAGGCGGGTCTTATTTGGATCTACTGCTGTACGATGAACGTATACGACTGACAGGTACGAATTTACAAACATTACACTGTCTGCGCACATTCGTGTATGACAGCGAGCATTGCGGATTTAGCACCGAAATTACAGTTCCCAACGAAATTGCGGAATTGGAGGAGTTTGTCCAAAGATATTCTTACAACTACAGTAAGACTCAATGGACACGCTTCTCCGCAAACTTGACTAGAGTGCTCTCCTCGAACACGCTCCACCCACCGTCCAATAGGAATTTGTCAAACGAGGAGATCGACAATTACCTAAAACAAATGGACGAGACAATTAAACAAACTATGGACACTACAATACCGCGGTATCGACGTACGACTAACGAAGACCTGTTCCGCAATCCTACTATTGACGCACTGCACCGACAGAAGAGTAGACTTCTCACAAGACTCAAAACCTTGTACAGACAGTTAACTGACAGACAAGATCCGGAGATTAGGACACTGAAGTCGTCAATTAAAAATGTGCAAAAGTTAATAAAAGAGAATTACAAAAATTCTGTAAACTCATATTGGAACAAAAAGGTTCGGGCTGTAAACACCAGCAACCCGAATATGTTTCCGCAAGTCAATAAACTATTTCGGAGAAAAAATCAAAACGACCTTCAGTTCTTAAAATAGACCGGACGACAGACAACGAACGGTTACTGACAATAGCAGGTATTGATCCAAATGAAGCCGCTAACGATGACGACTTTTTTGTGATCGAGGATCCACAGGAGAAGGTTGAGGCCAAAGGGGCGACTTTCCAGGAAGTATACAAGTCCACTGATATCATTGGCCCTAATTATGACCTGGACAATCGCGTCTTGGTGCACGACTTCTGCATTCGAAATGAAATATGGAACTGGCGATCCGAGGGCTCTGGTTTCATCCAGTTCAGCGACGGAAACATGGCAAATAATGTCATTTCCAGAGAGGGTGGCCTACCCCCATTCATTTCGAAGGAAGAACTCCATGAGATCTTCGATACAATCAGGGCTAAGAAATCAGTGGGGACCGATGGTATTCCGAACATCGTGCTTCGACATCTTCCTCTAGAAGCGGTGGACATCTACACCACCCTGTTTAATAATGCAAATAATAATGCACATTATCCAGCGCATTGGAAAACGGCGGTGGTTCAACCTATCCCCAAAAAGGGAAAGGATATATCCAATCCGGCGAATTTCCGGTCGATAAGTCTCCTTCCGAATATCAGTAAGGTTTTTGAAAAAGTAATCAATAGAGCTCTGTCTAGGTGGGTTGAGGACAAACATATAATTCCGGATAATCAATTCGGTTTTAAGGCGGGACATGATATCTCACATGCCGCGTCTAAACTGGTTTCTGATATCCAATGGAATAAAGGCAAAAAACAATGTACTGGTGCCTGCCTTGTTGACTTGGAGAAGGCCTTCGACACCTTATGGTTAGAGGGTCTTTTCTATAAGCTGACTAGGCTGGGGATCAGTAAACCACTCTTGTACATTCTTTATAATATGCTAACTAACAGACAGTTTATCGTGAAGAATGGTGATGTGACTTCTGTTGGAATATTTCAAATTAAAAATGGTCTTCAGCAAGGCGCGGTCAATTCGCCGATCCTCTTCAACATTTTTACAAGCGACTTGATAGGTTCACTTCCCCATACTATTGCGTACGCAGACGATTTGATAGCGTACAGAACAGGTTAAAAAATCGAGGTCATTAACACCCTCTTGCAGCGTGACTTCGATAAGATAAGACGATTTTGCGACGACTGGAAGTTGAAAATCAACTTTCAGAAGTCGGAAACCATTCTCTTTAGGACGCCGTTGTCTGGAGAATCTAGGGATACCAAAGAAAATTGGCAAATGTTCTCTATCATTGGACAACACGGACAACCTCTTGCCTGTCGAAATGTAGTCATATACCTTGGAATCTAGTATCTGTATTTTGGCAAAAATGTACATGCTGCTCTGGCCAGAGCTAAAGGCGCTTTTGCCCTTACAAAGAGACTGTTTTATAGCAGCCAACTCGATGCGAGGGTAAAGGTAATCTGCTACATGGTATCAGGCCCATGCTGGTATTTGGTTGTCCCGTGTGGTTCAATGTACGAGCAAGCTTAATGGAAAAGATTCGGGTATTTGAGAGGGCTTGTCTTCGCTTGTACAGAACACCAGAGTCGGAGTACAAAAAATTGTATCCCAATGAGGTCCTTTACAACAGGGCGAACCTAATACGAGTGGACAACTTCGTAATTAAGCTGACTCGAAGGCACATTGCAAGAGCAATGATCTCGACGAATAACCTGATATCTGGGGCTTACTACCCTAATTACCTTTACCACGAGAGTGTGCGCTTTGACGGCTTCGTTCCACCGGAAGCATTCCTCTACCTTGATCAGATAGGGTTGATCCAGGATAGATCAGCGGTTCCGTTAATCTTCCATGTCGCTCGGATAGCTTGGGACAGGCGACTCAACTACAACAGAGACGTCGCACACGGCGGTGTGGATCGCCTCAGGTTCATTAGGGCGGTGGGGAATCGCGATAAGAGGGATGTCGTTCGGCAGCACCAGCATTTCTGGTGGTTGAATGATGGAGAAGATGTTCCGTCGTCGTTTCCGTCAATTACGGACCAGCCTCACTAATGAGGCAGAGCTGACCAATTTATGATATATGTATATGATTGTGTATAATGTCTATGTGTGTTTATGTGTGTATTGTACATTTAGGTTAGGTAGGCTAAGGTTTATTTTAAGTTAGATAATAAGTTTTTATAAAAACGAAAAAAATGTACATATGCTAAGTTTTTGTAAACAAATTTTTTCTTAGCTTTAAGTATAGAAAATAAGTATTTATAAATAAAATGTAACTGTAGTCGAAAGACATAGATATAAGTATTCAGAGTAGCTTAGAGTGCCTGTGTGGGGCTAGTAAGTTAGTATAAGATTGTTAAGTAATTGTAAACTAGCATTTAAGCATTTTTTGTTAGAATGTAAGAGTTAGTGTTAAGAAAATAAAATGCATTTAAAACTGAAAACTGAGGAAACCTATGGCCTGCCACAAGCTTCTTGCTGCGAGGTGTGAGAAAGTGGTTGGGCCATGGCTTACCAGAATCTTGCCACTCCATGAGTTTATGGGGTTTGTTCAGCGTTTGAAGAGTCTTGCCGGTGGTCGGTGTAATCACTGTATTGCTGCCCGGTCTCAAAAGAATACCAGTCTCAAATTTTGTTTTTATGGTATCCCGCTAGTAGCGGAGAAAGGAAAGTCCATCTATGAAGAGATCCGCTGTATATAGATAAGGCTGACTAATCCGGAGTTCACCAGGTATCCGGATATTTTTTTCACGTCTGAACTATTTTTAAAGATACTTGGCCCTTAGGCAGGCTGATTCCTGGCACGGGTCCTATAACATCTTGATCCAGCCCAAGGTTCTGAAGTGGCAAAAAAAGATAAAAGTGAAGAAGGGAGAAGAGGAATGGGTGGTGATCATCCTTTAGTTGCAGTTCTCCTCTGTAAAAGTTCTTGAGAGTCATTGACCTTACTCAGCCTCTCCAACTCGACAAGTTCGATACTCAGTTAGAGGGGTGGTGTTTTAAAGGCAAAATAGTGAGATCTCTAATCAGTAATGGAAACTATGTATATTATGAGAATAAGCAAATAACAGAGTGCAGTTCATGTTTGTTAATACTTACATTGTTGAGTTTATTATAACATCAAAGCTAAAATATTCTGAAGTAGCAAGTTCAACGTGCCTAGAATGACTTCACCACAAAAAACCGCAGAGCCAAACTGTGATGATGGCTCATTTTTTTTATTGTCCCTTCTCCTTACATGTCCACCAAGTGGTGACCACAATTTAGTTAGTATGCGAGTGTAACTTGATTTTGTAATCTGGTTTTATTTTTTGATGTCTAATAAATAATTTCACCTGGTCCATTGCTGATAGCTAGGGGATTACCTATGATAAATAGTCTCTGGGGTCATCGGTGGTATTGTTTGCTCAACGCGCGCCAGACTAGCCTAGCACACACCGGAATTGAACCGAAAAATAACCCAAAACATCAACACACTCAGCGGACTAATAAAACATTTAAGCGTAGCGCACAAAATTGACAAAATAAATCGTCGCCACACTAAATACAATAAGCAAACATAAAACAAACACCACTACCCCCACATACTATAGAGGAGCAAAGTCCCGACATGCATTGGATTTAGTATAGAATAGTAGTAGCATAAGGGTATTCGAACACTACACGTATGCTCATCCTTAAATTGATATCCTGGAACACGTTTTGGTGATATTCGGTTTACGTGCCAAAACGAACGTGAATGAGAGGAAGTCGTGAACGGGACAAAAAATCCAGGAAAACCTCGAGAATAGTTCTATTGCTGGACAGAGACCAGCTTTAGCAGTTTTAGGAACCCAGAGGCAACTAAAGAGAGAACAAAACCCAGCAGGATATTGGTTATGTTCCTCCGAAAAAAAAGATACAAAATAGAACTAACGAAAATATTGTATTGAAACAATTTTTTCTTTACTTCTCTTTTGTTGTGATTGGGATTTTTATTTTTCATTGTTGTTCTTTCACATCGTTCTCAGTCCTCAGTCCTCTGGCTATGTCCTTCCTTGAACATTTATTTCAATTTATTGGCTCTTCTAATCTTGCAATGCTACTGCAGCCAAAATTGTGCTCACCATGTGTCTGTGTGTGGTGGCGGTGGTGGATCTCTATCTCCAAGAGGTGGATCCATATATTCATATCCTTTCCAAGCAGGATTCTCCTATAAGTCACGTGTTAGAGAGAGAAATAAAAAAAGAAAAAACAAAAAAACAAAGACCAACAGTTCAGCCGGAAACGTTCTGCACCTGCAAAGTATAAGAAGAAATATGGTCGACAATTACATTGCAAGGACGAGGGATGGATACCGATGGTACGGTTAATACTGAAATGGTTTGGCAGAGTGCGACTAAGATGGCATCGTCGAAAAATCGGGTGTATGGTCAATGGAATTAAGGAGACACCTAACACCAAAAGCAGAAGCCGGAAGAAGTGTGGTACTACCTACTCGTATACTCGTACCAGTAAAGCACGAGTAGTCTCTGTGCTTTCAACAGCTTAAGTCCTTAGTTGATCCGAAAAGCATTTAAAAGTGTTTGCGGACCGAATTTACGGTTCTCATAGATTTTTCCCCTTCTTGTTCTTCTTTTTTATGTTTTGTATTTGGAAAAGGACCAAAAGACTGGTTTTCTAAGTCTCTATGGAGAATTTTACATAATTAATTTAGAGAGCATCGCGATTGTGTGTTAGGATTTGGTGTTGTGTGTCCGCTCTTCTCTCCCTTAATAAATGTAAGAAGGACCAGTGTGTTAGTTAGTCGGAGCTGGGATGGTGGCAATTTTGCAGTCCTGAACAGGCGATAAATAAATGTAGATTTTCTGGTGATGTAGAATTCAAATCCATGTGGTTTTTAGTTGTAAAACGGATTAGGAGAGGATTTGTAAGGATGTTCATTGCATGTTTTTATTGCCAGTGATTTCGAAAGGGAAATGTGCGGCTGGTAAGTTGTGGTTTTTAGCAGTTTTGGGAAATGCTGAAAATATGAAAACTTATTCTCCAATGAATATGCACGAAGTTGGTTTTGAGTGCGTTTTTTCTTTTATATGAAAAGTATCAATTTGGAATGATAAAGTTTTCACGCAAGGGGAATAGGGATGTAATCCTTTAGTGGTCAGCCTAGTTTTCGTTTTTACTGAAAGTCCACTAATCATAAAACACAAGAAACTCAGTACATAAAAACAATCTTAGCTTCAAGCTCACATTCCAATCAATACGACCCTTGTGAATAACGATACTCAATCTTGCAGGATCTTATATTAAAATTTAATAATAAAAAGGAGACACACGTCGTAGTTCAAGTGAGATTTCAGTGGATGTCAAGCCTGTGTAGACCTAGGGCTCTTTAAAACCTTTCTCGAGTCTTGCCAGGAAGAATTAGGTAGGGCTATTATCCTGCCTTCATTGAGTTGCAACTTGAATGAGTCACGTGGGTAATCGCGTCCCTAGCACGAATTGCTTTTCTTAATGTAAATGTTAGTGTCAGTCGAACTGATATCACCGAGATCGCTTGGATCACGCTAGCGAAACACTTTAGATGTTGGCGAAGAGTGTTTTGTCTTCCAATATTCTGGAAATCCTCCACATGATTTTTTTTTGTTTTATTAATCTTCCTTTTGAAATGAACTTAAAAGAATATCTTTTCGATGATGTTCGCACATCATATCTTAATTATTCTAATAGTGAAGAAGCTTTTGTAGCTAAATCATATTGCTATGATAAGCTTTTCATTGATCGTAAAAATAGTAGAAGCTTAAGAGAATATTTTTCTGGATTCATTGGTTTATTACTTCCCATGACTAAAAATAAAAGAAATGAAAATTATTGGCAATGTTCCTTCAAGAGAAAAATTGAATTCGCCAAACTAGCTACTACTATTTTTTCGAGTCTTCTAAAGGAGTTTATACTGAAGATAATGTCTCTATTGTTAAGCAAATACAAATTCATTCAGCCAATTCCTTACTCAGTCCTTACTCAGTCATTACCCAGTCCTTTTCAATCAGGCTTTTGAGCTAATCATAGCTGCTCCACAACAGTTGTACATACTCGTATGTATTCTTGATGACATTCGATGGGATTTTGATATTAGTTTTGATATAATTGTTTGTTTGTTGAATCCCTCAACAGTTTTCGATTAAGTAAACCATGACATTCTTTGTTGGAAATTGAAATATATTTTTTGTTTCAGTAATAGGAGTACACAGCTGATAAAAAGCTTCTTGTCAGGTAGAATGTAAAAGGTCCTTAATGCCGAAATATTTTCCCAGCTGAAGCCTTTAAAACAAGGTGTTCCTCAAGGTTCTATTTTAGGACCCGTTCTATTTTGGATGACTTACCAACAAAAGGCGAATATGATTCAATTCATCTAACGACATCCAACTCTTACTGAGCTAACTTACGTGATCAATATGGTTACGTAAGATATGGTCAATATCCATCAATGGTCATTAAAGAATTGTTTGGTTATCAATTTTATGAAAACTCAAATGAACCCAATATGAAAAGGGCAGTCGATATGATCAGAATTCATGATTTTTGGCTTTGCAATAATAAACTAAATGTTGTCGAATCTGCAACTAGCCTTGGTTTCACCATAAATCGCCACTTGACTGCCTACAACCATGTGGATGTAATAGTAGGCCGAATCAACGGATGTCTTCGACAACATGGGCTCACTCAGATCTAACTCCAACAGAAGCTAGACGAAGGCTTAGATTGCGGTACCTCTGATAACGTAATCTGAGAATGTTTATAGTAAACTGGACTCCCTTTCTGACCACAAACTACAAGTTGCCTTCAATGACGCAGTAAGATATATTTATTTATAATATTCGAAGATATGACCGTGTTTCTGAACTATCTAAAAATTTATTGATACACACAGTATATTAGGGCCAGCAATTTCTATTTAATATAATGAACACTAAGTCTTCATTATATCTGTCCTACAAAATTCAATTTGCTCATTCTCCAAGTACGTTTATCATTATCTTACCAAGATATAGTTATTCACTGTATACCTGACGCTGCTCGGTTTATAGATGCAATTTTTCAACATTTTTCCCATATTCGCATTTAAATCCATTTTGTATTTCATTACCGAAAGTGAATTAAAACAGATTGTTAATTATCAAATTATTTTATATTGAATGTTATTTTAGGCTTAAGGTATACTTTTTCTATTTTGCACCTCAGTGGAATGCAATATTTTAAACTATATTATATTTGGCAAAATAAAAATTAGAATTAAATTCTGTTGAAATATTGAATCATATAACCTTTTTCTAAAAATACTAAATGAAAATATTTCACGATACAGCTATAACTTAAATTAAAAAAATAACTGCAAAATTCCCTAACCTTAGATTACAAAGTATTTACTAAATATTGTAAAATAAAAAAATTAAAATAAACTCAGAGTTAAATATTCTAAACATCCATGGAGGGGAAGACTTAAGAAAAGATTCAAAAAGTTGTGATCTCAATAACGAATGGAATGTCAGATAATTAGTAGTATCTTAAACTCTCGCTAAAAAGCCTGTTGGATAGAAAAAATAATTTCTGCTAAATATGAGATTGTTGAATATTTCTTAATTGTTGAATCTAAAGCTGAATCCTTTCATCCAAAGTTCATCCTTTAGTCCAAAGTTTTACAGTTTGTAAATACGTAGATTAAGAACGTTCCTAAAAAAAAATTTTTTTATGAGCACATAACCGCTATTGAAGTAGTGAAAAAAGTTCAAGTGGAATATGTAGATGGTGTTTCTAGCGTTCCAGTTTTTAGTTTTTAAAAAGCATCCTTACTCGAAGCTTAGCTAACGCACTTAAGTGTGTAGGTGCTTAAAACTTAAAAAAACTGAATTTAATCTCCTTCGTTGCCTAAAATCTTCGAGATAGCTGTCAAAAACGCAATTTTCTGATTCCCTTCAATTTGGATTTCAAAGAAGCCAATTTACTGAAGATGCTCTTCTAAGGTTTTATTCTCAAATCTACTTGAATCTCTATCAGGAAAAAATACTGCTAGCTTATTATTATTCAATATGGTCAACCACGATATACTTGTACTGCTAAATAGTTAAAAAAAAAGCAAGTATTTGGTGCTTTATGTTTTTGTGGTTCAAATCCTAAATGGAGAATAGACTTCAAAGGCCAAAAATCGCAGAAACCAGTGGAAAGGAGTGGAAATGTATTTATTAAAATAGGAGTCCCACAGGGTTCGGTTTTAGACCAAATCCTATTTCTAATTTCAGAAATTCTTTATTTGTAATCAATTTTAAGGGAGAGCTAAGGGTTTTTCCTGGCGACATTTGATTTGTTTATGAGTCTGCTAGTATTCTAGATAAAATAGCAGATACACTCTTAGATCTGAGCTTACTGAGATATTGGTTTGCTAACCATAATTTGGTTATAAGCTCCAAAATTAAAATTATGTTTTCCAGCGTGACTGCCCCTATTTCCGTTGTTACTAATATATTTTATCATGCGCCTGAATGCTGTACTGTATCTATAACTCTTCTGCTACCTTTTCAAGTAATCTTAATTGTAGTGGCAATTGTTTTCAAATTGAAAATATTGATGGGTTCAAGTTTCGCTTTACTTTAGGGAAACTCTTTTATCTAATTAGTATTTGTTCCACTATATGTTAACCATTTTTTACAATACTATGGGACATTTAGTTCTAAATTACAATATGGTATAAGCTGTTGAGGAGAAAAGTTTTTCAATAAGATACAACCCTTACTTGTTTTGCTAATATATACTCGTATTTTGATAAAAATCTATAATCTTCGTGGTAATTCCCTGCATTTAGTAACTTTCCTATTTTCTTACCACTGCGTTTCGGAAATTTTGTTAAATTGTTTCTTGTTAGTATTTAACAATTTACCTCCGTCACTAAGAGCACTCTATATAAGTGCTAATATATTTCTGCAACTAATAAGGAAATGGTTACTAAATTTTGAATTCTGCAAACAACATAGTTTAAAATTAATTAATCTGTTTTATAGATATTAGTAACAGCAATCAGACGTATTATTACGATTGTTAATTTTCAGCTTTCTCTTAATTTATTATTTTTGTTTCCTCTTTTAAATATTCTTATGTACTCGTAATATCTTAACGGGTAGATAATTTCTTATTTTTCTTTTGAGTTATTGAATTAGTTTTATTATCTCTATAACTAAACTAATATCAAGTGTCATTCAATACCATTTTTATTTAAAAAAATAGGAAATATCATAAATTGTTTCTCAATTCATTTAATTTATTTGAATTATACTTTCTTAAAATTGTATGTTTATATGGTTTTGAATGAAAAAGTACTGTACACCCTTAGGGAGTTTATTATCACTTTGTGTTAAACATCCAGTAGACACTATTCAAATGATATTATTGCTTCAATATTGAATATATAGAAAAATTTGTAGTTTACACCGGAAAAGCTTCATCCCCCGATTCGTTTGCTTCTGATATCGCAAAAATCTTATACACAGCGGCATTTTGTTTTTCCATCTTCTTAAGACAACTATGTAGTGCTGCCTTGGGTATTTCCGTTTCGCATGTAATTGAATTGATAAATGTCTAACTGTCGATGTAGTTATTTGACGGTATCAATTTGCAATATAGTACCAGATGCTGATACCAGCCCGTAGCTTTTTAGATATTGCTGATTTCGTCTTGGAAAGTCCTACATTTAATTGAAATGTTGAAAGAGATATAGTTTTTCAAGTCTTTGAAGAGGACTGCACCGCCAACCTTCTGCTTGGCCTTAGATCAATTCATAATCATTGATAGCACTTGAATAATATGTCGTTTTCTAGTCATGATCAAATGCGGAAAGGCTATATTGACATGAATCCTATAGTCAAACATTAAACCGTAATTCCTAAAACAGTTGCTCAACGTTTTCTCTTGTTTTTTTTAATAAGCTACTTTAATATAAGTCTAATATATTTTCTTGGCTTGAAGGCTCTTTAAGGAATCCGTTGCCCTTATGCAGGAGTACTTAAAGGCTAAGACGTGGACAAATCCATGTAGGTAAACGGGCTTTATAAGGTCATTTCTTTTTAAGGAAATCTCATATCAAACCGTCGCAATGCGTGGGTCTCTTTTTGATATTGAAGATTTCAATTAAGTCTTTACTGCTCTTGATAGAGCTGCGTACATTTTCCAGTGACATTCTGCGTAACCTAGCGAACTTCTCTTCAAATTAGGCAATATTTTATATAAGGCTTTTCTTAACGAATAATTGATATGCGGCCCTTAAAATAATAAAATACGGTGAATATCGCTAACAAATTAATAGGTTTTTTTGTTTTTTTTTTTCTCATTGAAACCAGATGATGTATTGATCTCCATTAAAAAAGACAACCTCCCAAGCAGGTCCCAACAACAACAGCAGACGTGGAAAAAACAAATCGTCTCATATCTAAAATTACGTCGTGGTCATACTTGTTTCGAATATCCGCCAGTTGTCGTCGATAAATCAAAAATTGAGTGAATAAGAGTACCGAAAGGCGAGCATTTAAAGATTGAATGAACATTCAACACCAAAGGTTCGCGAGTGATAGTTCTTTCCTTACAAGCCCAAACTAAAAAAGTATACAATCTTTCCCGATGCAGATAGTCTGTTGCAGCTTGGAGGTCGAGTCAAACACTCTAACGTTTCTTATAATCTGAAACATCATATAATTTTGCCTAATTTGTATGTCCCTTCTCTTATAGCTGATGAAATTCATTGAAACCACTTCCATCCTGGACTTTCCGAGAAATTTGTTTTGGTTCGTCAGCAGTATTCGACCCTTGGTAGCCGCAATTTAATACGGAAATGGGTCCACTAATGCAATTCAAGGGTCAAACAAGTTTATCCGTTGGCCAACAATGGATGCGATTATGCGGGACCATTATGCATTAAACTTTCACGTGGGCGAAACCTTAAATTCAACATAGCGTATGTTGCACCTTTCATTTGCATAAAGGCAGTACACTTAGAGCTGGTAAGTGACTTAACATCTGATACTTTTTGAGCCACTTTTCGTCGGCTCGTGTCAAAACTCCAAAAAGAACGAGATGCAAACACTATTGATGTCTGAAGCTGAAGGAATTAAATCGATCACAACGAGTAATAGGGTCTTCGATTCTAACCTTTAAAGGGCTGTACGCTGTGTTGAGTCAAACTGAAGCTGTATTGAACGCACGTCCTCTTTTTGCATTAGCTGAATTAAATCGATTAATACATGAACTATACACTGCACTTCAAGATCCCAATTACATAATCGACTAGGTCACTGGAATCATTTGCAATCCATGGTCCAAGGTTTTTGGAAACACTGAAGGGGGTGGCAGTGGTGTAGTGGTACTAGCAATCTCTTCTCACTCGGAGGGTCCAGGTTCGAATCCTGCCCATGGCAAGTCAGTTTTTCATTTGTGTAATTGGAACTCAGACAGAAAAATTCTGCATGTGAAAGCATAACACTGACACGTAGATTTGGCTGTTGTAGAGATTCAAGCACAGAAAAAAATACTGTGAATTATACCTCGAATCACTCTGAGTGAAGAAAAAACTCTCCGTCCTATTCGGACTCCCACCCCTGGAAAGCGAATATCGAAACCAAACACACCTGAGTTTTCAAACCACTACAAAACAATTTTCCTTTCTCCTCCTTCTACCTTTCCGCCCGCGCCATGGTAACAGTAAAAGGGTATCTAACACCTTAGGCGCGCGTAAATTATAAAAAAAACAATGCGGCTTATCTTACTACCCTTCAAGAACATGCTAATTGGCAGACCGCTAGGTTAGGGGTGAAAATTTGGCACGTTGTGGTTCTCAAAGAACCCAATCTTCTTCCATTAGGTGGATTCTTGTTCAAATCGAGACAGTTCATCCAGGTCAGAACGACGTGTTGACACAGTTAAAACGAAGCATGGTAGTTTCACACGTCCAACGGCAAAACTGAATGTCCTTCATTCTCCTGAAACTAGTCCAGGGGACCGGGATGTTCAAAACTTGCCCAACAGAAATTTGTATTTATATTCTGTATGTAAATTTATAATACGTCATCCTTCACAATCAGTTTATTGTTTGTTATTGTTATCTTTCCTCTGGCTCACTGCATGTACGAAACTGTATGTTATTGTTCATTATTGTGACGTTGGTTCGACAATCAACCATAGATCGCACCATCCATCACGTCATCATTATGTTGTTGTTGCAATTAACTCGCTCAATGCATGCTGCGTACATGGGTAGGTTGGATGGTGAGAGAATCCTTTCAGCCTCGGTACTCGTGAATTGTATTCGCAGCAATAAGGTGGAATAAATTTGAAACATGTTTCTGAAAGTTTGACCCGTAGATTTTTATCATTTGCGGTTGTCAAAATTCTTTCGCCTGTGTGGCTAATCCGAAACACACGCGAAAGATGTCTTCTTTTCTGGTCTTGTATTAAAATCACCAGGGACTATTATAATGCCATATGCCATTGAGATAATACTTTTACAGGAGCATATATCATGAGTGCTTTCCGGCAGGATCTTCAGCTCCTTCCACGAATTTTGCTCCATGATTTCAATTCGGTCAAAAGGTGTACTCCGGAGCTGCAAGTTTAGTTTGGGGAACAGATCTATTCTCCGATTGTGTTATTGGCATTAAAATTGGTCCCAACTATTTCTTTATGCGATGGCGCATTATTGTCGTATAAAATCCACGAATTGTTCTTCCACCATTGTGGCGCTTTGTGACGGATTTTCCTCCGCAAAGGGTTGAGAAAATATAATTCCATAAATAATTCTTGTGCGTCTACTTTATAAAGCAATAAATGGTGCAGAGATACTTAACAATTGTTCGTTTTACTTAAAAAACAAATCCCACACTTCTTTTTGAAACACCCTTTGTATCCTCAAAAATTAATTTGGAACCGGCTCATTGATTAAACACAACTCTTTTAAACTGTGGCAGTTTGTGAAGTCATGCAATAACCGACCGCGGTACATAGGACATACTCGTAACTCATTTGATATTTACCGACATCTATTTGTCAAATAATAAATTTTCGCTCCAGCGGTATGAAATAAATATATTGCGAAAATTATTTATATTACTTCTCAAGTCAAACACCAGTATTTGCACTCCACAAAGAGACATCACATCGGGCATTCCACTGACTCTGAGCCCTCACTACAAACATGTAACCTCAATAAACACAGAATGACATTGCCCTTTCCATCAATAACCACTCATGTAGGTGGTGGTCCTGGACAAAAACTTACAATTGGCAATGCCGTACATAAAAAGGCCACCAGATTCAGCTTAAACACATCCCAATGTCCACCGAAATCATCATCATCAACATCTTCAAAAGGAAAACATGGCAAAAATTAATATTGCGAACAGGATTCGATTTTGGGAAACAGATCAAGCGCCAGGATACAGGCGTACTCGAATCTGTGATACAAGACAAAATAAATAAAACATGGAATAATGTTTTATTTGCATACACACGCACTTTCCAGTTTGTACATACGAGTATGTACGGCAGCATCGTATGACATCTATCGGTGGTACTGTCAATGAAGTGGTCTTTGATTCCACGTATCCTGATTCGAATTCCGATTCGAATTCGTATTCGTATTTGGATTCAAAATCATTGGATTCCTGATATGAATTGAATCACCAATTTCTGGTCCTCCACTACCAGGAAATTCATTTATTGCAAAATATTGAATATTGACAAATGAACACAGGTACGACTACACCTCATGTTGGTAGAGAGTGCGGGGAAAAAGTCACTGGTACAAGTTTATTCGTACTCATATCTCTGCATCTTTTCATTTGAATGATTCCTTCTACGTCATGTCATCCTATTTGTAAGTGCGTTTGAATATGAATGTAATATCGAACTTCTGCATTGATGTCTTTCGGGTGTATCTATTACCTTTCGGATGTGGAGACATGGTGGACTTGAATTCGTTTTTTTATTTTCAATTCAAAATCTCCTTTTGTAAAGTAAACATCCTGTGCCGGAAGGATTTCCTTTGAAGTCAATTGGCTGCACGCTGTTGCTTCTACTGGTATGACATTTGCAGTGATATACGACTATGACTACGAGTTGTAGTGTTTCACAGGAAATGGTCGGTTTGAGAGACCGACGGCGGGGAGAATTGGTGAAACTCTCATTATTTGCTCTTTGTAAATACGAGTATCAATGAATGGCTCTTTAGTACACACTCCATCCTACGTTCACATATGCCCTATTGGGGGGCGGCTACTCTATATGGGCAAGGATATTAGGTGCTTTTGATAAATCTATTAGGTTATGTCCGGAGCACATCGTACGATACACAATTGTAAACACACAGACAGGTGGAGGTTATCTAGCTGACCGGGACTCATTCCATAAACAAGGGTTGCTTTGGGAAAACATTTTTCTGGTCGGGCGTTTCTGATCGTCCAATCGGCCCATGAACAAAGCCTTATCGACTAATTAATATTGAATCGGCATTGCAGCCTAAGGCAAGGATAACTAAAAGCTTAATTACGTTGTGAGGTTTAAATAACGTATTTACGCTTGGCTAACGCATAGATAGATGGGTGGAATAGATTGTTTGACTGAGAGGTGATTGGATACGCGTAATTGAATTTCTAAAGATTGTAAGGCACATAGGATTTCTGTGAGATAGATAGACAGATGGAAAATGTAAAGAAATAGATTGAAATCAGAAATAGATTGAATGGAATGAGAGTTTATTCTATTTTATTTGCTTTTGTGCTTTAAGAACTAAGTTGAAGTTAAGTCGTACTTCTTACGGAAGAAATGACAAGCGCCGGTTTGAGCAGTACAAATTGGAGAATTGGTACATATATTGTGTGACTTAAAGTAAACCCCAGGCAAGAATAAGTAAATTTGGGCTTCTGACTGCGTACGGAGTACCTGCAGTATGAAGCGAGCGTAAGCCGGATATTCACAGTGGTAGTGCCCTGTGTTATTGTCATCACTATCACAGCAAAAGCCTCAGGATGTTGTATCACTTGTGTTTAGCTCATTTAAGTGTTCAGAAAAAGTGTAGTGCCCCATCAAGATAAAAACAGTCTGCAGTCTTGCACCATAATTCTGGCTGAAACATGGCAATGGGAAAGTGGATTTCGTCTCCTCCAGCTGTCATTGCAGCAGACGGCATATCCATAAGAGCAGAGTTGAAAGACAGCTGGTACGCAAGATCATCAAAGCTCATGTGCGTGTTCTTTCATCCTCTCATCCTCTACTTAGACGCTAGCCCTTCAGACAGTTTTTTCAGTTTTCTGAGGACAATCACTGTTCTATTTAAGTCCTAACTAGCAGGGCCTCCCCGGTAATCTCTCCATCGTTCCAGTGCAATCTACAAAATAAGAAAAAGCTGCAGGAGTCAGCGGAATCAAGTAGCTTGGTCCTAAAATGGCGGTGGGTTTTGGTAGTGTATTGGTTGGGGCCTTCAAAATTCGTGCCCAGGCCGCAGTTGAAAAGACAGCGCATAGATTTTCGTTATTGCGAGTACCACCTGAAGTACTCGTATAATTTCTTGGGGTCACCTCCAAGATTTTAACAGCTTAACGTCTAGTTACTTGTACGTCTCACCTAGGTTCTTTTCAAAACCTTAAAATCTTTGACTGTTAAGCCTTCCTGCCACGTCAAGTCAGCCAAAGAGAAGGAAGGCTAATAATAGTAATAAGGATAGCCATGGCAGTATTGTGTCAAGTGGTATATCCTTACGATCAGAACAAATTCGTCATAACGATGAAAATAAATATAAATACTCGTATCACCTGGATAGATTTCATCGGGATGATCTAAACGGATGAAACCTCGGTACTGAAACTCCATACACATGGCAAACCGTTTTTTGGAGTTTCTGTGAAGAAACAGTGATACATTTACCCGAAAATTATTGCACCAAACTAGCGTTGAATAAGAAAATATGACCCATATTCCATTATCATTGCTGTATAAATCCAAGGGACCTTCAACAAGTATCATGACTTGCTTAAAGCTCTGCTTTCTGTTATGAAACATATAGTGTCTTGGCAATATCACCTTTTCAGTCCAAAGGAGTTTGTTTCTAAATAGAATAATATCAAGATACATAACATTGTTCAAAAGACACAGATGGTCATACTTATGTATAGATGAGCTTGCTCATGCCCGTGAAAAAATAAACGCAGTTTTAGGACCTACGGTTAAGGGCCATGCTTTAAAGATGAAAGGTACTGGGCATGCTGCAAGATCTATCATACCCATTGGTCATCGACGTTAAAACTGTTAACAGCGTAAAGAAAAGAGTCAATCTAATGCACAATACAAGAGGAGATATCGAATTCAGTTAGTACCCGCAATCAAAGTTCCGTTCAGTGGCATTGCCTTGATCCACAGCATTAATTGTTCAGCTTAGATAGAACTTTGAGTTTTTTATTATTTATTTAATACCATTTCAAAGGTATGTAAAACAAATCTTAAGTTGCACCACCCCAAAGACACCCTCCTTGAAAAAAAGGACACTCACTTCCTCCACCATTTCGGCTGATTGCCTCATCAAAAAGAAAAAAAACAAAGAGTGTTTTAATCTATAAGCCTAAATTGAAAATTAGGCTTTTTGGCAGACTTCTGAAAAAAAATTTCAAATTTCATGATTTTCTTTTGGGTTTCGTTACGACAAAAATAGAAATACTCGGGTTACATGTGCTGAGTGTCTACCCTATAAATTTCAAGTAAATTGGTCAAACCGTTTTGGAGGAAACTTTGAAAAATACAGTTATGAGAGAAATGCGTTTAAAGTTTCAAGCACGGTTAAAACTATGAAAATCTTAACTTACCACCAATCTGCGATGCGAAGTTTGACAAAACAAGTGACCATAAGACTGTCCTTCTATACTTGTATAAACTTCTTTAAACTTGTCTACACTTCTATAAGTGCACATTTGTATAGAAGGGTCTCAGGCCCGGCCTCCTACTGCTCAACTCAGCGCTCCAAACATCTGCTCCTTCTAACTGATATATCTTTATAGCGATTTCAAATTTTAAAAAGTCACTTTACCAACATATTCTACAACCATTTTCAACCCATCACCAGGGAGAACCCCC
This sequence comes from Volucella bombylans, assembly GCA_949129095.1. Lineage (NCBI taxonomy): Eukaryota > Metazoa > Arthropoda > Insecta > Diptera > Syrphidae > Volucella > Volucella bombylans. Next base: position 18,933,880 of record OX422142.1, on the reverse strand, counting down.
TTAACACCTCTCATCGAGTATACGTTAAGGTCTACCTACAAAATTTCAAAGGAACACTTGCAAGTTAGAATATGTGATAACCAGGTTGCATCTTTGACAAAGTCACTCATTTCATTATTTTCATTCTGCTATTCAACTGAACAAAAGCTACCAATCTAGCTCCGTTACTTGCAATGTTCCCTGAAGTCTAGGGATGTAAGCCGCTAGTGAGCATGATTGCAAAAACAATCAATTCAATTCAATTTTATTCCTTATTCTCCTTAACAAGATACGAGTATAATAACTTAGTTATCAACCATTTCCATATAAGAGTATTTATACTTTAATAAAAAAAAAAATTTAATCGTGGAGTGAAGAATTCAAAACTTACATATAAATTACATCTAAAGAAGCTAGGAAAAAAAATTAAAGCAGTGATTGATAGGTTAGGTTAAACAGGGGTATGATGGATATGCCAACAGACACCATACACCAAAACGGGCCCATCGCCATCCCTGTTGAACCAGTTGAGTTTGTCTTCAAATGACAAAAGCCTAACAATCTCCCTGGTGATACACCCAATTTTATTGCCTCGCATTCACACTGTATGTGTGTTATGTCCTCAACAGCTTGCAGATAACCGCAGAATCAGCAGATATCCGTATCTGACAATTTGAGTCTTTTTGCGTGCTGCCACAGGAGGCAGTGTCCTTTCAGGAGTATTATTACTGTCCTAAGCTTATCCCTGTTTAATTTTATTAACTTTCTAGATTCTTTGCCGTCAAAAAGTGGCCAGAGAGCCTTAAATACCCTGTGGCCTTCAAGACTTGGTCAGGTTGGAAATCTTTGTAATTTTTTCATCGATAGTGCCCATCATGTTGGCAACCTCACTATTTTAGAGTAGCCCCCTTTTCTTGCTAGCTCATCGGCTTGTTCATTTCCTTTAATACTGCCGTGTCCTGGCACCCAGCACTGTCTTACCCGGTTCTGACTGCATAATGATTTGAGCACTGTTAGACAGCCCTTGACTGTATCAGAGTTAATGTTGGTCTATACCATTGCCTTGAGTGAGACCTGGCTATTGATGTAAATAGCGATATCTCTTTCGGATACTGACCTCATCTGCATTAGCTCAGCCGCCCTAAGGGCAGCCAGAACCTTTGATTGGAAGACACTGCTTGCGTCCAGAAGTCTTACAGACACTCTTAGTTCTGAGTCTTCTGAGAAGATACCAGAACCTGTTCCTTCCTGTGTTTTGGAGCGATCTGCAGAAATTGCAATTTCATTGACATTAAATTAAGACAGCCATGATTCTACACTTTTTAAAAATGCACATAAAGTTCTAATGATTCGTAAATCTCCAGGCAGCCTATCAAACATTTTAAAAGATACTGTGGTGTAGGAATTTCTAAAATGTGTAAATCCGTAAAGTTGGTATGGCAACTGTGGATCTCGTATTGCTTCTAAAATTATGATAGGGCTCTGCATATGTTTTAAAAACACTTTCATGGCCTTATTAGTAAAACAAGTATCGCACTGGTAGAATTTTCGTTAGCTAAAATAACTCCATCGAATGAGCAACGCTGACAGAATTACAAATTTTTTCTAAGGCGCATTTTTATAGTATGATCAATTGATGTAATTTATTTAGATAAGCACATCTCCGACTACGGATTCTATATGCTAATTTCGAATAAAATATTCCATAATACATACATATGCATATTGATTTTAAAGTGTGATTAGAATAACATTTTCTGAAGCGGTAGAAGCATTCGGATTGAACAAATTAGATACCGCAAAACGGGGTTACTTTGCTCCAGTTTTCGAACTGTTTTTAGAAAATCTCTTAAAAATGGTAAAAATATGATTTAAATTAGATTTTTGTTCCATTCCTAATATGAAAAACATATGAGATTATAAATGTAATAACTATGCAAATGACAGTTTAAATTTTTTTTTTTTTGGCGAAAAGTGGGGCAGAGTTGTTCAAGGAACGGGGTTACTTTGCTCCAACCGAAAAGTTTGGTTATAGTGCCTTTATTTGAAGAGTTATGAGAGCAATGTTATTAATGTATTTCTTTAAAATCATACCTCTTAAAAAAAAAATACAAAAAAAAGGAACAAAAAACAAAACACTCTATTTTATTTAATTTTACTTAAGTTTAAGGAATGTAAAATAAAAAAAAATCATTAATTAAAAACAATCAACAATTTTTAACAAAACAAAGAAAAATAACTCATTTAAGTAGGAAGAACAACAAAGCAACAAACAAATCTATCATATTCAAAAATATTGAATTAAGCTCCTGTACGAAAAAAGTTCCTCTTTTAGAAACTTGTTTTGGTGATTGAATGGAGCTTAATACATGGCTTCAGTTATAAGTTAATTCATCGCTTTGAGGAAGCGATTTCCACAGTTTAAGAGATTTCCGCATCTAGTTAATTGTGAAATTGAATGCGCCAATTTCTCCGGGGTATATTTCTCCATCATATATGAATACAACGAACTTCCCTACCTCCATACAACTTTCTCCGGAACGGCTCCATTTCGACTACATCAACAAATCGGTTTTCTTCTTGGTCCTCGTAAGCAACATCTTCGAAATTTATAGCATCGCAAGAGTAATCATCGAAAATCATGGTTTCTTCTATCCTATAACGAGAAAAAGTGGGATGATTGTCCTCATCCTCCTGTCTATATTGAGAAATGTGGAGATTCTCATCCTTTCCAGGCATTGGAATCCCTTTAGAGACCGGGGCATCATCACCATTGGCATAAACACTTCTCCCAACTGAAATATACATTCAGTTATTGACAAGTGCGTTAACCTCTACCTTCCTAGACCCAAGAGATTCAAGAAGCGCTGACCGAACTGCATCTATATCGCAAGTATTTCTTGGAATCTGGTTTAGAACTTCTTAGTAATTCAGAGGAAATATACCGCATTTTTAAAACAAGATTTCAATTAGTTTCAGCTTTTTCGTCTATCAACTTTATTATATCTGATAACAATGGTGAAAAGTTTTCTTTTTGAATGTTTGTGTCCTGAATACCATCGGGAGTGTCCTTCCAGTCAAGAGATTCATGAAGCCGACCAAAGTGAAGTGTGGATAGTAATGTCAAAAATTAAGAACAAGACTACTGGATCCGTGGGCATATTCCAATTAATTTCAAAAATTCGGTCATCAGAGGGCATGTTCGACCAATATAACATTAAGACCACACGAAAAAAGACCCTCTTAACTGTCCATGTTATAGACACATCAGTCTCATTAACATCGGATATAAGATCCTATCTTCCGCCTTGTGTGAAAGCCTGAGACCATTAACCAATGATCGGATTGGTCCCTATCAGTGCGGTTTTACGCCCGGTAAGACTACAGTCGACAAAATATTCACACTATGACAGATCGATTTTCAAGCCGCATATGACAGCTTATATATAGTAGAGACAACTATACAGAGCAACATGTCTAGCCTTGTATCCTTGACAAACTCGTCAGATTCTGCAGAGCTATACAGAGCCATGTCTAGCCTTGTGTCCTCGTCAAACTTGTCAGATTGTGCCGAATAACGACAGAAAGCGCTAGCTGCTCTATCTTCGAGATCTATGATGTCAAACAAGGTTTTGGGCAAGTCATATAATTTTTTCAATATCATAATTGTGCGAAAAATTAACACCAGCTTCACAATTTTCCAAAAGTCTATCCAACTACTTGCATACGCTGACGACATTGACATAATCGATAGAACTCAGCAAGATTTCACTGGTGAAACAGAAGAGGCAAAAGTGGAATTTGTCGTGAATAAGAGCAAAACTAAATATATACTGTCCACAAGAAGAGACACACAACATCGACGAATTGGATGGAACATCCAAACAGATAGCTATAACTTGGAGATAGTCACGGATTTTGTATCCCTGGACCCATCTCATCAGAAACCAAACGAAGTGATAATCTTACCAATTTCCATTTCGTGCCTAAGAAGACAAATTTCCTACTTTATGGTGCCGAAGCATTTTTTTTGGCTTTTTCGAACGATAAATTAATAGAGTGAGATTTGGAGGACGAGAATTAACGGCGACCTCTACAAGCAGTACAGAGACTTTGGCCTGTACAGGTAAGTGCACATTAGTCGACTAATGTGGCTATAACGTATAGAGCGAATGAACACTATCGCTCCAGCCCGAAAAGTCTTCGATTCCAGGGTAGTTTGCAATCCATTGAAGAAGAGATTAATAAATCCAATGTGTCTGTAAGAGAAGATGTTTTACAGCGCTCAATCAGTGCTAACTTACTATATCACTTCTTTCGAAGAAGGGGAGATATACCATCTGGACCAGCGGATTTGTTTTAAGATCTTTAAGTTCTCCTGCTACTGCACGAGTGCGAAAGCGGATTCGTCCCATTGAAGAATCGTCGTTCGCAAGTGGAGTTGTAGACATCACACAATATGGAATCCTTGAGCTAGCTGTAAAGTGTGCAGCAAGCAGATTTGCCTTGTTCAAATAGATGACAGCTGGAATGTCATATAAATTAGTGTTGGAATAAAGGATAAGGAAGAATTTTTTAAGGTTGTAAATGAACTAACAAGAATTTTTACTGCCTGTGGGACATTGTATAGAATTTTTTGTCACACTTTTTGGTTGCATTGGAATTTCGGACGCTTAAAAAAGGTGTTGTTATCATTTCAAACTGAATAGTGTTTGTTATCATATCAGCAGACGCATCCACGTCGTTATCGAGTACTTTGACAATCATTCTTCCAACCCCACTAGCGACTTTCCAAAATTTTCAAAATATTTAATACAAAACATAGTTCCATGCAATGATTAGGCAGAAGCCCAAGAATTCAATCCCAAATACATCAATTCAACTGTAAAATTCAATACAAGTCTAAAGGTGTACAATACCTATACAATATAAGAAGATACATATAACACTGCACTTAGCACCCCTGTTTTGTTTTTGTTCCACATGACCAAACTGCAACTGTTTTATACTGACATTTAATTTTCAGCCAAACCCTCTGATCTCAATTCATTTAAGTGTCACTTTCATCACTTGATACCCTCTGACTTTATACAAGAGAGAGATGTGTGGAAAAAAATACCGACAACTCCCATCAAATTGCACCCTAGCGATCTGGGGTCAACATCCCTTGTCAACAAAAGTTTCGCAGTGTGCGAAATTTAGCACTTTTTTGTGTCCAGACCTCGGCTGCTAACCAAGCTTTTTATTCAAGTTCACTTTGTGTCACGTTTCGCTGGTAAACAGAAAAAACGAAAACGACAGCGAAAACGAAAAATCGAGCAAAAGAAAAACAGCAAAACACTAGAAAGGAGTTTCGATTTTCCTTCACTAGCCCATGCCGTGCAACCATACGCTGACGTTTAGTCATTGAAACTTGTCGAACACTGTCACACCTAAAATAGTTTTGGACTCAGCAGTAGAGCAAAGGCATCTCTAACAGATGAAGCCTCCAGTGCTGTGCATATAAAAGTGTCGATTGAAAATGTTTAATTCATGTTGTAACTCAGCGACAAACAATTTTTTTTTATCCAACACCACGTGCCTCCTGCTCCAAGCCGACTTCATTCCTGACATTACCCTTACCACCTAACTACCTAACCAACCCCTTAGCTAGAACTAGGGATGGAGCTGGAATTGTAGCTGGGATCAAAGCTGGAGTTGGAGGACAACAAACAAATGCACACGTTGAGCATGTATATCAGAAAGACCAGTGGGTGGTGGGTGAGACGGTCGTGGACCAGGTGGCTGTGAATCAAGGGATGGACAAGAGTGCTCTAAAAGTAAAGCAAGCAAGGCAGTCAAAGTGAACAACGTTTGCTGATGCATTTTAAATGCACCCAGTCCGGTTATAAGCTACTGAAATAATAGCTTAGCCATCACCAAGCAGGCAGTGGTATAGGGTGGCCAAAATCCGGTGGTGGTGCAGAAGAAGGTGGCTGTGGTACTGTGGCAACGAAGGGCGACAAAGACAACAGGTGAAGTGCTTTTCGCTGTAGCACACTAGAGGTGGTGACGTCGACGGTGGTGTTTCTGGATGCTCTGGCACTGGTCCTGTGGATGCAGTGGCATATAAAATCTCTGCGCTCTCATATGTGGCTTAAATGGCTTTCAGTAGCACACGGTGTACTATATGCAATGCCACTCACATAAGCAAATTGTAAATGCATTTACAATTATATCACTCAAGGGAGTCACACAAGTGTGGGGTGAGCAACCTTTCCTCGGTCTGATATCCTGGTAGCATGATGGAATCGCCATTGTCTGTTTACTGCTTCACAGCAAGGTAAAGCCACCACCCTATGAATGAGTTCTCTATTTTTGATTCGGTTGCCGAAAAAACGTTCCACACAGTCAGGCAGGCAGGAAAAAAAACCCAACCACGAAAATGTTAGGTTTGGAAAGGTGTTGCATGTAAAGTTTTGAGATTTCTATGAACGACAACGGATGGGAAGAGAGAGAATTGACAAAACACCAACAGTATGCTCGACAATGTTTTATGAACAAACAAAGACCACTTCACTTAGAGGAGTAGCAACAGCATTAGGTACGAGAACCTACATAGATATGCATTTAGGCAACTATGATGTTGCTGACGATGACTAGGAGGACTAGAACAACTAGGACGACGATGGCAAATGGAAAAAGCAATAGCAATAGAAATAGCAATGGCGATGGTAACAAAACACACGTCACACGGTTATGACAAGGAACACTCTCATTATAGGGCTTTTGTAGAACTTCAGCTACAGCTACTGCTGCCACAGCTACTCGTAGGTGCTAGATGTACACGACCAAAGTGTTTTGTGGAATTTGTGTTTCGATAGCGACGAGACGTTACACGTTACAGGTTACACACACTGCGTGAGATGCAAACACCATGCAAAACGGGTTGCATAATGTATTCGCACCTCAATGCTGTCGAAAGGGTAAACGAGGGTGCCGTCATACAAGTATTCGCATACAAGAACTCCTAGTACGCTGCTGCCATTTGCTGTGACATTCTTTTGTGGGGTATTTAGAATCGAATTTAATGGAAGACGAGGCAACAATAAAGTCAGAGTCATCCAATTTTGATTCATTTTTTTTCCTTTTGATTTTCCTCCTATGAACAGGAAATTTTGTTGATTATTGCTGCCTTTGAAGTGCGCTTTTATGATTGGTGGACGGATATGGAAAGCGGGCATTCGCTGTCATAGTGACGACAAAGGTTTCCATTGAGATGCAAAATTTTCTAGAAAGCAACCCTTCTGAATCCTGTGTCCTAACTGGAATAGCCATTGTTAGACATATGGGAAAAATTATTTCTATTGAGAGGTAAAATTGAAGCGTGATCTAGCTAAAAATGTATGAGATTGAATCAATAGGCATTTATATTTCTAATAAGATATGCACGTAAGCGAGACGAAATTAACTGAGAGTCAACCACCTCGATTCGTTGATAGAACAACATTCAATGACAAAGCACCAACAAATGGAACAGCTATTATCTGCACTAGTCCAGGAGTTCGATAGCTATGTCATGGTTCCGCAATTGTTGCCTTAAAATAGATTCAGGCCACATTTTTACTACCACACTGTCTAGGGAAACTGAAAAGTCGAAGGATTGCGAGTGGAGGGAACATAATCATAACTTCTACAAAAGCCATCAAAAGCTGACAAAGTTACAAGTGCTCGAGCAAGAGTGCAGTAATTGCCGAAGCACTCTAGGTTTTCCTAATTCCCTACTTCAAATTCGATATAACTTAGAAGATTTTAGAATTCCATAGCGAAGACTTCAAATATAGTTTTTCCTCGGATTAGAGGTGTCACTGTATCAATATCACTTCATTGTGGAACTGTGCGTCAACGAAGAAACATCTCGAGTTAGCGCTGTTTTTGGCATACCACCTCCAGTTGATATTCCTTGATACCTATGCGCACCATCTAAATGAATCTCGGGAGGAATAGAGGATTCTTCAAACTGGAGCGTTTAAATACTTGGAAACCCACCAAGTTCAACTCGCTGAATTCTGTCAATGATATCAAAGTCATCACTGCAAGCAAAATTCAGCCTATGGTATTAGCTTGAGGGTTTCGCACATAATTTTTAACACGTTAACTAAGTGGCACGACAGTGTATAATCTTGCTCAAATCCCGTTTATGACAATAAAGGCTTGCATCCGAACTTTACGGTGTAGTGAGCGTTTGTCAAGGACTTCAAAACTGGGCATGGTCCCCTATAGCTTTTCTTCATCTGGGGACTTGAAATTGATAAAGAATGGTTTGTATCGATATTGTTTTCTCTAGGATCAGCCGAAGTCAAAGCAAATAGTCAATTGAAACTTAGCCGGTCGAATACTGCACAATAGAGCAGAATTCCGTTCATTAGCTTTGATATACCCAAGTTTACTTACTGAAACATTTTTTTTGTTTTGTTCGGATGGACTGGAATGTTCGGTTTTATCGTTAAATGCTTCATTTGGCCTGACAACGTCCTCACCATATCATGGTCTGCATAATTCGATTCTTCAATATTATGAGAACCGACTGTGATACTACCAATAAATTTCCTCGTACTGCTTGTGGTCCTCATCAAGCGCCTTCTCGCAGAGTATAGTGGACTTAGGAGATAAATTTAAACGTCCCGGATAAGTTAGTAATGTAAACACTCCAACTTGTGTTCGTTCGGCAAGGTCAGATGAAAATATCGTCGCAGTAGCTGAGAAAGCGACTGAAAATCCAAGTGTGTCCATTTCGAGACGATCACAGGAATTCGGCCTATTCGCAACCACTTTGCATCACATTTTCCATAAAGATCTTGGAATACATCCAGTTTACATGAGAATTGAAGCCAGCAGACCATGCACATCACCGACTTTCGCTGATTGGGTGCTGAAAACTATTCTGAGTGATCAGGCACATTTGCAATTGGAGGTTTATTTTCAGCAAAACAACGGGCTATTGGCGCTCATCGTGGGGCTTATACAGACCTCAATTGTCCGCTGTCTGCCAGGATGAAGGTTAACACCACCATTAATTTAGTCGCATGAATTTATCCACTATATGTTCTTCTTCTGAGGTTCAGGACTCTCTGATTTAAAGACAATAGTTGACAATAGGTTGAATGAGGACAACACCCGATGGCTACTACGAGGATACAAAATAAAATAATTTACGTTCAGTTTTACAGCACTGGGCATCGCTAGATTGACGCCACTATGCAAGATACTGCGAACTTGATCACTCAAGCTTAGAACAACTTCGCCTTCCGGGTGCGCCCTCCTTCGCAGTCGAGCAACTTTTGGAAAGTGTTGGATCACTAGTTTGTGCAGGTCGCGCTTCTTGAGTACAAAGGTTCATACAAGAAGAGGCAATGGTTACAAACAAGCCGACTAAGTCAATAAAGAAGATTGCGGCATCTGCTCGAACTAAAAAACTCAATATTGAACGTTTTATTAAAAAAGAAATTAAAGCTCCACGATTGTCACTATATTCTGCAGGAAACCTACGCAAGGACAATGCTGCAAAGTCTTCACGGAGCAGTATAATAATAACACGAGTTATATTTTCTTATCCATGACTAAATAAACGAATAGAACCGCATAGCTACAGTCTCCACAACCATAGATAACATATTGCGTGGAGTCTACTACCAGATCGATAATTGGTTCTTGATTTTTAAACCAGTCAGAAACAGTGGTTGCTGAATATTGACGTGTTTGCCGCAAATGCAGCTATTCATTTGGTACACCAAAATAACGCTTTGTAAGCAAGACCGTACCACTAAGCACACAATTTTTCCAAGTAAATTAATTAGTAAGTTAGGGGATACCTTAGTCAAAGACTTACTACAACAACGCTCGAACTGCTCAAACTCTACAGAAAAACATCCGCTGTGAAGTTGCTGCCGTAATCCTTACGATTTGCTTTTGCATATCTGAGAATATAAGAGTACTCGAAAAAAACGCTCGTCACTTAGACAATATTGTATTTTAAAAGTAAAATCAGTAGTGTTAAGCTTTAATCCATGAAAACAAAAAATAAGGTATAACCGTTTTTAGTTTTTAATTTAACAGTTTTCTGTAACTTTACTTAAATATGTGCTCAGAAAAAAATCTTTTTAGAATGAAAATCGCTAAATAAAAATATAGTATATCACGAATTAAAGTTCTGTTATTCTTACCCCAAATATTGAATGCATTTAAAAAAACTCCATTGACTTACCTAAAAAGAAGAATCAATAGAAAAAAGATTAGTTAGTATCAGATTGAGAAAAATAGAAAAATATTTTGAAATATGTGATCATAAAATTTTAAATAGTTATAATCGATTATTTAAGAAATATTTTAATTGAATATTCAACTACGAGTTGGTCGTACTTAACTCAAAAAATGTCTATCATAACCACATTCAAGGTTCAAAAACTAGTATAATACTGTAGGAAAACGAAGTTTGTTTTAAGGTATCGAACTTTAAAATGAAATTTATAAAAACCGCATCGGTCAAATGAGCGACGCGGCTGGGTCGAATAAAGCACAATCTGATAGTCCAATCTTCGAACACATTTTCGAACTGCTGGGCCGTATATCGTTCATAGCGCGGGGACTGTTGGCTTCCAATTCGTCCATCTGTCCTGGTTTATCATCATGGACTTTACATACCACCACAGAAAGTAGCCAAGGATTATGGAGCGCGCTGTGTGTCCTGTTGCGCCATCTTGTTGAAACCACAACTGTTCCACATTATTCCCCTTCAATCATTAAACTGTGGTGCTCTTCATAAATTCTTACGTCCTGGCGCTCATCATTTCTGAAGAAGTACCTGACCTAACTGAACGATGACTTCTTGTTGAAGTATTAGGGCCACAATAATGGCCTATTGAATTTCTTATCACGAATTGCTGCATTACGTAGCTTTTCAATCCATCGCTAAACAATGCCTTGTGCACCGATCAAGGATAAAGAGCAATCTCATTTTCTTCCCATTCACCAAATGTACAATGCACATAATGGCCGATTGATCAACTGTTGAACGAGCTGGATCTTGTATCTTGTATCCTACATAAGATGTATACGTCATGATAATTCATAAGCATAGACAATTCAACATAATATCCATCTGACCACAATCAAGTGAGAATAGCTATATCAAAACTCAATTCTAATAAAGCTGATGACCGTGATGGCTTACCAGCCGAGGTATTGAAAGTTGTTGAAAGTGACCTTATAGAGAGAATTCACAAACCCATTTCTAAGATCGGGCTAGAAGAATTAATCGCTGTTGAATGAAATCTCGGCATCTTTAGCTGTAAATCTAGAAGTGTAAATTAGAAGTGTAAATCGATAGCACCATCTGTTCATCGATTTTAAGGCCGCTCATGGCAACATTTATAGAGGAGCTCTATTGAGCCAAGTCTACTTTTGGCGTCCCTGCCAAATTCGTCTGTCTACGCAGAATAACGATGGTGAACCCTTGCTGCTCCGTCAAGATCTGCCATGTGACTTCTTTAACATCACACTAGAGGGATTGTGCAACCCCGGAATCGCCGGTATACCATGATTCTGATATATTCGTATATAATTATTATTGCCTATGTTATTGCTATTAGTATTATTATTATTATTTAATTATTTTGTATTATTTCTCTTCGATTCAATAGCAACCAATCCGTAATAATATAAACTTATTGTTAATATGTTACATGCCATATCAAAGTCCTAATGAACTTGGGTGAGGTGACCCTCAAAAAAGCAGATACATACTCGTAACTTTAAATAAAAGCAAGCTTATAAGACATTGAATCATTACATGGTTCAAAAATTGATTTTAACGACAAGAAGCGGCGGTTTACAATTTTTGAAAAGCTGTTGTACGAAGAACGAGTGTATAAACAATATTAGTAAAATTGAATTATAGCAAAACAAATGGTTTGTAAATACTCGTATATCCGTAATATTCTTTATAAGACATGATTTTGAATGATCAAAAGAATCTGAATTCTTTTGAAATCGGTTCCTTCGCAACAGGCAACGCCAAATTGTGGTCTCGAATGACAAATTCCGTAATGAATGCTACGAAAATAGATTCTTAGATTTTCTAGTTTGGAGGAGTTCATCCTTGAGCTAATGATTAACCCTGAATAAATAAACTTCTTAAAAGTTTCGATTTGAAAACACTTTCACTACAACAAGTGTAACTATCAAATAAACAATGTGATGAATTGGTGCTGCAGGAGCCACGCCCGGTTTAAATCTTTTACATTCGAATGCGGGAAACAATACTTTGAGATCATAATTGTTAAAAGCTAACAAAAAAAAAGAATAACCGAATTATGTTCCGGAAACCATATGCAAACTAATATTATAAATTCGAAAGTTACCCTGTCTGTCTGTGACATTTTCACGATTAACCGCTGAACCGATTTTGATGGAATTTGATATGGACAGAGCTTGAAACATAAGAAAGGGCATAGGCTACTTTAAAAAAAGACCGGCGTAGTCGCACGTACGAAGTATTCTTTATGATTAAGTCTGGATGATTCTATTTAAAACAACAATCGGATTACCCATTTCTTAGTACTTTTTTGATTTAGGTAATATGCGTTTAAATATGTCTTGTTCATTCAATACTGTTTTGATTATATTATTTAACTGATAAATATATAAGAAATATTGAAGTAGGTTTGTGAAGTTATTTAATCTTTTTACGAAGTCCAATATTTTTGTAGTGCAGTTCAGTGACCAAGTTGAGAGACCATTTTTCACTACGAATAACGATCCTTGGACTTTCCAATCCGCAGAAAGTGTGCGAAAATTCATGATAAATATAATGGTTTTATCTATAATGAAGCTCTCATAAATGTGGAAGACCAAGTATCAATGATAACTGGAAAACATTTATTACATTTTGGATTGGGTAGACCTACTAGAATTAGGGAAGTTACGGTCTGTAGTGATTTTATAAGAAAAAAGAGTTATGATACAATTTCTTTGCAATGGCACCTCACTGAATTTGATTACAGAAAAAAGGACAGTTTTTAACTATGTTATGCAACAACTTGAGAGTTTTGAAGATGGTTTGTTCCATTAAGATTCTCCGGAAGGAACTGGCAAGACTTTTATTTTAAATTTCCTCTTAGCCCAAATTCAGAAAGTTAAAAGAGTTACTGTTGCAGTAACCTCCTCCGGAACAGCTACGCGATGGGACCGAACGGCTCATTAAGCTGCCGTTAAAATTTTCGAATGAAGAAAAATCAGCTTGCAATACTATTAAAAAAAATAGCGATCCTGAACAGATGTTGCACCAATGTAAGCTGTTTCAGACGAATGTTCAATGTCCCACAAAAGAGCAATCGAAGCATTACATCGAACTATGAAAGATAGCAAAAGCAAGAAAATATTGTAGGGGGAATGTTCGTATTATTGGCTGGCGATCTTAGACAGACTTAGAAAGGCATGTTTAGAATTTGTTAAGGTACTGTCATAAAGCCATCAACTTTATGGCAGCATGTTAAAATATCTTGCTTAACAACAAATATACGAGTAGAACCTGCACAAAGGCACAGAATCAAAGCCATATTCGGATGCTCTTCTGAAAATCGCAGATCGTATTGCTACAGATGCTAACGGTAAGATTATACTAAATCGTGAATTCTGTAATATTGTTTACAGTACAGAGGAATTGGTGAGCAAAGTTTATCCTAAAATGCAAGTTAATATCGGAAATAATAAATGGTTGTGTGAAGAGGGAATTTTGATGTCGAATAATGAAATTGTAGCACAGATAGATGAAAAAATTATGTCACAATGAAGACGGGATATTGTAGAATATTTATCTGAGGATAATATTATGAGCACTGAACAAGTTATCTTATACACTATTGAGTTTATTAAATCTTTGAAATTGTCAGGAGTGCCTTCCCTTAAACTAAAGTTAAAGGTTGGAGTTCCGGACATCTTAATGCGAAATCTTTATGCGCCCAGACTATGGTAAACCTTTACAAGCTACACGTCTGAGCCGAAGAATTGTCAGGTTTATTATAATTAGCACAGCTAAAGGAGAAAGTGTTTTGATTCCAGAAATTCCAATTATACCGATGGATGTGCCTTTTCAATTTAAAAGATTGCTATTTGAACTAAAAAGTACTATTGGAATGAATATAAATAAAACCCAAGGGCAAACACTCAAAATGCTAGCCTTACTAGGTTACGTACTGATAAGAAAACGGAGCCGCGGGTAACAGCTAGTCGTTAATAAATTAAGATCCCAATTAATGTTTGATACACAATCCGAAGCACTTGCTGATCCATAAGTGAGTCCCACATCACCCGCAAACGCTACAACTACAGCTTTAAAGTTCGAACTCTACAACGAGTTGATACATATACATCAGAAAGCGTATTGGTCCTAAAGCAGAACCTTGCGGCACCGCTAGGCGAAGAAATTCCATTTTGGTTCACTTTCTGGGAGTATGTTTCAGGTGAACTACAATCCATTCTGAAATAAAGCAATAAAATTCAGCTCTTTCGATCTTACCAAGCAATAATGAATGACTAATCGTAACAAAGGCTTTGGTTATGCCAAAAAATAAGCCAGCTGTACACTTTTTATCATCAAAAAAACCAAACGCTAAAACAAAACTGAAAAAGTTTATTTTATTTTCAAAATTTACAATCCTAAATTTTACGGCCTTTCCAAATATTTTGCTAAATGACTATAAATGTGAGATTTGCTTAGAATTGGCTAAGTCATCAGGCGCTCCCTTTTTGAAATGAGGAAAACATCACATTTTAGAGCTTCAGGAAAGGTTCCGCAAATAATGCTTTTGCTAAATATATGTGCAGGAACGTCAGCTACAAAATTTGCTATTTTCTTAAGTGTTACTTAAATGAGTACATAAGATGAGAAGAATTTGACATCTGATTAGCAGACGATATTAGCAATATCGATTTTATTCGAAACCGCATTGTTATCTATGCTAATAGTAGTTGGTAATTGCCAGAATTCAGCGTGCTGTCACATATGCGTTCACTGGTACTGCAACGGTGGCCGCCAAAATGGTTTTAGGGGTAAATGAGGCAAAACCAAGTATATATCGTCATTGAGAAAGAACACACAATATCGATGCAGAACAACAGAATGCCACAGTCGACAGCTGTAACTTTAAGGTATTATGCGACTTTGTCTACATTGCCTCTGCTACCAATTCTGGCAACAACACCTCAGTAGAAATATTACGGGATAAACTCTTGTCAATTGCTATTTCTTTTTACTAAGAAGGCAAATGGGTATTAACACTTTATCCCGAGGAACTAAGAAGTCTCTAATTAAGACCTTGAATATCCTACTTTATGGCACTGAAACTTTTATTGAAAGCGGATTAAGATATCCTCTGTCATTTCCAAAGAAAAACTCTTCTTAAGATATTCGGTTCCGTACGCATTAATGGACTTTGGAAGAGAACATTCACCTACGGACTGCTCGGCCTGTACGACTACATCAATCAAGTCGGAAAACTGTTGCGTGAGTTGGGTAGGGTATGTGTGTAGTATATGTACACCAATGCTCCGGGCTGCATAGCCTTCGACTCTGACCCGAAAGAGTAACTCATTAGAGAAAGACCTCGACTTTGGTGGTGCGCACAAGCAAAAGAGTACCTCAATCGACTTGGAGTGCGAAACTGGAAGCAATGGATGAGAAAAAATAATTTTGGACAGACCTATAATTTTTTTTTCCTAGACTCTGCTCATTAGACTGTCATATCAATACCGACTGACAGTTTCTAATCCACATTTCAGATCCCTTCATTAGTTTCTATTTCCACGTCTCATTATTATCTCTAACATCCCTTCATCTTTCTTCAACTCTTTTGTATCCTTGACTTTGAGTAAGTCAAAACCTGACAAGCGAGTGGGCAGGAAGTTGATGGCTTCATTGATTTAGTAAATATAGTATGTGATACTAATCCACTCTGTTGTTAATAATCATAGCTCAGATATGCAATCGGTATGCAAAATCTAAATGAATCAGTGGAAGAATCTGCAACTTTACTGGACAACACACTGCAGAGTTACATTTAGATGAACCTATCTCACGGTCAGCATTTTGGATTTTGCCAAATGAAAGGCAGTCATATGAAATGGTTCTTACGGAAAATCCACAACCGATGTTTATTGTCTTTGGAAGGTCCTGATATAATTATCTTAATTTTAAGCAAGAGAAAGTAATATGCGAGGAGATTAACACTAGAGGTATTGGAGAAGGAGATAATTTTAAGCTGAAATCCTTGCTCAACAATTCATTAAGAAAAAATACCAATAAAATAAACACTCCGTTAGTTGCATATGTGGAACCATATCAGATAACTTTTATAAACATAGTGAGTGAGAAACTTTTGCGCCAGGAGATTACATGAGCGCAACAGTCCTTACGAAGAATAAAGAAGATAGCTACCGCTTTTCTGTCCACAATCTAAGCTTGAATAAACACCCAACGAAAGGAAATTCACTATGCCGGTAGTCGGGCAAATGTTTTCTTCTACACATAAGACATCCTTGATGCAGCTGGACCTAGGCTCATCAGATCCCGAAAAATAAATACACGGCATTCACAACTGCTGAGGGGATTTTGATGATCTGCATTACTGTTTCAGTCCTGCATAAAACAAATTGACGTAATCAGAATCAATTAAGCAGAGTCGAGATTTCCTGAGATAACAAATCAAAAGAATAGAAGACATAGGCGATAAAGAATTTTCTACATCAAATACACCAGATCCTGGGCATCTGGCTTTTTTAGAAGTCCTTGACGGAGCACTATGTCGTGGTAATTCCGCCTACCGGAGTGCAGCGGTTTCAGAAATGCTGTGTAACTCTCTGATGCTAATATTTCAGCATGGAAAAAACGGCATGACCTAGTGACCGCTGATTTTCTTGAGTTAAAGATTGACTGCGGATGAACGGCGAAATCTTATGAGCTGATGAGTCTAACAAAAGTAGGTAGCCTAAAGCGGTTTGGTTTTTACTAGTTAGGGAAGAAGTTGAAAGTCATTGCTGTTGGTACAGAAGTTTCCCATCAAACCAAGAATAGGCCACGTAAGAGGGCAGTGTACGTGGATGCACTAAGTATTCAACTGAGCCCAAGAAAAAATTGTCCCTAAAGTGACACACTGGCCGAAACTTAATCTGGGCCATGATGGTGTAGGCTACATAACAAATGGGAAAACTCCATCAGATGGAGTTCGCATACTCTTAGAAAATAAACAATTGAAAATTTTTATTGCGTTCCTTTATCTTCATTCGTATTAGAGTTGAAAACATTACACGAGAATCATTCTCGGTTTCACTTTTTGTTGGATTGGCTTCTATTATATTATATTCTCAACCTCTGAGAGGTCCTTTATAGCCTAGGTCGAACCACGCTTGCAAAGGCCAATTAATAAAGTCAATCTCGTTGTGGCTGAAGGAATCCGCCTGGCGGGAGAATAACATAATTTCCAACAATCTCTAGTCCCTAGAGCTATCCGCAATTGATGGCAATGTCATACTAGGACACAGTGGATTGCTTAATTTGATACTGCCGACTAAAATATTATCTCTTTCTTTCGCTTACTTTGTTTGGAATTCAAATTCCTTACTCTACGTCACCTTCAAAACTTTCTAGAGCTGGGTATTTATTTCTTGAGAACACTGGCAAAATGAAAGCTAGGGGACAATTGAAGGAATACGAATTCATCGGGCGCAAATTGCTAACAGAGAAGGAGCCACAAACTACCCTCTACAAGATGAGGACCTTAGCCCCCCACAACATTGTGGCCAAGTCACGTTTCTGGTATTTCTTGTGTCAATTGAACAAATTCAAGAAGACCACAGAAGAGATTGTCTCCCCCAAGCAAGTGTGCGAGACATCACCAATTGAAATCAAGAATTTCGTCATTTGGCTGCATGAATATCGTGATTTGATAGTGGGAGGCTCTGTTAGACAGTGCTACAGTGACACGGGTACGCGTCATTGTGCCCTTCAAATTATCAAATTATCGTAGGAGCTATTGCCGTGATGTACACATTAAGCAATTCCACGATTCCAAGATCAAGTTCCCGTTTGTGCAAAGAGTATAGAACAAGGGCAACAGGAAACTGTTCTCATTCAAAAAACCAAGGACATCCTTCTTGTAAGGAGCCTGCGTAGAATTGAAGTAAGTTTTTGGATTTTTTTTCCGAACAAATAAGAGACTCTTCGTCCTGACACAATAATCCTTTTTTCCTAAGATTTGTCGAGAAATTGATTCAAGCACCTTATATCGAAACTCATTCAACTGTGTAGTGGCTTCGGATCGGAATGGAATATTGTGACGAGTTACTATCGGACGGGCTGGTACTAATAAAAACCATGAAAAACTAATTCAGCGAGTTAATCACTATTGATCAACCACATATAGCCTGATGATTGATAGATGGCTTGAATGGAAATGGAAAGATGTTACAATATAGAAAGAGCATAATCTTTTCTCCCTTCAAATGTATTAAAAATCCGCCTTCACAACTTAGTATATTTTTATATAAGTCAGATTAGTTTCCTTCCTACTGAGTCCCAAGTGGGCTCAAATAATTTGCATAAAAATTAACCCTTACCTTGCCTTCCTCGATTTTGTGATAAAATTAATTGTTTTTTTGTTAAAATTTATGTGTTTCCTCCGTTTAAGGACACAAATGTTTTTAAAGCCTGCCGTTGTGTTTCCATTCAAATCACTTCGAAAGGCATTTATTGCTGACTATACATCTTGCCGTAATTATCCATTAAAATGTCGTTTTTCATCAAAATTGCTTCTCTGGGAAAACAGTAGAAATAAGCCTACTCTAAGAAAACAGCCACCCTTTCATAATAAGACCCTCTAGAACATAACAAAAAAAAAAAAAGAATAACGCAAATAACACTAAACTACTTAGTTGTTCTCCATTCTTTAGTATTCTTGACCTTCCCTTTAAAATAATTTATGAAACCTTAGATATATTTTACCCGAAAACTTATTCCTTTCCAGCTCAGCTCTCGTACACTCTAATAATTCATTTACCAAGCGAGTCTTCCTAAATTATTGCCAAATATTGGAGAAAGATTAATTCCAGTATCCAATTATGAATTATACCATCGAATAAATCATATCAAAGGACACGCATACACACCTACCTTTTCTTATTTGCATAACCCTTCATCAATAATATTTCCGTTTCGTTTGCCTTCACTAGAACAGAAAACCAAAGCTACAAAATGAAAAAGCAAAGGAAAACCGAGAAACAGATACAGAGAAACAAACTTAATTAAAATGTTGATCCATTTTAGTCCTGAGTCTATGGTGGTGTCCTGTCCCCATGATGATGGTTATGAAGGCAAAAATAATAACAACAACAACCGAGTACCTTAATCACTCCAATGCGATGGTGTATGCACAAATGAGTGTAATTAATCATAATACTGAGTCCTTTCGAATGAACCGCAAAATCCTTCTTCAAACCAACATCAGCTCAGTTCGATTCTACCGCACCAACTCAGCGGAACGGCACTCCTACACTTTATATTTGAGTAGAGTCGAGTACTTTTCCTTTTTGTTAAGGTGTGTGCGTCTGAGTTACCAGAACTAACCATCGACGATAATAATTGATTGACAAACAACACCGGTGTGGCTCGTGCATATTTCATTTTACAACTTTCTCATGACCAAATCCTGTATATGGATGGCGGGGTTTACATGTGTGCGAGGGCGTACTCGTACTCGTACTACCTTCGCCAATGAATAATGACGATTACACGAACGAATTTCTTGTCGAGCTTTGAAAGAAATTAAAGAAATTTCAAGTAGAGAGATTCTAATCAGAGACAGAGACATACAATTAGACCAAGGGACACTACTTCTACATAGTCTGGGTAGGGACATTCAGAAAGGACATTGTCTATTACTATGTTGGGACGAAACATTAATATTGCTGACATATTTCCCATTGGGTAATCTCGATTTTTCAGCAACTCTCATTTGACAGGAGAGTAATGTGAGTTTGCTGGACAAACTGAGACACAGGACATACTCGTACTCGTCTCGTATACGTAGTCGTATTTATACTCGGATGCAGAGCAATTGCAATTTTCTTAATTTAAAATGTCTCCTGGTTGGCCAATGGCTGAGAAGCTAGCGTTAGTCTAGAGTGTCTAGAGCTTACCATCATCCATCTATCGTCGTCGTTTGTAGTTTTAATTAAAATTAACTTTATCCTTTGCGCTCTAGAGCATGTAGTCAAAGGAGTTTCAGAATTTCAAAAGTCCCGAGGACATTTGATCATTTGTTTTGCTGGACATTATACCGGTTTATTCCTTTTTCTTACTTTTGGTATTCGTTTGCTATTTTGTCTTTAATCTTTGGTTGGAGAAATAGAAATGTTCTAAGGAAAGACGTGTTGAATGCTCATTTGATAATAATTGTTGAAAGGTATGCACTTCTTACAGATGAAGTAAAGCATTCAAACTAAAGACACGGACTTAATACATGTAAATGATATTGAAGAAGCACTGCCATCGCTATCGTGGATAGATCTCTGCTGGTTGAAATTGTATAAAGAGATAACCACCAGATGAATTTCCAAAGGATATGCAAATAGAAGGTAGTCCTACTGATGAATCGATTTATTTTCATTATCTTTAGGCCCATTTAGGACAATACCAATTGACACCAAGAAGTTATGTAGAATTCTTAGCTATGGAAGCACCTTAAAAATTTTTATGACTTTATCCAGGGGATTGGTTCTTTGTAGTAGATACAGGAGAGAAGTGGCACCTCATCCACTAGTATTAAAAGGACGGAAACACTGATGTTGAAGAGACACACCGGGGAAACATGGGCGTCACACATCCATAAGGCAAAGAAAGATTTTTTTTAAAGAGTCTCATAAAATTCTCCACATATTCTAAAAGTGTCACTTGCTTGTGAACGCGACCCAAAACGAATGGCATTATTTTTACACAAATGGTCTTGAATGAAGGCGATCCTCTCCCAAATATCCGATCCGATCAACCATTTCGATTTAAATGTTTTAAGGGAAGAAATCTTCCCTTTCAAAAATGCTAGGATGAAGAAGGACAGAAAATTTTCCGTTCAAAACTAAGCGATGCTGCTGAGTGCAAAGGCAAAAAATATGTTTTACACGTGTCATTATCCACAGCGGTCCTGAACTGGATATACGAGTAGCTCCTTTCGCGAAGTTTACTTTCATTCCGACTTGAAGTTAGTGCAGTCATGTGAGGATTAGAGGATTAGCTCTAAAACTAAAATGATGTTTTTTAGTTTGTCGACCCATATCAGTACCAATGCAGAATTTTTACTTTCATGCTCCGGAGTGTGAAAGATTCAAACGGGCGAATCGAAATTTATGGGTTAATCTGATCGAACAGACCTGATTCTGCTTGCACTTGTTAACTGCATCAAATATAACGATTTAACGTAAAAGTAAGAATGAAATATTTTTATCATTTCACTGAAAAATCACGCTTATATTTTTACAACACTAATTGTATTTGTGGGTCATTTTATCCCACCAAGTGATTTAGTTCAAATGTGCTAAGGTTGACTGTGTATGTCATCGAAGACTGCTCATATTTTGCAATGTAGCTTGCCAATTGATGGTTATTTTATTTGCATTGAAAAATCGGGGAATTCCCGTTTAATGAACATATGTTGTATGCAATAAACTCTTGTCGACGCGTAGAATGTTTACTCAGTTACTTCTAGTAAGTCATACAGAAACAAGTTCAGTGAAAGTGTAATTTTATGAAATGGCACAGTACAAAAAAGTAAGGAATATATTTTAACTATGAGTGCTGTTTCTAATATTGTATTTTTTGAAAAGGTACTAAGCAATGAAGAAATTATTCAATTTATGAATGCTGATGTGGAGGACATTTTTGACGACAGTGATGATGATGAAGATCATGAACGCATCAATGAAAACGAAGATGAAATTTCAGATACATATATCTTCCAGTGAAAGTGTGGCTAGTGTTTTACTTGAAGATTGCACAGCGACAGGAAAAAAGACAAAAATGTTTTGTATCATTCTCCACCAATTTCCAAAGGCAGAATTCCTGATAATCAAATTATAAGCCATTCACCTGGAGCAACTAGACGTGCTATTTCCATGACAACGGACATAAAATCATCACTTGATATGTTTTTACCTTCAATTGTAAAGAATACCGTAATAGAAATGACGAACAATAAAGGAAAGGAATTGTTTGGAAATGATTGCAAAATCATAGATATGATAGAATTGGAAGTTTATCTTGGACTGCAAATCTTGGCAGGAGTGTATAAGTCACATGGAGAAAGCCTACTTCACTTGTGGGATGAAAGTGATGATAGGCCGATTTTTCTCGCTGCAATGTTCCTGGAAAGATTTATGAATATTTCAAAGTGCCTTCGACTTGACTCCGCTGATGATAGAGAGCAAAGATGACAACGCGATAAACTGGCTCCAATAAGGAACGTTTGGGACCTATGGAACCGTCAGCGAAATACATTTTATAATCCACACGAAAATGTAACAATTGATGAGCAGCTAGTGCCTTTTCGTGGAAGCTGCAGCTTTAGGCAATACATTCCGTCAGAGCTCGCGAAATACGGCTCTCTGTAACGCAATTAGCAAGTATACCTAGAATATTGAAGTTTATTTAGGACGTGCAAGAAATGCAGAGCCAGAATATAATCAAGGTAATGCGTTTTCAAATGCACATCAAATATAAAAACTTCTCTAAGATTTGCATAAACGTACTGACCCATCATACGTGTTTTAGGTGAAAGTGTTGTTCTCTCTCTATCGAACCAGCTTCCCAACTGAAACACTATTACGTGAGATAATTTCTTTACGACATACAATCTAGCCTTGCAACTACTTCGCCTTTAATAAATCCTTTCTACCAAAAAACATCATTCACATGAAGAAAAATAACGTGTTTCATAGCGAATTCTTATTCACAAATAATGTAACTATTGTGTCGTACGTACCAAAAAAATATAAGCTCGTAGCAGCATTAAGCTTCCTCCATCATTCTCCAATTGTAAGTGATGAAAAAACAAATAAGGCAGAGATAATAATTCATTACAATAAAGCTAAGGCTGGAGTGGTTAACTTGATCATCTTGTGGCTAACTATACATGCAAATGTCAGACCAAGCGGTGGCCAGTAGCATTGTTTTGCATACAACGTTGTGTGCACCAATTGTTAAAATTTGTTTGCAAGGAACACAGCTGCTTGATGTGCATAAATTGTCAATAACAATTTATGTACTCGTTTATATTTACATATGTACATTTAATTTTATACAGTTTAACTAATAAAAATGAAATGCGTTCTAAGAAAATCTTTGGAAATATACCTATAAGAGCACTTAATTTATATGGGTGGGTCAAGTTGACCCAAAACATAAAAGGCATATTTTTTTCAAAATATAGTAGAAGGGTTAAGTAAATATTTTCGATGCACTCTAAGACATTTTTCTTTTTCAAAACTCTTTCTTCAGATAAACTTTTAAAAACAATTTATTATGGTATTTTTCATTCGAAGATTCAATACTGTATTGTCTTTTAATTCTCAAAAAAAAAATGTTTTCAAAATAATTTTGCCGAAAACACCGTCGACATCCAAGTTTTCCGTTGACTCGTGATTTGAAAATTCTTCCAATCCGTCCTTTGTATTGTTTCGAGGTGTTAAAAACTTTTTTCATGAGATCACGTAATCTTAATTTCAGATTAATTTCTGATTACAATCTTCGTAGAAACATTTCGAATGTTTGATCTGTACCGAGGTATCGTACTACAGCTTTTCGTAGATTTTATTTTTTTTTTCATTTTCTCGCCTATTTAATAAGCTCCCACTTTCAATTAGAGCATTAACATTTTCAGGAAAGTTTGAAAAATGTGTGAAGCATTGGTTATTAACTTTTGATTATGCTGCTTTAGAATCTAGTTTTTCTAACGGTGTAGCCGTTTTTCCTTTAAAGTATAATTTTGAATTTTTATTTTTTGAACGTATATTCTTTATTATCTTTAACTCTTTTGCTATTGCATTCGGTTTTTTAAGGGTCACTCCACCCATATTTGAAATAGAGTTTTTGTAGTAAAGCCCATTGAGGTGGCATTTGACAAAATTTTAATATTTTAAGTTTATAAAAATAAAAAAAATATTATTTATTAAATTCTCAAATGTAAATAGAATAAATTAATGTTTTTAAATTTATACGAAGTAACATTTATATCTGTCTATCTATCTATCTAATAGACTTGCTTTAGAATTTGCGATGTGACATGATATCTCAGATGTGCTAGAGACAACAGAGCCTTCTTTAAATCCATACGAATCTTGTCAATGTGCTTGTCCCAGATTATCTGACTCTCAACAATAACACCTAAGTATTCATATGTTTCTACGATCTCAATGAGCTGGTTTGGTGTAGAGGCACATACATAAATCAATTTTTAAGGTTATCTGCTTTTGCGTAACTATTTGATGTGGACTTCGTATATGCAGCATTTTAGGTTTTGCCGCATTGATTAAAAGGCCCTTGTCATGACACCACTTTCGAGCGTTATTAAATTCTTCTTACATTATCTCTGTGGCCGTATCCAGCGACCTAATACAAATGGCGTACTTTTTGTTTGTGTAAAGTTTAACGAGAATGGGTCCCAATTTCGATTCTCTATATACCACGAGGTGTGCTTCTTTTCCTTCATTCAATTCGTCGTTGACTTTCATACTAAAAAGCTAACTCTGTTGAGTGACGGAATATTTAGGACTAAAGCTATAGATCCGATTTGTAATTATTATACTCGTACATCTTCTTCCACTATTGGTAATATCGATTTAGGTCGATAGTTGCCTATTTTATTTTTTGTTCCTGAACTTAAAGGCAGATTTAAGGATTTTTGAAATCCTTCCTTGCATTAGACTAGGATTTCTCAATTTACACAAGATGGTAGCAAACACAGGGGCACGTAGTTTTGTATCTATAATACCATCGATTCCTGGAGATTTATTTTCACACATTCATCTGATTATGTTATGCACTTCAGTGTTGTTGGTGTGGGTTGGGAAAATTGTGTTTACGATGGTAAAATTTTGCCGATCTGATTTAATTAACTAACATTGGTGCATGATTCTACCAGTTTGCTCGGAAAAATGTGTAGTTTAATATTTTTAGACCAAAAACCCTTCAAGATAACTTCATCCACGCTAAGGCTTTGTCTTCCCATTATCTCGTTATATAAGCAGCAAGTTTTGCAAAAATCTGCTCTTATTTCGTTGAATTTGAATTTGGTTTTCTAATTTATTTCGGAAGTGTTAATATTGAATCTCATAGGCTGAATTAAATGTTATTTTATTTTCTATAATTAGTTCAGAACAATATAAGGAATTACTAAAAAATCATAAAAACCGATTTATCATCTGTGGTGATTTCAATCCGAAGCATACGCACTGGGGATCGCGATTGATCACAACAAAAGTTCGTGAATTGCTTAAACCAACAAAGAGCGGCTTGGAAAAGCACACCTTCAACTAAGAAGAAAAAAATTGGTATTAGGTACCCAAAACAAATTTTAGACCTGATATCCCTTTCAAAAGGGTTCGAAACAAGATATCCTTTGCACAAATCGCAATTTAATCAACTCCCTGAAAAATCAAAGTATTAGCCAATATCTAAGTGGACTCACTGCAGAAAAAACAACAGAGTATTCTTAATATCAATAATCAACAAAATATCACGACTTATACAGCATAATCCACCTCTTAAAATAATTGATAGTTTAAGGACTAAATGCAATTTGGAAACGTCTGAGTTATTTGCGGAGCATATGGCAAAAGTATTTCAGACCAACGAAAGCACAAATGATGTAACTTGTCCAAGAGGAATACAAAGAAGTGTTGAAATTCCTCCAGTCGCACAAAACGAAATCAAAATCATTATACAGAAAGATCTACAACTGCAAAATCTCCGGGTTATGATCTGATTACTGTAGAGTTAATGCAACATTTGCCTCAAAAAGCAATGTGTAACCTAACAGCGATAATGAACGCATGTCTAGACTCAAGCATGTCTCTTGCTATTGGAAAGTCGATGAAATAAATGTGATTTCAAAACCAGATAATGATCCTAATGAAGTATCTTTTTATAGACGCATTTCTTTGCTACCTATCATGGCGAAAATATTTGAAAAGATTGTCCTCAATACCAACTCATCAAAATGGTTTCAGAGAAAAACAAAAAACACTCAACCATAGAGCAGGTTCATAGAATAACCGACGTTATTGAGAAAGCTATGGAAGATTAAATGGTATGCTCAGCCATATTCTTAGATGTTGCTCGAGCGTTTGATAAGGTATGGTATGCAGGATTACTCTACAAACTTAAATTACTCTTTCCCAAGGAATATATGACAATGCTGGAGTCATACCTCTCGAAAAGATACTTTCGTTTCAAGCAAGAAGATTGTTATTCCAGCTTTAAAGAAATTAAGTGAAACAGAATCAGATTAGTTTAATACTCCATTCCAATTTATTGCTGATATAAGTGCGATAACCTTATTTTGAACTACGTATGAAGAGCATGCTGGTTGATCTACATTTGATATTGGTATCTTTTTGTAGTACAATATTGCACTATGATCGGTAAGGTCACTTTCAGTAACACATGAATCCTGATCAGACCCTTTGATGCTAACAATTATTTAATTCCTAAAGTTGGTATTGCACATTCGCCTGAGTTGAACTGATTTTGTACCTATTCGACCCTGAATCTCTGACATCGCAGTTGGCTCCCTTGAAAGGCTGTCGTGCTGACCTTGATTGGACACAAAAGCGAGAAGTTAACTCGTTAAGATTTTGTGCCAATCATAAGATTATTTGCGTCACGTAGTTACTCGGCTCGATGTGCACTGGAGTGGGGCGATTTGCAATCGGATGCCATGGGTTAGATCGTAGATAGGGCTCGACCTCTCAGCAAAGATGAGGTTTTCGCATTGATACATGCTGGTATGCGAGATGGAAATATATACCCATCCGATGGGTGCAAATAGATGCATAATATTGATCTCTTATTCGAAGACTTAACATGGCCTTGAAATTTTACGACAACTACTTAGCTGAAGTTGCGACTTGTTATAGCTATCCTACTGTTTTGCTACGTAAATATTTTAATATTTATTCCACCACAGGGTTTGAAGTTGTTAGAGCTGAAGCTCATGTGAGTTTGAGTATAGCCATTGGGCGTAGTTTCTCTGCAATTCGGTATTATCAGCGTTGTATTATCTAGCTATTATTTCTACATTTATATTAAGACGATCCTTAAGTTTTGAAGACATTCGGGGTTTTTAAAGTCTGTTTGTACTTTACCGAGGAATGAACATTTGCAAGGGTATTATACACGAATTTAGTATGAAGGCGTACTTGAGCAACCATAAGATTCTGGTAACATACTCCTTCAAAGTCGGGTTCCTGCCTTTTTCGGACGGGGGAAAGAGGAGTCTTTATCATTCGTTGAATTTTGCTGTGGTCTCTTTATCTGGTTCAGCGTTTGCTGCATAGATGATAAGCCTCTTGCCAGGTTTGGTACTCAAACCGTATGTCTCAGGTGATTCTATCATATGGTTTCTTTTTGGATCCATGTGTACACCCATCACAAGAGCTCGCATTATACAGATGATGAATGAGCTAACAGTATATCTGTTTGTTATGTGCTCTTATCACTTTTCCATTCGTAGCTCTATTTAATCCACTAAGGCAACGTTTCTAAGAAGATTTCTCTATTCACGTAACCCTTTGCAAGAAATAGCACATTGCAAGCATCATTCAGTTATTATTCGGTTTTCTCTTATTTATGGTGAAATCGTATTCAATATGTTGTGCCTTGAACATATACGCGCAAATATGTTATATAATTCTAAAGCTCCAAGAAAGGCGAAAGAAAGCATCTATCCACCACTTCCAGACTCGTTTCTCAAAAACACATGAAGGGATGGGACGGTGATGTGGTGGGTCTGAATCAACTCTTTATGTCGTTAAATTTGAGAGGCTTTCTTAACCCAGTTGAATAGGATTATTAGCTTCCAGAATCTGATTGTCGCCTATATTCGGCAGCAAAATATCAGCCCGTTTCTGAGGTCCTCATTTCCGGGTCGCAACTACGTGACACAAACACTGGGTTCAAGGAGAGCTAACTACTCGTGCTGACGTATTTGGGGTATTTCTTATTAGCAGAGGCTTAGACCCACTTTATCATTACTGAACCAACGAACACCGTCAAAAAATGATTACTTTACGAGGCCTCATACATCCATCCAGGATGTTGCGGGTTGATGACAAGCATTTTTTTTCTGTCTAACTATGAGTGTAAAGATAAACTCTGATCGCTATTCCTCTATAACAGCATCTGCCTGGCATACAAATCCGAAAATATGTCTATTTCAGTCACCTGTTCTCAGAGTCCAACAATGTTCACCCATCCCATTATTTTTCCAACGACATCACCTTAAGTCAGGGCTTGACCTAACATTATCGTCGTCCGGTCATTTAACATTCAGCTGATCTCCCAAAGTAGATTCTTTTAAAGACCGTGGATCCCGTCCATCGAATTCAATAAATCACCCCCATTAACGGCACTTAAAGCCGACCATTTGAACAGGAAAAACAAAACAACAACAACCAACTCCGATGAGTATATCTCATACAAATACCACTCAAGCAACATCTCATTTGCAATGTTAAGCACGGACTACACTGGTCCCAATCTACTCTACTTGGTCAGGCACATCAATGGCGGCAGGCGCTCTCTGTTGTTTGCTTCATGATTTATTTGAATTGCGTGCATGAAATAATTTTCACTTATTTAATTCATTTAATTGGAAAGCTTACAACTTGAAAATCGCCTGTCATCCACCCGGAAAAATGAGTGCGGCGCGGCAAAATTGTAGTCGTCATAGCCCACCAATTGCACACTGGCATTTGTCCTTACTCCTCTTAAATACAATTCGTATCTATCCACATCCCTATCAGTATCTGGTTTTTCATATTTTTAATTCTTTGAAATTTTGCCACTTATCGCTTAAGCTGGGCCTTGCTGGGATAGCTTATACTAGCTGAATACAGTAGCGGCCACCATTTCCCACCACCAAAATAAAAACAAAAAAAAAAGTTGAAAATCTTTAATTTATGCATTTTTCAAGAATCTGTTGCCTTGTGTACTGATTCCCAGCACGGGATCCGAACCGAACGGCATGGAACGGTAAGGGACAGGACTCTGTTTCAGCCCCAGGGAGAAAATTTAATATTTATAAAATAATTTAACATTATCCGCATTGGCAATTACCATTAAAAAAGAGAATCCCCTGTCAAAAAAAAAAGTGGTCATAGGGGGCGTGGTAGAGGCACTTTCATAATAATTCCCCTGGATAAATGCCAACAAACGATGGACAATTAAATCATGCAAACAATACATTTGCTGCTGTTGCCTGCTTGTTTCAGTTCACTGTTTTTTTATATTTCATTTGTTTTGTTTGTGTTCTTTCTTGATTGTTGCTGTACTCTTACATATATATTAGTTGGAGTACACCGTGATAAAAGCTCTGAGAATAAAAAAAAAATGCAATCGAAGTATACTCGTATATCGATGACGACGAGATTCGTTTTGGGGGTTTGTACTCGCAGTCGTAGCTGTAGAATGCGCTTAATTGATTGAATGCAAACGTGTTTATTTCGTTGTTTGCAGATGCAATTAAGAGAATTGCACTGTACAAGGATATTAAGTTTACTAGGTGCACTTTATGCTTTGTCATAACTTGAGGGAGTATTAAGCGACAAAAAGCAATTTTTATCAATTGAGAATAGATGTGTGCGATGGTTGTCATAACTTCCGTTTGAAGTGAATATTCATTTAAGCGTTTTGAGTCTTATTTTCCTCTTTTTGGAACTGAATAATTTTTCCTGGAAAAGGTCGAAATAAATTTAGATCCCCCTAGGGTTTACTCAAATAAGTCTGTTGCTTAATTTAGTTGAGTAATGGAATTTTAAACAGTCTCATGGGTCTTTTCTTATCTTTGACAAAACTCCCACCATGGGTAATTAAGCTCATCCTGTTGTATTACTTCCTTGTAACATATTGAACTGACATTACCGGGTTACAGGAGATACAAAAGAAATGTGTACACGTACTATAATAAAATGTTTGATGGCCACCAATGGTATTATTGCAACGATGTTCATACGCGTCGAAACTCGCACGTTCTAAAAGCAATACGTAGCTAGACATGAGAAAATTTCTATCGACATGGCGAGCCAACCAATAATAAAATCAATGTAACTACTTTGAGAAGAATGCGAAACATAGTTGAACGAATTTGATACTTGCAGCTAAGGTTTCATTGCCATAGAAAAAAATCTATGTTAAAAGCTGTCATCAAAATAGACTGTCCAAATCTTCACTGCTATGGAAGCACATCTCCCTCTATGTGCGAACTATTATCAAAGAGGTGTTCAGCTTTTAACTGTTTACATACCTAAGTACATCGAAAATTCTACAGCTAAAATACGCTTTCGCACTTGTGTAGTATCTGCTATTCCAGGGTCCTTATTTTCCAAAGCCATGGAAACGCTGATAAACCGCTGATAAAGCACATCAATCTGACGAAAGCAAGATAGTTGCACTTGATATTTCTAAGGCATTTGACAGAGTTTAGACTCTTTTGTCGAAAATTCATTCATTTGTGATCTATTAATCTCTTGTGCAAAGTATTAATCGTTTTCGATACCAACAAAATAAATTTTGGGTATGCTAAGGCTCCATTATGTCTCCCACAATCCTTTTAATTTTCTTGTACATTTTTTCCAAGTCTCTCTTGTATGCAAACATTGTTTTTATTTTTTCTAACCAAGCGTAGGTGACGTTTTTAAATAAATAAACATCTGTTAATATGTCAATTGAGCCTTTAAATAGCTTTTGATTAGTTGAATTATTAAAAATTATAACAATATTGAGTGTATATTTATTACTAATATACGAGTACATAAATTTGACGTATAAGTACAAATTCCTCACCTTTTTGCAAAAAAACAGGAATATGTTGGAGTAGAAGTGAATGACAGGACATCATTGATGAAAATTAAAAAGAATGTCGGAGACAAAACGGAGCCCTGTGGCACACCAGTATTTAGTTTGTGAATATCAGATTTGAAACAATCGTAGACAACTTAAATTGAAAGTTTCAAAATTTTACTTCTAATTCAATGAAGAAGAGTGTCGTCGATCCCAAATGCACGCATTTTCGAGAAAAAGAGCTTGATGCCAAACTCTATAAAATGTCTTAGAAATATCAAGTGCAACTATATTGCTTTCACCTGCACCAGTACGCTTTGGTTCCACTTTTCGATGAGATATGCCATCAAAGCAATAGTGGACCTTTTGCTACGAAAACCGTACTGCCTGTTATTGAGAAGTCTTCTTGTTTCGAGATATTTCATGACCTTGGAAAGAGACGTTAGCGCATTGTTTTCCATCTGCTCGGAATGAGGCCTGAAAAGTAGGATTGATGAAAATTATTATTACGCAGTGTTTTTGCCAGCGTGGAAGAATACCTCTTCAGTGAAGAGGTATGTCGCCCGAATCAGCGAATTTGTTTATGTTGAAATCTTTCAGTATTCTTGCTATTACACGTGTAAGTGGATTCGTCCCATTGAAAAGTCGATGCACTTAAGTGCTAGCGCAGACAAAGCACAATCTGTAAGTGTTCAGCTGGCAGCAAATAGTTCAGCAAGTAGATTAGTCTTGTACAAAGATCCGACAAGTAGAATATGACTATAAATGAGCGTTGGCATAGATTTCGGTCGTATTCAAATTTCACATGCCGGAGAAAAGCTTTGGAGTCATTTCTGGCTCTTTGCAATTTTTTTAGGTTTTCCTCCGTTTGTTCCGTCTTGTAAGATCGAAGAAAGGTACAGTTTTTGTGATAATACCAGAGGCGGCATTCACGCCGTTATCGAGGAAGTATAACGATTACTTAAAATTCCTTAAGAAGCTGTTAAGTCCACTCCAATTGGTTTTCTTGCAATACGGTTCTTTAGGTTCTGTGTGGTCAGTTGCTCATATGATCCCGTCTTCCAATGATCCTCGAGGTGAGAGCACATCAACGGTGTACTTATCAGAGTGAGGAGTTATAAACAAGTTCAGGGTATTGGCGATATGACTATCAACGTCTGGTATTCGCGTGTGATCATGTACAACCTGGGTAAAATTTTTTTAAGCAGAGAAGATTTCAACACACCGTCCCTCAGGAGTTGTATGCCCAGAATGTCGAAGCCACCCAGAATTGTGCACATTAAAATCGCACATAATAACGATATATAATATAGATAATATATAGGGTTTCCGAATAATGACTTGATAACCTTTTTTTTTAAATAAAACGCAAACCATTTGAGATATTTCAAAAACTTTATAATCGGCTTGTAGAACAATCAAAACATTTATGAATGGAACTCGACTTCGTTCATATGGCCACCGCAGGCACGTTTACAGCGGTCGATTCGTTGGACCCAATTTTCAACGATTCGGCCACACATTTCAGCCGAAACGGCCGCATTTTCGCGTTCACTATTGGCTCTGAGCTCTTCCAACGTCGTCGGCGTATTGGCATAAACCAATGACTTAACGTAGTCAAGCGGCGTTAAATCGCACGAACGAGGCGGCCAATCGACTGGCCCATTTCTTGGGATAACACGCTCACCATACATACTCTTCAATAAATCGATTGTAACGTGTGCTCTGTGGCTTGTGGCATTATCCTGTTGAACCCACATATCGTCCAAGTCCATATTTTCCAATTCGGGCCAAAAATAATCGGTGATCATGGCGCGATAACACTGACCATTCACAGTAACGTGACGATCGTCATCGTCGACGAAAAAATATGGCCCAATAACGCCGCCGGCATGCAAACCGCACCAAATAGTTATTTTTTTGTGGATGAAGTGGTGATTCATGAAGCACATGTGGATTTTCACCCGACCAGTAACGCATATTTTGCTTATTGACGAACCCATTGAGCCAAAAATGAGCTTCGTCACTGAAGATGATTTTGCGATGAAATTCATCATCTTGGCGCATCTTCTCCAGAACCCAATCGGAGAAAGTACGTCGCTTCAAATGGTCCATCGGCTTCAATTCTTGAGTCAGCTTGATCTTGTATGGGTGTAAGCCAAGATCCTTACGCAAAATACGCCATAATGTGGTCTGAGCGATGCCCAATTCTTGAGAACGCCGTGGAATTGACTGATTTGGATTGTTTGCTACGGACGCCTGAACGGCAGCGATATTTTCGACACTTCGACCAACTCCTTGTCTCACTGACACGGCAACATCACACAACGAATACGTAGACTCAAATTTTTGCACTAAACTTGTTATTGCCTCTCTACTATTGCGAGAATTACGACCGAAAATTGTAGCTAACGCTCTTAAAGTTGCAGTCACCGACTCCGAATTTCGGTAGAAAATTTTTATAATTTGCACACGTTGCTCGTTCGTGTACTTTACCATGATGAAAATTTTGGGTTTACTGAATAAAGTGACAGGGACAGTTTGATGATTAGTGAAACAGTGCGTTCACAAATTAAATTCAAAGTTGTCAAGTCCCTATTGGAAAATCTTATATAATAACGATTTCAATATAGACATACAATTCTTTGAATGGAGACAGACAGCGCATCAAACTTGTTAATGGTCGGTCGAATTGGTGTCGAGTTTGGGGCTTCTGCAAATAAAGCAGTAGTGGATAATTCTCTGCTGAAAAGGTAAACTATCTTAAGTCTGTTTTCATAGTTGTCCAAGAGAGTGAAAATACCGAAAAAAATTAGATCTGAAAAAACCCTTTAACTATTATCTCTGATATGAAGGCTTTCTAGAAGCAAAATTTTATCTTCTTTTTTCCAGTTACATTTTAAAACTATATTTTTAGTAATGTTATCGAGTTATAAGGAAAAATGTAAATTAAAATAATTTACCTTTCGTGTGTTTATGCTTCAAAAAATCTAAAGTTGAGATAAGATACTTTAACGAATTTTGTAGAGTAGAATTTGTAGAATTTCAGTTTTTAAATCGATATAAGATGAAGTACAAATGTCAATGCTTTGTTTAATGAAACATAAGATGGTTTGTACTTATTTTCTTTTTATTCAAAACTTTAATTTTATAAAGTCCATAAATGTTTGAAATGCAATTTCTTCTTTGAAATAAACATTAACACAAGCTTACAAAATAAAAATAAATTAAATTAAATTAAACTACGTGCATTAGACTTTCAATTTATTTTAAAATCTTAGTAGTAGTATTAACTACTCTCATCAGACTCATCCCTTAAGTCAGGGTGGATAACTGGCTCATCTTCTGTTGACAAGTTTAAATAAAATTTATGAT
This sequence comes from Volucella bombylans, assembly GCA_949129095.1. NCBI lineage: Eukaryota > Metazoa > Arthropoda > Insecta > Diptera > Syrphidae > Volucella > Volucella bombylans. The sequence goes on along the minus strand of OX422142.1, from coordinate 18,899,391 downwards.
AATTTTTTTTTATCAGATCTAACATGTCCACCAGATATTTCTTGTTTGCTGAACTTGTATTAATAGGCCCGCTTTAAGATGCTTTCAGGTCGCTAATTGTTATTTTGGTAAACCCTCTTTTTTTCACGTTCAATATTTTAAATTCCTCATCATTACTTAGGCTGGTCTTATAGTACAAACGTCCAAACTCTTTGGAATATCTTAACCACTTAACAGAGCTCCATTTGAATATTTCGCCATCCTGGTTTGATTTTCTCCAACAAAATTGTTCTTTCTGCGCAGCTGGTCCATTTGCATTACTTCAAAAATGTTTTGTGACCCCAGGGAAGAAATAAGCAAATACCAATCTCGTGGGTGGTGTATTTGGACAAGTGTTCTTTTATTCTTACGTTATATGATGGAGTGATCAACGTCATATTCCATATGACTGTGTCCTGGTACAAGAAATTTATGTTCAATTATTTCTATTGTTGTCTCACTTTGCATAAATGTCATGAACATAGTTGAAATAACCGCGTTCTTGTTTTGCCCGGCACATGAATCGCTGTACAGGGTTAGGTGCTTGCAATTGTTTCAAATGCTTTTTAAGGTAGGCAAACATTTCTGTAAATCAAAAGTAAATAGCTTACAATTCGAATCTGCTTTTGCAGCGGTTTTGTCGACATTCTTAGCTTTATATGCGTCGTCTGCTTCTTTATGGTGCTCCTTTTGTAGTGGCTCCGTTTTTCGCCTTCATTTACTGATGCGTCAATTTTTATTTTAAAAATCTCGGATCTAATACAGCAGTCCATCTTAGGTTTTTTTTATTTTAATACCCATGTTGGAAAATATTTGCCTATACTTGGTGTATGAAACTGGGTTTAAATTAGATTCAGAGTACAATCCATGCATTTTTTTAGGCTTAAGTCGCTAGCTATATATTTTTGAGAATAGCATGCATGAGTATAATGACCTTTCATTTAAAGGAAATCTATTGATGCGATCAAGGATCTCATTTGCTTTTCCTTCCAGAAAACAATGTTTCCAGGATTTATTTGACTCCTTTGACCAATTAAAATGACTCCTGAGTTAGATTCTTTTTTTCCTACCATTGTTTTTATATTTTGTTCAGTTTCACAAAATGTTCTTAAAAAACATTTCTGACAAACTTTCGTTCTTTTTCTGTGATGTATATTCCATAAAGAAAAGATTTGAATGGATCCTGTTTCGATTGTTAATTGTTATTTTTTGTTTGCAAGCACTCTGACTTTTTAGAGTTTGATTCAATTACGCCACTTAAATATTGAACTCTGATCTTATGGCTTCCAAGTGCCCAGTACGCATTAAAAATAGTTTGTTGGTTCTCACGTGAAACTCGGTTTTTACTCGGCAATTTGAAGTTGCTTACACAATTTTTCCCCAACAATATTACCACTTTCGGTTACATATTCCTTATCAAAATTCCTTTTCCTTTTTCTAGATGTAGGTGTGTCATTTTCTTGTACGTTCGTTGATGACGACTCTGCGCGTATCTCCACTACAGATGATTCTAATTGTTCCTTCAGCCGTTTTTCAATCTCCTGGCCCATCTGAATCAATCTTGGATCAGTATTCTCTTCGTTTTCAAATCCAGAGGTACTTTCAGTAGAACATGGACAGTAGTTTTGATCTCCAATATCATCATCAAATACTTCTTCTACTAAAAATTCCAGTCCATGAGTTGAATGTGCTTCTGAGACTACTGCTTGTTTCATGCAACCTTTATTTTCAACGGTCGAATTGCCGTTATTTTTCCCCCTTGAAATGAAATTTTAACCACATGAAATTGAATTCCGAATTGGAATAGGGACTACATTGTGGTGGAGTTTTGTAAGCTACATCACTACTCACGTAAATCGCGAGACCGCGGTGAAAAAGGAATAATGGGACTAGTTCGTAGCGAGGTTTTTTCTTTTTAAGAACTTAACATCAAGTGGGTATGAATACACTTATAATGCCTCCGCATGGGTTAAGTTTATTGAAAAATAGAATAGAGAGAGAAAGAAAGATGTTTGGGCTCAGGGGTTATTTCGCTCCATGGGTGGCATCAAACATTTAATGTGGAGACTAAATTCTTACTGGAAGTTGTTGTTGATTTCTAGTCAACTACTCATCTTACTTGATTTTCGTTAGCTGACAAAATGAAGCCTTCCTATTTGGAAGCCAGTCCATTACCACTTGAGCCACGGCCACCCGAAAGGTAGATCTGAGTCATCTGAGATATGTGGACGGAGATCTACCAGTACTTCATTAGCAGCTAAAACAACTAGCCTGTGTAATTAGCCTAGTAACTAGTGATTACTTCTCAGGCCGCGTGTATTTGATACATCTACTCTGAGTTTCCGAGTCATTATTACAAACAATCAGAAAAAACATACAAGCGCCGTCGATGCTAAGTAAAGCTGTGAAGTCAAAACTCAGATGTTGGTATACCAAATTAAAGGTGGTATGCGCTTTCATCAATAAGAAACCCAATTTTTACTCACAACCCGCTATCCTTCGGTTGTTACATACATAAGTTGCACTTAGTCATTGCCCGTGGAATACGACAAATACCACAACCGACGTAACTGACAGCAAGCAGGAGCAAGTCATAGAGGATACCCACACTGTGGTTTTATTTATTTATTGATTTTTTTTTCCACTACACGGCACTGAACATTGCTCATTGTCATTGCTTTCGCTCCACTTTCAACGATTTTTTGGAATAAAATGGAACTAAAAAGCTTAGAGAATATGTGGTTTAAACAGGACAGTACCACTTTCCACACAGCGCATAACACAATCGACTTATTGAAAACGAAGTTTATTGATCGTCTTATCACCAGAAATTAGCTCGCCCCGCTCATTTCTTCGGGGGTATATTAAGTATTTGGTGCGTACCAAAAAGACGATTCTTTATATGAGACATGAATGTTCTACTCGTACATGAAATTGCTGGAATACCGAAGGAATTATGCGAAAAATTCATGTAAGTGATTTCCTGAGGAACACTTGAATGATGTCATATTTTACGACTAATGGTTGCATTATCTTTTCTGGATCGCTCTTTTAAACGAGGAAGTTATTAAGCCTGTTGTTTCTGGATCTAATTCGTGGGGCCAAAATCATACAGAATTCCTATGCATATGGTGCATACAAATTTGTCGAAAATAATTTGTGGCATGTTTTCTTTGAATAGAATTTTGAATAGGACCTTTAGAGCTAAGCAAAATTTCCATTTGTTTCTCTGGTAAGGTTTTTTATTATGATATGATAAACCAGTTCCCTGAAATACACAGTACCCCGTTGTGCATCTATATAGATCAGTCACCGGCAGCAAAATTTCGTCAAAAACAACTGCATCTATAGCATTCACTTGAATTTCTCTATTTCAGTTAAAGTAATTCTCCCGTAGACAATAAACACACCATCCATCATTGTACAGCTACCATAGACGTTCAAAAACCTTTAGCAAAATATTCGGTAATTAACCTGAAAAAACAAGTTTATCAGTGACGCAGATGTAAATTATCGAGGAAGCACCATCGACCGCCCCAAAAATGGAAGAAAATAAACTCGGAAAACACACCATAAAATAGCCAAAGGGGCACTTCCAACCATAGCAAACCGTTAATGGTACTCCCTCCATACCGTCAGACAATAACCTAAGAGCAACAGTAGCACAACAGTACGAGTAGATCTCGTAACAACAACAATAGCAGAGTAGTAACTTTCAAAAACTAGCGAAAGATATTTTTATCTCATTGCTTTGCTGATGCTGTTGTTGTTCGTTGTTCAAGTTACACTACAATATACAATACCATGCATATATTGTTTTGTTATGCATTACCACTAGGAGCAGGTAATATGGTTCGTCCTTCTTCTAGTCCTACAACCTAGTCAAGTTTGTTGTTTTATGAATCCATACAGCTCCAGTAGCGTACGTAATCAAATATCTACGCGATGCAATGCCTCTTGGGAGGGCAACCAAAGCAAGTCAAGGATATGACCCAACTCATGCCACGCATACCTGGTTACAATATCCCGGGTCATGGGGATGACTGCACTACATTGAATAAATTTCCATAAAATAAAATTTATGTTTGGGTTTGTGTTCTTTTAAATATTTCCATACACCCAAACACGGGCAGATATATTATACTTGTACACCCAGTGTTACCAGCCACTTGGATCAGAATTGATAGTTTTTAGACTACAAAAGACAATTTTCACACTTAGATTCGAAAAGGATGGGTTCGCTGGATGATACCAATTGCTGAGCTTTAAATTCTACCTGAGTTCAGGACAAGTGAATTGGCAAAAATACCGGAACATCGTAGCTATTTGTTTTCAAATGAAGCTTTAAGTATACAAGGTCTTTCTACGTAAGATGCAAATATGACGAAGATGTCAAAAATGACGGAAAATAAGAAAAGTGGTGGATGGCCTTGCAGATATTGTAGGAGCGAATACGCCTAACGTGGGATTAGCTATAATGGCACGTAAAAATCCAACTGTTGCGAATCAACCAATAGTTTAGTATAATGACAGATTTACTGTTGTACCTCCGCATAATATTCATGTCATGGGCTGCACTCTCAAAGCCATCTTCCGTTGTCTTCGGTACACGACACCAGAACCAGAAAAAATAGTAAGTCGACTTTCTCTGTTTCCAGAAGTGGAATCTAGTTACAGGAAAGGAATGTAGTTGGGTCTTTATAGATGGCTTCAAAATCGATTTAGAATCTGGTATCTTTCTGGAGGACGACAATTTAAGATTTCAGTCCTCGTGAGGCAAACTTGCGTCCATTTTCCCAGTGGAGATATTATATACGCAATCTTGATGATTACGTATTGTGCTACTAGTATATTGGGACGGGTTGGAGGAGGTGAAGCTCTAGCACATATAGAGACTGCCATTCTGCCGAGAGATCTTGCTGAGCTCTGTTATGTCTTCCAAGCCATTTCAAGAATGCAAGACTTCACTGAGTGCAGTCGGAATACTGAATTCAATTAAACTTTAGTTGTGCTGAGCATAAAAGACATAACATCTTGCGACGTTGCTGTGAAAGTCATGGTATACGCTTGCATCTGGTTACAGGTACTGGGTGCGGTACTGTAGGTGTTTGTAGGTGAAACATTGATACATTTTAGTAAAAGGAACATGAAAGGAGTCCTATGGGGTAGTTCCCTGTCTGAGTGCTCTGCCCACACAAACAAAAAAAAATACCGATATTCACCTTTCAATATGAATGACAATTATCTTCACATTAATTGTTGGGATCTAGAATAGACAGTTGCAATCGAACTGGTGTAGAACAGAAACCATCGCCATTCAGTGCAGATATAGGATGGAATGGGCCATATGAAAGGGCGAGGAAAAGCTACGATATATACATATAATACAATGATTGCTACAGCGGACAAATTGAACGCACTCATTCCTAAGAATGTAGGTAATTTGTAGAAGTCTATAGTTTTCGGCACGTGAACGAATGCATTCCAATAACCCGCATTAATGACTAATTCACCAACATCATCTTTATATGAGCATATGCTAAAGAATGTTTCTGTGAGCCCTTCTACAAAGTTTACGAGCCAATCGCTAACTATGGCGATAAAACCTTTTACGGTGATTTTAGCGCCAAATTATACGAGACACTGCTGTAAGTGGCCTAAGGGTAAGCTACCTTGCTGGAGGAAGCAATTTCACTAGAACTACTCGTAGTATATATTTTCCTCCCCTTAAAACTCACAAACGAAGACGTGGTTACCAGATTATGGAACAATAAACCAAATAGATCATCAAAGCAAGGCACTCGTTCAGTCAGCAATTCGACCGGCCAATATAGACTCAGACCGATATGCATAGCTCAAGCGCCACAACAACGAAGATATACTTCGGGCTTAACTTTGAGTGGCTGTAATCAAAAACAAAAAAGCGCCATTGCGAAAGCGTATTCACCAACCCCTGATCAACGACTATACGACATGTATTAAGCACTGAATATCAATGACATCAATGTCGAGAAGCCATTTAAAATGCTTAGCATAGTTGTGCTGGGTTTCATCAGATCTTGTTTGCAATATTGTACCTGACTGACCTCTGTTAGTGTGATTACAAGTTGGTCCGCTATCAATGGCACATCCTGGCGAAAACTTAAGAAGACCAAATCGCAACACTCCAAATCTCTTTATCGAATAGGCCGCATATGACAGCATTTATAGAAGCGAGCCATTCACAACCAAGTATAATTTTAACATCGCCGCCAAGCTCGTCAAATTATGCAGAATAACCGTAGACAACGCTCCGTAAATGATTAAAGCAGCCCCATCGAAACTTTTGACGTCAAAAACGAGTACGAGTGACTTTTCAACATCAAATTTGAGAAAACTGTTCGAAAGATCAAAGCCAGAACCAGAAACAGTTCGAAAAGTTAAAAGTTTTCTCGGTCGATGTGAGGCCTCACCTCACTCAGCAATTGTTAAATTGGCCCAGCCAATTTGTAGGGACAAGCTAGTGAACTGAAATCGTAAACATGTCCTAAGTTTCTGTAGCTCGAAGTGTAGCAAAAACCCCAAGTTTGTCGATTCCATGTCGGTCTCATATATAGTTTGTGCGCGTCAGTCAGAA